>OX101789.1:15973093-16035593 GCA_944452715.1 Ophion slaviceki
CAGGGGGAGAAAAATAACTTACAAATGATTAAAATAACTATTAATGATTAAAATGATTATTAAATTGCTGTTATTGAGATTGAAACCACTTTTATATGCGAAAGATCCCGATAATTCGTGTCTCATAATTCTCCCAGCGCTGTTTCATCTAGCCCCGCATACGCGGAAAGTTGGGAAAAATAAAGGTTTGATTAAAAATATATATTGTATGGTACAAAGCAGAAAGACCGATTTCTTTGCTTCCAAAATTGACAGATGAATAAATGTTGATTAGTTTAAAAAATAATTAAAATTGACTGACTCATATATGTATTGTTTTATTCGAACATGACCTTAGCGTTATCATGTTGCCCGTACTTCCCCTGTCGGCGGAAAAAATACTTTTTTCACCAATTAAAAAAACACAGGAATTTATGGATGTCGTTCGAATATTTATTTTCAACTCGAGAATCCTTCGAGCAATCCGGCATGGGATATGTGCATCTTTTTCTAAAACACCAAGCTTCCATCGTGCAGTCTAAATTGAAAAACGTGATTATGAAAGAGCAGTTACTCAATGGTAGCGGTGAAGAAAAGAGGGCCTAGGGGGGTAAGCGTGGGATAGTTGCCACCGCACGTATCAAGTCAAGATTAGCACCATAGATTGGCATTAACGTCGCATTAAGAAATCCTGCAAACATCAGCCTACAGATTGCATTTTTGTAGGAGTTCTGAAGCGGGGAAGCAAATTTAAAAGTGTCGTTTTTCTCGAAAATATGGTAACTGGTTTTGATGAAAAAAATATATGGTATGTAAATAAATCAACAGATTTTAAATTTGATGTTCGGTTTTGGCAAAAAATGCAGGTGAAAAGAAAATGTTGAAATTATTTACATTTTTTGAGTTTGTATATATAAAAGTTACATTTCTAAATTGCAAAAAATACCTTGACATGCTTGCTTCAAAATGTATTTTTCGCAATTTTTTGTAGATCCACTTTCTGAAAGTGCACCCGAAAACTAAAAATAAAATCCAAATTCTCACTTACTTTAACGAAAAATCATTGAAGAATCCGGTATAAAAGCCAACCTCGTAAATTTGACGTACGAAAATGCGGCTGGGGCGAGGGTGTGTTGTGGAAGCATGGTTCTGCGCCACATGCATGGTCCTCATAGTGTTTCACCATGAATACCCGTTACGAAAAAATCGCGAAAAAATACATTAAAGCTTTTGAAGGTTTTTTTTTAGTTTTGAGGGTCCACTAAAATATGAACTGAAAAAAGGGTTGAAAGATTTATCGATTTTTCAACCTGTATTTTCAGTCGGATCATCAAAAATATTCATACTTGTCTTGTCAATGTTCTTAACATTTGTGTTGTCGTAAAAAACGATTGCGTCGTTTTCAAGAGGAATTACTCGTTTGATTTTGCTTTCCCCCTCCATAACTCCTACGAAGAGGTAATTTTGAGGTTGATACTTGGAGGATTTTCATAGTCACATAGATGCTAATCCACGGTGCCAATTTTGGCTTGGTAGATGCGAGGACAATTTTTGCAAGCTCCTCTAGCCCCTAATGGATGAATTCTAGAAGAGCGCGAATCTGCAAGTGATTTTTAGGCTAGTGAAAAAATAATAATAGCTCCTTCGATAGTTATTTACGTCTAGGAACAAAATCAGAGTCAGATTAATGGAAAAAATGGTGACGTTGAAAAAACGGATGCAGGTTCATGAGGGCAGAATTTTCCAATAGATTAATTGTTTTTTCGTAATAAACACGAATTGCGCTTATCTTCTTTGTTGATACGTGCTGTACAATTCAAACTTATGTGTGTACTGAGAGAAAAAATCGATGAAATCGATAATAAACGCCAATGGTGAAAAATAATTTCCAAAACAAGTTAGTAGAACTAACTATTCTATTCACTATGACAAAATAGTAAATATAGTTGGTAAAAGTACCTAATAGTTTTATAGTAAAAAGACTGTCAAGAATAGTAAAACTACCTAATAATTTGATGTCATAATCTAAAAGTCCAAACTATGATTGCCCCCCTCCCCCCAAACCCATCACCATTCAGCCTCTATTTCAATGAGGATCTAGTGTTTCACCGAAGAATATTGAACAATTTTGATTCTTTAACCGTCGATACCTTCAATAAAAGTACACCTTCGAAATTTCTGTAAGTTCCACTACACCGTTGTCGCCAAAAAATACAAAAATATCAACAGATTGGCATAGCTTCTTAAGAAGAGTCGCGAATTGGGTTGGACCTGTATTATCAACGGGGCGGTAAATATTCGGAAGTCGGACTCCTGCTAGAATCAAGTGTGGACACACACACACACATACACACAAAATTAGCCTGATTCTAGCCAGAGCCCCGCTTCCGAATATTTAGCAACGGGGCTAGTGAATGTTCCATCGGAATATATTAACCACATCTAGATTCACGATTTTTAAAAAACCACTACGCTAAGTTGATGTGGCTAAAATGTTTTTTTTTTTCAAAAACGATCTTGTGGAGCTTATCGAAACTTCAAGGTGGAATTGTCATTGGTCGAACTTTCATTTCATTACGTCTAACAGAGAATTAGTACAGTCGTGCTGTTGCTGAAAAACCCCGTAACCGGAAAAAATCAGAAGAAGGCTAGTTTTTTGACAGGTGATTTTGTAGGTGCCGCGGGTGCTAAATGCAAGTTTTCCTAAAAATCGGGGTGTAGGATTGATTTCAGGGGATGAAAGGGGTTAGGGTGGATTAATTCCAAACTACAACCCCTACGAGGTCCGCGCCGTACGACAAAATGTGCAGAAAAATCCAGGCTTTAATTTTGTCCATAGCGCCGAAGTCATGGAAGTTCATTTTGGGGGTGAAAAAGTGTGGTGAAATTTTGAAAAATCCGTTTTAATTCAATAACTTTTTAGAAAAAATCCGTACACTCTATGCTCAAATGGGAACGTTGTAGCCCTTGATAAGACGCGTCGATCGAAGATTTGATCATCACTCTCCGATAATATCTTCACCCGCAAAAAATGGTTAAAGTACCCAAAAAAATTGTTTATTGAATAACTAAAAAACAATCGATTTTTCGGGTATGGTTCAAATGTACAAAATGTAGTGAATAATTTTCTCTATATTTTCGTTTGTATGGACCACCCTGGAATTTTGATTTTTCAACCCCTCGAAGGGTGGAAAATTCAAAATGAAATTTTGAGTAAACTATTGACCGAAAATGAAGAGATACGAATTCGCCGCCGTGGAACAATTTGTAACTTGAACCCGCAATTATATTTTTGTCCACAGCGCCAAATTCGTATCTCTTTATTTTCGGTCAATAGTTTACCTAAAATTTCATATTGAATTTTCCACCCTTCGAGAGGGGTTGAAAAATCAAAATTCCAGGGTGGTCCATAGAAACGAAAATGTAGAGACAATATTCTCTACATTTCGTACATTTAAACCATCCTCGAAAAATCGATTGTTTTTGAGAGACAATTTTTTTTCAATACTTCAACAATTCTTTTGGGGGTCAATATATTATTGGAGAGGGATGATCGAAGACTCGATCGACGCGTCTGTTCAAGGGCTACAACGTTCCCATTTGAATAAAAATTGTATGAATTTTTCGTGAAGCGTTATCGAATGCAAACTAATTTGTCAAAATGTCACCCCTAAAATGAACTTCCACAACTTCGGCGCTGTGGACAAAAATGAAGCCCGGATTTTTTTGAACATTTTGTCTCCCGATGCCGACCTCGTGGGGGTTGTAGTTTGGCATTAATCCACCCCTATCCCCTTTCATCCCCTAAAAAAAACCTACACTCCGATTTTCAGGCAAACTTGGATTCAGCACCCACGGCACCTACAAAATCACCTCTCAAAAAACTATCCTTTTTCTAATTTTTTCCAATTCCAATATACAGCACGACTGTACTCAATAAGTATCTAACATTTCATTTCGGTTTTAGCCGTTCATTGTCATGTTCGCTCGTCTTCGTGCATGCGGTATTTCGGATTGCGGAATTGATAGTTCGTGATAGTTAATACAATGAGAGCTGGGTAGAGGAAACCTGGTCTCTCAATACCCTCATGTGATCATCATTTACATACATGTGTATATATGTATGTATATACATATATATATATATATATATATATATATATATATATATATATATAGACACACATGTATGTGTGTGTGTATATATGAACGCGGACCATTCTGGCCAGTCACGAGCTCAGCGTTGTATGGGCTCCGGTGTCGCGTCGACAGGGGCCACGGGTCCGGGGCTCTCGCGAGAAGAGCGCGTGGGTCGCTCTAATGGTCGACTCAATTAAGACACCATTAGACCGCGGCCACACATTTGCATGTTAACGATAACGACCGTAATGATACGTCCCACCGGAACAACCGGGAGTATAATATACACGTAAAACCGATATAATGTATTATAACATAGGCGCGTGCGTTCGCATATATTGTATTTCAATCGGAAATTTTCACTCCAAATTCGCTAAATTTGACCGGGATCGAGTAAGGGCGGGAGAAATAATTTTTTTTTCGGCTGCTTTTTTGCTACTTCGGCGTAGGATTTAAATAACGCACGAGCTTCATAATTTCCGGTCTAATGTAAGTATCGTAATTGCAATTAGTGTAAAATTGATTGCAAGATTCCGGAAAAAGAGGGGGAAACACTACGCGGCGATTGCATAGAAGAAAATGTTGCTTTTGTAAATTGAGTAGTTTACGTTATTTTGATGATGTACACCATTTTTTTTATTAGCTGAAGTAATTTAGAATATTTTTTTCTTGTTTTTATGTTTCTTCGTATCCTTTTATTGGCTTGAGCAAACTCACGCCACTTTGCCTCACGCTTATCACTTTATTATTCTTCGTTTTTAGGGCAAACTTCTAAATTGTCACAGGGAAACTGTGAGAAACCTTTGTGGATACTCGTGGCTATATTTGGAGACGTTTAGGTCGTCTTACCGGCGATAAAACAGTAGAACTGTCGCCCACTTGGTAGCCGGTTTAGGGCTTACACGTAGTTGACGGTTTTGAAAAAAATCGATTTTTGGTTTTCGATGAATTCTCAAAATATATCGAAAAATATTCTCTGAACATTCCAAGTCCATTCAATCAACATTGCGGGAGTTATAGGCGTTTTTACGTACGTTCCGCAAACCGCGAACTTTAAACGCGTTTTTCTCAAAATAACTTTCAAAATCGGTGACGACAATATCTCTAAAGTCACTGCACCGATCCAGTTGAAATTTTGAAATGATCTTTTACATATCGAAAAGCAGTGCTTGAACGTGGGATTTTTTTTTTCGACGCATAGTTTTTTCAGTATCAAAGAAAATAGACTATTTTTTAACCGAAAATCGATACTTTCACTCTACACTGCGGCCATTTATTCAAAAACCAATATTTGTATTAAATCCTGCGTCCAAACACTAGATAACTTCATGCAAAAACTAAGTGCGTTTGATTTTTTTTATTTCGGGTGATTTATTTCCCGGCAGCAGTGGTCACCTCGACGGACGTTTTTCAAACAGCGGTCTGCACAAACCATTGTATCTACCAGATTTATACATATTTTTTAATACAAAAATTATAAAAGATACTCAAAATATGCTCTTTAAGGGGTAAGGCCACAATAGAATTTTCAAAAAATTGATTTTTCCGCTAAAACGGTGGCTTTATCGTCATAAGAATAAGTTACTTTTCGATTTATAGCAAGAACATTTTTTTTCACCGACTTTGAGCGTATAACGTCAGCCCACCTCTGGCACGGCCATAGAGTACCTGAGATTTAAACGCGTTTTTCTCGAAACAGCTTTTTTCTAATTGGCGTGACACACAACTTCAACAATTTCCACTCGATATACTTCAAATTTTAAAGTTATGTTCCTAATTGCATTTCGTAGAGAAGTACGTACGGAATTTCTGATTAATCAAAAACTTTTCATTTTAAAAGCAGTTTTATACGGAATTTTTCACTGAAAATCCATTTCTCAAGTTCAAATACCTACAACTTTTGAATAAAACAATTTTTTTTTAATTCCGTACGTACTTCTCTAGGTATTTTAATGTAGATTGACGAGAATTTTTGCTTTTTGTTCTAGGTAAAAATTGTGGATGCTAAATGTCACGCCGCGGAGCGCCTAAAAAAACAAAAGAAAATATCAGTAGTCGGCCATTTTGTACATCAAAAAAAAATCTGACAGCTTGGTATTCATATTAAATAGTTGTATAATTAATTTTATGAGTGAATCACTTTTTCATACGAAAAAAATTGTTAAATTCGCACATGATTTTATACCCGTTATTGTGGCGTAACCCCTTAATGAAAAAAACAAAAATCATTTGAAAACCTGCACACGCTTTGCCAGAAAGAAAGTTCACGCAAATTCCTCTTTTTTACGGCCGCGAGGTAGATACAGTTGAACCTCGATACGACGAAGATTTGTCCATCCCCTGCCGATAGACACCCGAAACCTTAATACAACGACATAATCATATATATTATGCTCTAATTGCTAATTGCTTGTAAAAAATACTCTAATTTAAATCTTTCTTTCTTTGAAAAATATCCCCATATTTGTAATACTAATACATTATTTTAAAGAACTATTTTCATGTTTTTTTTTTAATGGGTTTATATTGTAGATATTGATATAAAAGTTGTTACACTAATAAATACACTTTTGAAATGCATTAAAAAAATTAATTAATTTAAGTCACTATTTATAGACGAAAAAGGTATTTAAACAAATGTTCTCAAAAAATTGTAGGTCTGCGCTGTTGATGAAATCTCGGAGATGGATCATCCGAAACAAAAAAAATCGAACCCTTTTAGATTCAGTATGTTAATGGCTATAGCGCATATCATACGATTTTTTATATATGCAAAAATAACAAAATGGCGGACCTTTTTCGAAAAAAAACGCGTATTTCTTCACCGTTTTTGGCAAAAAAAGTAAATATCACAATTAAAAAAGAATCCTTGATATGCGCTATAGCTATAGTTGTAAAGAATACGTGGTTAAAATTTCATGAGGACCGGTTTAGTAGTTGCGAAGATTTTATCAACAAGCCGTCGAAAAACGCTTTTTCGAGAAAAAAAACGCGTTTAAAGTTTGTTTGGGTTACATAAATACATTTTAAAAAATTTGTAATTTATTTCAAAAGTGTATTTATTAAGTGTAACAACTTTTATATCAATATCAATAATATAAACCTATCAAAACATTCATGAAAATGGCCTTTTTTAGTGACTAAAGTGAGATGGCCCCTTAAGGAACATGACTTCGGTATAACGAAACCTCAATATAACGAAAACTCGATATAACGAACTTTTCCCTTGAGATTCGTTATATCGAGGTTCGACTGTACAACCCGTTGAGAAGCCAGTACGCGCTTGAGCGGTCACCCATCCAAGTATTGGCCCAAGCGAACGTAGCTTGACGAGAAAAGTCATCGAAGCCGCCCACCGCGATAAAATATTTTACAATAATATTGTTCGAGTTGAATAGCGAGATAATTGTATCACATATAACGACAAAAACATTCCACAACTTTGTCAAAGATAATGTAATTTATGTGAAAATTTAACGCGCATATAATATTCTACTTCAGTGTATTATTGTCCACTCCGAATGATATTTTATCATCTTTTGTTTCTCGTTTTTGCAATTATACGAGTTTTCTCCGCCATCCGATGCATGTTATTTTTCTCGTTTTTTTTTCTTTATTTATGTCAACGGATATACGCGCGTTTCTTTGAGCCTTGTGAGCTTGTACTTGTACAATATTCGCGATATTATTCATCATCGTTATTAATACCGTATCGGGATCGTGTTTCTCGCGCGACACACAAAACCACAACCGAACAGCTATGTGCTAACGTATAATCGCCGCGCGAGAGTGTATAATAGGACCGCCCGTGAACTCGAACACCGTCTCGAAATCTGGCGACACTCGATTTAACGGCGAGAGAGGAAGGGACTGCGCTGGAGGGTGAGGTTCAGAAGAAATGGTGGAAATTTGGACCACATGGTAAATTAGTACCATATTATTTTTATATCAGGTGCATTCAATGAGATAAACAATCTGGAGAAAATCAGACATCCAAAGATCATGAGAGCATTGACTTTTAATTGCAGAATTCCCTGATAACTAATCTTTAATTGATGTATTTAATTAGTAATTGAAAAAATTACAGATTTGTTAAAGAAATGTGGATCAAATCATTGTCGCGCTTAATTGACAGGTTATGTTTGTGTCTGTAACAATCGAAAACACCTGGTATTTGGAATTTTTTTCAGAAAATCGAGCTGATAAATTTTTTACAAAAATTAGGTATTTGAAAACATATTATCCGAAGAACATTCTGTAATCTTTTTGTGCAAAAATATTTGATTATAATCGATTTACATCTGATGTCCGGGAAGCTCCTCTCGAAAACGCATTTTGCGGCGAGCAATGCCCTTCCGCACTAGGTTATCCAAAATAAAAAAATCAAACAGATTTCGTTAGTACATGAGTTGGTCCTATGATTAATCGAAGGAATTTTCGAAACCTCATATTTTGAAAAATGGCGCAAAAAATGGGAATGTTTCGTTCATCAAATCGAAAGTATACATCGGAAAAAAATCCTTCGATCAAGTACTATATTTTTACATCTAGAAAAAACCCTCAAAATTTCAGAAAGTTCGATGCACTATATTTTTAGATATTTTGCTCACCAATTTTGAAAACTTACTTTCGAGAAAAAAACGTTCAATGTTGCGAACAATGCTCCGAGTTTTCCACCAGGCGTCAACATAAATCTACACTGACAGAATTTTTTTTTGTTGATATTAACTAACCGCGTCTCTCTGACTTTAAAAAATTTGAATTAACTAGATTGTTTGTGAAATCAAATTTTTCCTATTGCATTTCATTATTGGAATTATTTATTTTTAATTATTCTTATTTCTCAAATTAAAATCTATTTAATATCGTCCAACAACGAAATATTCTATTTGATTTAAAAAAAATTTTAACTAAATAAAATTTTTGGAAGAAACATATTACATTGAAATAAATCCTATTTAAATTAAAAAAAAATTGGCAGTGTATGAATCTATGAAAACGCCTATAAATCTGTCAATTGGCATCCGGTCACCTTGAAGTTTTCAGGAAACATTTACAAGATGATGTACTGTCTGAATATATTGGTTTTGAAAAAAGTGATTTTTCGACTTTTACAACCAGGCATAACCCCTTAAATGAGTCGTTTAATCTCCCTGTAGAAAATGTTCTTGATCGAGCACAACTCACGACTGAAATGATGGTCCATGATTGTACGAATGTCTCTATACATGAGCATACATATAGAGGATGCACGTGTATACATGTACGTCTGTACACAGCGAATGAAATATAACGTCGAAGCGTTTATTCGCGATGCTGCCCTCGCCTACACCATTCCATCGTAAAAGCGGCGAGACTTGTCCACCTACGAAAGAACAACGGAAGAATATAAAGAGAGAAATTTTATACCTTCGAGTATTAAAATCTATCGAAGCGCATCGACGATCGAACTTTTTGTGGATCGTGACCTTTTTAATCTGCAAGACGAGGCGTACACCATATGTCTCGATCTTTTTGTCTGCAACTCAAAACTGCCCCGAGCCGTTAACACGTGTGCGATAGAGGCGATAATCCATACCCAGAGTTTGCAGAAAATCACCACCGCCATTCGTCTACCAATACACGTTATACTGACACAAACATCCGCGGACTTTCATCTCGCTGGACGCAACTTGCTAATTATTCGGTGCTAATTAGCGGGAGAAAGGGTGCAAAAAATAATGTAAAAAGGAGAAAATTTAGAGCAAAACGCGTCAGGCCACCTGTCTCTTTCGCTCGGTCTTTGTTCCGTCGAAACACTTGACCATGAGAAAAGGATTCATTTTAAGGAGCTACAAAATGGCTAAACTCCGATTTTGTTTCTGGGAAACGTTCGGTGAAAAAGAAACGCATTTTTTTCCACCAAAAGGTCGAAAAAAAATATTGAGAGGCTTAAGAAAATCACCAAAAATAGAACAATAACAAAAACATGGCCGCCGGCAAATATTGAAATTTTTCTCGCGATGATTGGCGGTGGACACTGTCCAGATTAAACGGTCAATCTTAATCTAGAAACCAAACGGGTTATTCAAGTTAATAATAAATACGAGTCGTTGACGATCGTCGATTAAAAATTTTTTTTTAACAAAGTGTCGATGAATTGAAACTTGAGCATACAAAATGTATGAGAGAAAGTTGTCATTTTTACGTAACTATTAAAAACTGAAGATCAATTTTCAAAAAGTGAGATCGTTAACGACCTTTAAATGTTTTTCGTCGTATCTTCTGTAAATTTGGAACCAAACTATCAAGTGGTTCTCGAGATATCATGTCCACCAACTTTGAAAACAATATTTTCTGCCGGCAGCCATGTTTTTTGTTGCTCTTCTGTATTCTTCGATGATTTTTTAGGCTCTCAAAATATGTGCCTTTGTTTAATAAAATGCGTTTTTTTTCACCAACCGATTCCCAGAAAAAATGGAAAATTTGGTCATTTTTAGATGTCTCTAGGCATACGTAGCCCCTTGACTGAACGGTTTCGAAATAAATTCAACGAATTTGATTCAATCCGAGCCTACCAATTATACCGAGATGAAACAATCCCAACGGAATTCTCTTGGATTCGAATAAGCCGTCAATTTGATCGATTAACGCTCGATTAAAATCAATGAATTCGATTAAATTTGTAATTATTCAATTTCTATCACGATCATTTTTCACTCGACTACATGCAAATTCTCTCCATTGCTTATAATTGGTATTCGACTTTCCTTTTCGTCCATCTGACCTTTTTTTCATCTATACGACAAGAAATAAAGACGATACGACGATTTTAATCAAGCCTCGTTTAGACCCTTTTATTATTACTAGGCAATAATTTATATCGCGATAGTTAATTCTTGCTTGCGTTTATACACGCAAGGGGGTCCTTCGATCGCCCACGTAGTCAAGAAGAACACTCTTGTTCGAATACACATATTTGTGTGTGTGTGTGTGTGCAAATAAGTTTTCTATTATGTATATATATATTGAACTTTTGATATATATATATATATATATATATATATATATATATATATATGCATATATAATATTAAATTAGTATACGCGCGCGCACAAACACACACAAACACACACACACACAAACTCATACACACAGGGTGTTAGGAGGGTCAATGCAAAGCCTTAAGGGGGTGCTAGGTCACCTCATTAGGAACATATCTAACCTAGGTTACCTTAGTCGAAAGTCTAAGAATTTCGAGTTATTATGGTAAGTATGATTTTTGGAAAATTTCCCAAAATTACGTACTAACTGGTTCATAATGTTCAAACAGACAATAATTGGTAACTAAAAAACTTATTTGCGTATTAGCTTAATGTGTACTCAATCGACAAACACCAATACAATCATCTGTATCCCCACAACTAACTAAACGGGACGTGATAAATAATTAAAAACTCGTCGAAAAATAAAAATATCTCTTATGTTAATGCTATTTTTTTTAATAGCGTTAACATAAGATGTAAATGAGTTAGTACCTAATTTTGGGAAATTTTCCAAAAATCATACTCACCATGATAACTCGAAATCCTTAGACTTTTGACTAAGGTAACCTAGGTTAGATATGTTCCTAACGACGTGACCTATCACCCCCTTAGGGCTTTGCATCGACCTTCCTAACACCCCGTGTATATATATATGTATATGTGTGTACATTCAGTCGTCGTGTCTGTCGGTTGTTCCTCGTCAGCTTTTATGCTAAACAACGTTGCAGTCAGTGCAACACACACACATATATATGTATATATGCGTCTGTGCGTGTATACATTTGTAGTCTGTATAATAGTTGGACAGTTTCGGCAAAGTCTCCCACTCTCTTTATGTCTCTTTTCTTCCCGGTGCATTGCAGTGAAGTCCGTCCACCCTCGCTGAATAATGCATCGCGCACTCGCGTGCGAATTTCGCGGCGACTGCGAGAACGAACGAGAGAGACGGCAAAGTGCAAGGGGCCCAAATACCGTTTTGACAGTCCACAGGTGGAACCGCGAGCACCGGTTATTTAGAATGATTTACACGTGAATTGCCGACTGTGTCGGGAAAAAGAGAGCGCGAAAGCGGGAAGAAGAGAGAGAGGCGAACAAGACACTTTTTTTTCTACAACCGAACCCTGCTCTTTCGTGAGTTACAATTCTTCATTTTTGTCTCTCAGTCTTACTCCTTTCGTTTTTTTCCGTTCCCAATTCCCCTGCTGATTCTTTTTTTACGATAACTAAAGCAACTTGACGAGAATTTGTAAATAATAAAACGAACGATGTTTATTCGGCTCAGGAGAGCGGAAGACCAAAAAATATATACACCGTGTACAGTAGAACGTTTTATTAATAGATTCGTAGGCGCTTTCCGCAAGTTTTCGATGTTTGTTTATACGAAGTGCCGAGGAAACGAAAGATTCAAGCATTTATATATAATCGAAGCGAAAGAGGGACAGGGGGAAGAGATCGAGATGAAACTCAACGCGAGTGTCGGGTACCAGGTGGCACTCGTTTCGGCGTATCTCGGTGTTGCCAGCTTCGAATAAAATTTCTGCGTAATTAAAATTTCTTCATTCCTCGCGACTGCACAGTATATTCCTTTTTTTTCATAAAGGCGAGAATGGGCAAATCTTGCGGCAATAACGAAAAGTCAATTGTGCTGCAATGGATATTGCATTTTTTTCCAGGGGTCATTTTTGGGGTCAGGGGACCCCACGCGCGACTTTGAGCCAAAATTACTATAAGTTGTAGACGGCCAAGGGGGCTGACCTACCTTTTAAGGGTGCTCTGGAGTGTCCTTTGTAAGTAACGATTAGGATCGGATGATTTGCGACACTAGTTTCGTTGTGATAGTCGATACAAACAAAATCGGGCGGGCGCTGGGGTCGTTTTGACCCCCAAGTGACCTGCACGTATATTCTTTCGTAAAAAGTGGTATTTTTTATTCTGCGTGGAGTCACTATACACAATGTAAGTGTAACACAGATTACACTACTATCTGTACAACCATAAAACCGTTTCGAATATGCGCCAAGCACAGAGTTTTTAACTGTGTCGACTGTAGGGTACAATCTTCATTTGTTTGCGATTTTTTGATATTTTGTATTTTAACAAAATATTTTTCTCTTATATCTTTCATGTATATTGTGTTTACACTATGACCATATCATTTTTCGAGCCGCTGTTGCGTATAAATTGCCCATCTTTCACGATTATCGTTTTTTTGTTTACTCCGAAATGGGCCCGCTTCAAATCTTCAAATAAATACCTTTTTTCGAAACGCCCACGATGGAGCTATTTTTTCCTTAAACTATCATATCTCAAGAGTACCACCCCATTTTTTTTATTCGGAATTTGCAAGAGTTATAATTTTTTAAGCAATGAATGGGATTTTTCACGCATTGATCCCTTCCTGATTTCTTCCACCATTTTGAATGTCGATTACAATTTAAGAATGCCACATTCGAGAAGGTTCCAACTAATGCCCGGATTTTTTGTAAGCCGTTCGGAACAATATAATCAACGTGGCAATCGTTTGAACATGGCTGGGGTTACACGGACCTCATGCTACCGCGAAGTTACAGGCCGAGGGTGTGACCTCCAAAGGTTAAACAACTGATTGTCAATGTGCATATCCTCCACAAAAAAATTGAGCTTATAATCCGACTTTGCGAAAGCTCCAACCTAAAAGAGAGCACCCTCGACCTTTGTCTTAGAAACATCAATTTTATCGGGGTGAAAGCTGCTGGGCAATTAGGCGATGCTCTATTCAGTGATTTTTTAAATGGACTTTTCACTGGAATTATTTCGTTGGCTTGAAATTTTGGTCTGAAGATAGACATTGAGAGAGATTAAGATAGAAGAAGGAAAGGATTTCTAAAAAAAGGTGAAAAGCAAGAGAAGTGGCTCCCGTCGAAAAGTTTGGAGGTTGAGGCTATTCAAAGTCTCTACTTCGAGAAGATCGTTAGGAAGTTTTAACGGGTTCGAGATATTTCGTTCTCTCGCTCTCTCCCTCTCTCTCTTTTCCTCCATCTTGTCGAAAAGCTCGTAGACGAGAAGGAATGGTTGGTACTTTCCTGAAACGGTTCTCCTCCTTGTACCAGATAGAGAGCGAGAGGGAGCACAAGGGTCAAAGAAAGAGAGAAAACGAGCAGTCATCACCTTTCGTGTTACCTGGTGGTGCACAGGTTTTTGCGGTGTAGGTACCTACTAAAAGTATGGACCTTTCCACGTGCCTTCTGCTTCTCAGTTTCAACGTTACCCGCTGCTGCAAAACTCCGCCTATGTATCGATTGTTCGCAGCTAAAAGGCTCTCCATGAATTGAGGGGTCTTCTCACTGTAAACGCTAAAAAAAGGCTATTTTCACGAATTTTTTAAATAGATTTATACCAGGTGTGTAAGTATGAAACCGGAATTTGCCCATAGGTGGCGCTAGATGTCGATGCAGTTACCGACACATCACGTCAGCGGTGTCTTGTTATTGTATTGATATCCGACAAAGATTTCCAACTCACAATAACACGAGTTTCATTCAGTAGCATTAGTTTATTAGAGATAAACATGTCGAGTTTTGTGCCAACAAATTACGATTTGCGGACAGCACTACTTTTCTGTTTTCATCTGAAGAAAACCGCAGCCGAATCGCATCGAATGCTTGTGGAGGCGTTTGGTGAGCATGCTCTCGGTAAAACACAGTGTTTCGAGTGGTTCAAACGGTTCAAAAGTGGCGATTTTGACGTGAGAAACGAAGAACGTGGAAGACCACCGAAAAAGTTTGAAGACGCTGGCCTGCAAGCCTTGTTGGACGAAGACGACGCTCAAACACAACAACAACTGGCGGATCAGTTAAAGGTGACCCGAGAAGCCATCTCCAGTTATTTGTATCATATCATTACAATAAACGTGTTTTTTCTGTACAAAAATTCCGGTTTCATACTTACACACCTGGTATTATAGATATTGATATAAAACTTGTTACACTCAATAAATACACTTTCGAAACACATTTTTTTTAAATGTGTGTATTTATGTAACCGCCGTTCGGTTATTTTTGCATATATCAAAAATCGTATGATATGCGCTAATCATTAACATACTGAATCTAAAACCGTTTGATTTTTTGTTTCGGATGATTCATCTCCGAGATTTCATCAACAGCGTAGACCTACAATTTTTTAGGACATTTTTTCAACTACCATTTTCGTCTATAAATAGTAACTTAAATAAATTAAAAAAAACTTGTATGTATTTCGAAAGTGTATTTATTAAGTGTAACAACTTTTACATCAATATCTATAATATAAACCTATCAAAAATTCATGAAAATAGCCTTTTTAGGGTCTAAAGTTAGAAAAGCCCTTAAAAAGTGTTCGTTGGATGTGCAAATTTTATAAATCCATCAAAGAATTTGCCACTTTTGGACGCACGCAAGAAAGAGGCAAATGTCGAGACAAGCAATTATTAAACCCTTTTTCCTTCCGCTAAACGAACTAAGGGCTAAATATCGTAATGTCTAAGGCGGCCGAAGAATTTAAATGCATACTCTGCAAGCTCAATATGAAAGAAGCGCTCGCTTCACCGTTTTGCACGGTAACGGCTTCAAAACCACGTCCTTGCGTCTTTGAACATCCGATAATAGCAAGCTTCATTATGAAGCTCACGCGGAAGAACCGACGCGCCGAGATTGAAGGAAATGTTTTTTGAGTGAAAAGTTTGATTTTCCGGATTACAGACGCCGGGAGATTACGTCGTGGCTGCTCGAGAGCGATTTATCGGCGAGCACGCTGCCGGATACTGGTCTCGACAGTATCCTTAATCTGCCCGTCTCTCGTCTCGAGAAAATGGCCAGATTTTAATTTTAATCGTTATCGCTGAATGCTTCGCGCAAATTCTTCGGCCATAAGTTGGCTCGAACCTTTCACCGAAAAGACCGCGCTGGAAGAAGGAATTATACCGACGTTATTATCAGAATTGCTGAGAACATTCGGCCACCAAAAGTTTCTTCATTGGAAGGGATTGCGGGCGGGGGCGAGGAGATGGGAACGGGAAAGGGGAGAATCCTAATCAGATTGAATTTATCATAGCGATACGACGTTCCGGGTGCAAAAAACATCGGGTTTCTGGGGAACACGTGCCATGTCGGTTCAAGATCGCAAAAACAGAGGAAGAGCGTCACTTGTTCATTTTTAAGGCTACGGAGTGGCGGCAGCTTATGCATCTGCGAAAAAAAACTGGATCTAAATCTTGCAAATATGGGGCGTCTCGTGCAGGCTCGACACATGCTTATAATCGCGGACAAGGATATTCTTACCCTTTCATTTCAAATTCAAATAAATCCAACAAGTTTTCGAATGCAGCAAATGCATTCAACGAAATCCCATTTGATTCTATCGAAAATCAATTTATTCGAATCCGACTGGACATTTCAGCATCATGTGAATTTTCGTACGGCGGCATGAAAGGCTCCTCTCCAACTATCGCCTCGTTGAGTGGTTTCCGGCAGAAAAGAGTGACGTATGAAAATAGCGAATGGGATTGAAGATTAAGGGTTAAGGGAGGACACCACTGTGACTGCCCATTTTCGACCGTTTTCTTTGATTTTTTTTTTCAAAGAATGGAATAAGATACATGGTCAAAAGAACTTTTAGGTTTTTACATATATATTAAAGTATGTAAAAAAATGTATTTGTCAAGAGAATACAAAACGGCGGCGCACGAGTCGTCATAGCATTATTGGTTTTCAGCCAATCCTCTCCGCGGCACGCAGTAGAACTGTCGTAAATTTAATCCCGGAACTAAGAGTGAAATATTTCCGTTTACTATATTAGTTTTATCAGTCAAGTGCGGGTGAAAATTTAAAAATAATTTCAAAAGAATAGAGACGAGTTTGAAAAAAAAGTTCGTTTTTTTCGACCATAATTTTCATGTCAAAAGTGATATACGTTTTACAATGTTTAATTATCCGAAAAAACCGCTCGTACGTGACGGTTGAAGCAATCTAAGAAGCTACAGTTAAATTTTCAAGTCAATTGGACGAAAAATTTTCCAGTTCTGCTGCGTGCCGCTTTCAAAAACATGTTTTTGAGAAAACAATTTTTTTTGTGTGAATTTTTGAAAACAAAAACTTACACTAAATAAGTTCAATGTATGCTTAATAACATAACTTTTATCCGAAACCTAATAAATAATCCAGTAGAGAAACAAAAATCGGTGAAAACGACCTTCTTCGGCCTGTCACAGTGGTGTCCTCCCTTAAAACAATTGCGGTGGCGCGCAATGCCCTATATACGTGTATTTATAAATGTATACATAGGCGTATACCTAGCTAGGGTGAGAACCGTGACGAAGTCGGTGCAGGGAAGAGCGTAAGGCGGGACCATGCAATGTTTTTCGGTAGATATAATTTCCCTTATCTCGGGGTAGCACATGCTTCGAGCTGCGTGCCACGAATTGCTGGTATCCGGTCGCCTCTCTCTCCACGCCGGTAGAGAATTCGAGCGTTATGTAGCGATTTTCAGTATGTTTGATATATATATATATATATGTGTGTGTGTGTGTGTGTGTGTGTGTGTGTGTGTGTGTGTGTGTGTGTGTGTGTGTGTGTGTTTGTGTGTGTGTGTGTGTGTTTGTGTGTGTGTGTGTGTGTGTGTGTGTGTGTGTGTGTGTGTGTGTGTGTGTGTGTGTGTGTGTGTGGGTGTGTGTGGGTGTGTGGGTGGGTGTTTGTGTGCGTGTGTGTGTGTGTGTGGGGGGGGGGGGGGGGGTGTTTGCGTGTGTGTGTGTGGGGGGGGGGTGATTGTGTGTGTGTGTTTTTGTATACTTATATTTGGCTGGGGAGATCGCACGGAGACGGCACGCCCTCTTCAGTCAATGTTGCAAACATACATACCTTGTTGCACGGATGAAAAGATCGCCGTAAAGTTTAAGTGGCCAACCTACAGACGGCCGCAGAAACGTGTAGGAAAGACCATTTCGTGTCTTCTGTCGTACCGATCTGTATATACTTTATCCACGCGGACTACCGGATAACGTAAGAGCGTGTAGCCCATATCATTACGCGTCTCCAATTGTCCGCGATAAGTTCCTTTTATTCTGGCCGACGAGGCCTTTCGTGCTGAGCGAAATAAGCGTCTGGTCGCGCCGATCGTACCACGAAATATAACGGTATATGCAACCGAAAGCCCTCGATTAAAATCTCGTCACGATGGAACGAGAATGATATGAAACTAGGCGCACGGTATATGGTATCAAAATTAATTGCTCCGGTGAAAAATCAGGGAGACAGTCGCGAGTGTTTCTGATCCTCTTGGGTAATGCGATCTGATTTTGGGCATCGAAAGTCTCTGAAATTCGGCATGAGAATGCAAAGTGAGCCTCGTGTAATAATAAATTATAGCTTGACATCGTATCCGGTGCTGGATCCTAATTTTATTTTGTATGTCCCCAATTCAGAATGGTGAACAGAAATTCATCAAATTTGTTTTATATATATATTTAAAATTCAGAAAAATTTATTTGAACTTTGATGCACCATTTTAGGTTGTTAAAATATAACCTGAAATTGAGATTCGATAATTTTTAAAATACTAAATTTTGATTAGGCCATACTAGATTGTTTTTTTCTGGAAAGTAAAATAATACAGTAATAAGTCAAATTAAAAAAGTCTTTGAGAGCCCTCGATGAATGTCTTAAAAGGCCTAGAAAGGCTCTCAATTTAGGGCCGTATTAACCCTCCGCGGTCTTATGGGGGGACTTTGAGCCAAACTTACTATAAGTTGTAGACGACCAAGGAGGCTGGCCTGTCTTGTAAGCGTGCTTTGGAGCGTCCTTTGTACGTACCGATTAGGCTCGGACGATTCGCGACAGCAGTTTTGTCGTGGTAGTCGATAAAAAAAATGGGTCGGGGGTCGTTGTGACCCCCATGTAACCTGCACGTACATTTTTTCGTAAAAGTGGTATTTTTTCTGTGTGGGATCACCCCACGTAATGTATGTATGAATATGAGGAAGGTAAAATTCTGCTCTATAAAGTCTATATGAATTACTCCGGAATGCGAATTCTTTGCGATGTCCGTCTAATTTTAAAAAATTTTAAACTCATTACAATACTACCTGGAAAATCGTAAGACCATTTGGAATGTGCGACAAGCACAGAGTTTTCATTTGTGTCCACTGTTGGGGACAAACTTGATTTATTTACGATTTTTCACTATGTTTTTTTATACTTTTCATATATGTTGTGTCTACACTATAATTTTATAATTTATCGAGCCGCTGTTGCGATGAATTGCTCATTTTTCACAATTATCGTTCTTTTTTTACTCGAAATAGGCCCTCTTCAAATGTCCAAATAAATACCTTTGGTGAAACGCCCACTATGGAGCTATCATTTTCCTTGAATTATTATAGCTCAAGAGTATCACCCTAAATTTTTGTTTACTTAAAAATTCCGAGAGTTATGATTTTTTAAATAAAAAATGGCTTTTTCCACGCATTGATCCATGCCTGATTTTTTTCCGCCATTTTAATTGTCGATTACAATATTATACTGAGAATGCCACATTCTAGAAGGTTCAAACTAACACCCTGAATTTTTATGAGCCATTCGGAACAATAGAATCAACGTGGCAATCGTTTAAACATAGCTGGGGTCACGCGGACCCCATGTGACCAACTAAATTACAGGCCGAGGGTGGGACCTCGAAGGGTCAAAATTAGGCAAAATTGACGTGAGCCTGACCAAAACCAATCGCTGCGCGGGTGCGAGCAGTTTCATAGTTTATTACAACTTTCGCATTTTCAACTATTCTTCTTCGGCTCAAATAAAAATTGAATGAGCAGAAAAAAAAACAGAAATAAATTATTGTGAAAGAAAATTGAGATTAATTTAATTTCATGGAGAGTTATCTCGGCGCTAAAGTAAATATTATTTTGTGAAAAAACTAAATAAATTTTAAAAAACGTAGCTCTTATTCGGCTATGAAATAGCACCAATACACGAAATAACAAATCAATTACAGCTTCTGTATACCGATATGTCAAAACAATATAAAATCTTTCTCATTAAAAAGTAATTAAATAAATAAAAAAGCAGTTGAACAAAAATGTTGAAAAATGAAACAATTGTCTATGCCCAGCTCCGATAATTATCAGCCCAACGCCCTAACAATTTCAAGCCAACCACTAAAATCGCAAACGCAAAAGAAAAAAATTAAGTTAAAAAAGGCACCTAAAAAAACTACGTCCTCTTCGAATGTACGGCAAACGGCCTCGTGCCGCGGCCGGCGGACGCTTGGTGCCTACCCGAAGACAAACGGCTCACTGTTGGGGCCTCTCGCGTGGAGTTCATCGTCAGTGGTCCCGCGTCTGGATCTTCGTGTGGTACGTGTAACGCACAGCACGGTCTTGTGGCATTGCGGCTCCAATGAGGGTCTCGTTTTTGTCATCGCCTCTCGCTATCTTGTGCCCTCGCGCACTGGTTGACGACGTTACTGCGAAGCGTGAAAGGAACTCGAAGCGACCGCGGAACGTTCCTGAACTTTCGGATAAGGGATGGAGGGCTCTGGGCTACGTTGCTCAGATGTTCCTTCGGCCATGTGGTCATTGGGCATCTACCCGCGATTGTGGGCCACATCAGCGGTCCTTCGGGTAAGGGGCAAGAAGTTTGCAGAAACTATAAACATTCGTTTCTTGGACTGGAGTCACGAGACCTTATTTTGTCTTTCTTCTTCGCGTTTTAACTATACTCCCTTTCTGTTACTTTCTCTCGCACTTGCTTTCCCATACGATAGCGGACCATATGCACACACACATACACACACACACACAGACACACGCGCACGCACGTACGCACACACACACATATGGTAGGACGAACGGTTCGCGGTGTATGTTACAGCACGCCAGCGAAAAACCCCTGGGGGCCGAGTGGCAAGCGGTGCGTAACTAACCTCACGCACGCTTCACGCATTCGACGCGATCGCACACTGCCTCCATTCATAACTGCAGGCCCAGCGTATTTGTATTACGCATCTATGTGCGTATACACACACACACACACACACACACACATACATATATATATATATACATTTGTATCCATATATATATATATATATATATATATATATATATATATATATATATATATATATATATGGATACAAATGTGCGTGTGTAGATGTGGAGTATATTTTAGACCCGCTACATGTCCGGCATGTTAGCTATCAGCACATCTGGCGTTGTTGAGGACGGTCTGCAAAATTTTCAAAAACGATTTGGTGATAAAAAAATGTTCGATGTGTGTGTGTATATATATATATATATATATATATACCCAAACCCGCTCGATGTGCCGATAGCGAATATTTCGTAAATATAACAGACTTGAAATAGACTTTAATGGAGACTTATATTACGCATACAAGTAATCTAAAATGACATGTGCGTAATGAAGAATGTATGTACGGAGACTTCTTCCTCCAGCGACTTTTCCGTGATTGCGATCTTTTTACAATTCCGTAGTATTGCACTCCAATGAGTATTCCAAAATACTACGGAGTACTCATTCCAATGAGTATTCCACAATACTACGGAGTACTTATTCCAATGAGTATTCCAAAATACTACGTAGTACTCATTCCAATGAGTATTCCAAAATACTACGGAGTACTCATTCCAACGAGTATTCCGTAGTATTTTACAATTCCAATGAATATTGCATTGAAAAATCGAATCGTTTGGTCTTTCTTTTTATTTTTTTTTCGACGGAGGAAGAAAACGTCACGTTTTAGCTCAATTGAGATTGATAGATGATTCACCTCAGTTTGATTTAGGAATTTTGCAGATTCGACGCACTCGTTTTGGAAGGAGGCAGGTGGGTGATAATCGCGGAGGTGATGCAGAGAAGAGGGAATTAAATGGTGGGAAGGGGCGCATTGCTGTTGACAATTATTGATCCTTAATTATTTATAGATCACTGTAGACGACGTGGAATATTGGACCATTGTGGGTTGATGTTCATGTTTTACTAGGAACTCGAGATTAAGTAGGGCATTCAGGATGATGGCATGTACCTACATTTTAAAATCGCGAGGCTCAAACATCATTTGAAGCTGAGAAGAGCATGTGGCTTCCGGATGGAGGCCATGTTGAGGATCAGCGTTGTGCCGACGTTTCGCAAACGTTACAGTCTGCATCATCAGGGCTGAGAGCTCCGATACTGAAACTCTCGTGTCTCAGGTATTCCTTATATAGTTCCTTATATACTATGGATGGCTAAACAAAAATCCTAATAAATGTTTGCGTGATTTAAATGTGCCAAAGGAAATGTGGAAATTAAAAAAAAATCATTTTCATTGTATTCCAACGATGCAAGCTGCAACGTCATACTATTCTTACGTGGTACTCGATTTTTAAGGATTCGAGGGATATTATTTTATTCATTTGATTATTCCTTCCAGAGCGTTCGAGAAATCGGAGCATCCTCGAATGCCGAGTCGAATGAAATTGTCCGGGCGTGAATTGATAGATCAGACTTGTCGAAAATTGGTTGGCGGATGTGACACGAAGACGAGATTTACCGTATTACCCAAAATGTTCTCTCGGTGTGTACCGCAATGTTGTGCACATTAAAATGGCGTGTCGAAGAAGCAATAATAATTAATGTAGAACGATAGCTCGCGCGCGATGCTTTCGAACGCGTCGACGGAGACTGATCGATGTCATAAGTCCCGGAGGTTGTCCTCGCGATAACCCCGCTCGTGACATCGTCAGTTATTCTCTTCGTCAGCGTTATCGTTTCCACGAAGAGCTCTCTCGATCACCGATTCCTTTTATTACTACTCATTCTCTCTCTCTCTCTCTCTCTCTCTCTCTCTCTCTCTCTCTCTCTCTCTCTCTCTCCTTCTCTCTTTGCCTTTCCGTCCTTTCTTACACTCTCGCTTCATCCTAGACTGCGAGATGACGAACGTCGCGGGCAATCAAACGAATTTATCGCATCGGTCGCTCGCTTTCTCTCTGCACGAAGCGATTCATCGCGAAATGACGTTAAAACTCGGGCAATCGCTCGCTAATTTAATGCGATGTTCCTGGAATTGTCATATTCAGTTCTAGGATATCTACGATTACGATGTACAATTATGTTATGGCATGCCATTTGTGTGTGCCGCGGCGTGGAAAATATTTGGCGGACAAAACGTTTCATCGTTAAGAATGTCAAACATGAGAAATAGTGTCATTTGAGAGTGAAAGAAATCTTAAATCGAGTTCAGCTATGACATAGAGGGTGTATGAAAATGCCCTGAGATGTTAAATAGCGCGCCATTTTTTTGTGGCGAACATTCACTACAAAAATAGATCTCGCACCGCGGTGATGTGGATTGACTTCTTTCTTTGGGGTTTTCTGAAGGGAAAAATGTATGCCAATGATCCACAGACCATTCCGGAGCTCAAGGAAGCAATTGGCACCGTTAATGAAATTAGTCCGCAATTATGCCAAAATGTTATTGAAAAATTCGTCAAAAGAGTAAACGTTTGCGAACAGGGTCGAGGCGGCCGTTCATCGGGCATTGTGTTCCACACACAACCTCCATGTTTGTACCTTATATTGAAATAAAAATATTCTTACTTTTCAAATGAATAATACGTTTTATTAATAAATCAAAATGCCAGGTTGTTTTCAGACACCCTATACTATCCTATTCCTTTTTCTCACCATTATTTTTTTAAAGAATATTTAGAGGTCGCTCAAGCCTCCAAAAAATCAATTGTCATAAAAAAATCGATTTTTTTTCGTTCACTTCTCACCCATGAATTTTACGCTTTATAATTTTCCAATTAACCTCGCGAAAGTTCTAGCCGGGCAATAAATATTTAGTGGTCGCTCAAGGTTTTCGAAATTTACAATTTCCGCCACAAAAAGTCTTGCATGCACTATAATTCCTTGTAGCATAAGAACAAAATAAACAGCGAAGTGTTACATTTTCTGAAAAAAAATATTATAATAATTTTTAACAAACACCAATTAGACGATATGTGTTATTATGTATTATTGTATTATGGCGTCGCTCGTCACAGAGTACAGCTACGATTGGTCCGCAGTTTGACTAACGAGACCAACTGTGGGAAGCATTACGATGCGCGAAAAACAGCTGCCATTTCAGTTTTACGAAGAAAACGACCTATAATGTTGTTTACGGACAAGAGCTTCAAAGAACTGTTTTATGAGAACAAAGATTATAACTCTTGGGCTAGAAGTGTGAGGTAAATTTGAAAAATCTGTTTCTAAAGAAAAAAGGATTGATTGTTTCGAACATTTTACAAAGCGTCTAATTAATGAGTGAGAAGAGTAAAAAAAAATAGGCGAAAATTGGATTTTTCGAAGCTCTTCAGCGACTACTAAATATTCATTGGTCGGCCAAAGCTTTCGCGAGGTTAATTAAAAAATTATGAAACGTAAAATTCATAGGTGAGAAGAAGGCGAAAAAAAACGATTTTTAATGAAAATTAGAATTTTTGGGGAGGCTTGAACGACCTCTAAATATTTGTTCACCGCTCGCAGCGTTCGCGACAATTTTTTTTCTTTAACGAAGATAATTGGATGGTGAGAAAAAGGAAAAAATAGAGCTCAAATTAATGCAACCCTAGTGTACAAGTATGACTTTACGGATCTTTTTATGAAATTCATTTGATTTGAAACATAATAAATCATTTTACTTTATTTTATACATAAATGCTTTTTACAAAATATACTCTATCGGTAGTTACAATCTTTGCCCATTTTTCAGTCAATAAACGGATTCCACGCTGGTAGAAATCTAGTGGTTTTGAAAAAATTCAGGTATGAAGCTAATTTTTTTTTTTTTTACCAGAACTCTAAATCCCGTGGTTTACTCTTAGATAATTCTTGATGGATCCATGAACATGTGGTCAGTTTTTGTCATGCTGTTAAATGCTTTCAATTCCTGCGGTATCCAATTTCTTTCTTTTGGGCCATTCCCGTGCCATTTAGGCGTGAGAAAATGCATTGCTGAGCAGCATTGAATGCTGCGGCCAATTTTTCTGCCGTTTGACATGCATTTTCATCCAGTAATGCCTTAAACAACTCATCGTAAATGATTAATTATTTTATATTATGGTCACAATATTTTATTATCTTCGTGAAGTATTTACGACACAAATCGGCAATAAAATTTAAATATTCAACCAGACCGCCAAAAAGCTTCCGTTGTCAGATATGTAGTCACGTGACGCATGTGACGTCACATGCCAGTAAACAAGATAAAGGACCTATATTGCCGCTGAGTTGTCGCACGGTAAACCTTCCTCTCCATTTTTATTAAAAAGTTGATAATATGGTAACTATCACTACAAATTACTATGAATAAACAGAAAAAACACGGAAATACACTGAAATATACTAGAACATCGCTCATTACTCGTCACAGGATCTCGTAATGACAATCTGTTCACTGGCATGTGACGTCACTAGAGATCCAACCAATCCTAGAGTGCTTCCATTCACGTGACCAAACGTTCAAATTTATCTAATTTGAAAATCGACATGAACGCAAATAATGCATATTTTTCCGATAAAATGATACAAAATACTCTATAAACACTATATTCTTTTAGAATGACAAGAGAAAGAAACACATTTTCAATACACTTAAATACCCCATTGTGCGTCTTCAAATCCTTTCGGCGACTTTCAACGCGGTTTATCATTCAAATCAAATCATGCTTTCCAAATCGTTGAAAACGACTTTTCCCACAAGCTTAGCGATTGAGCATGTTCTTTGTAAGCATCCACAAGCAAACGATGGCTTTTAGTTGAACTTTTCTTTGAGACTAAATAATGCTGTGACTTTTTCCGCAAATAAAGTTCAACCGATACAAAAGTAGTCTTCTTTAATATAATAAATATAATGACTGTTTCCACTTCATTAAAATAGCAGTAAGGGGGGAGATACCTTTAGGCAAGAAAAAAAAATTGCTGATTTTTTTTTCTAAAGGGAATATTTCTTCACAATTTTTGAGACTCAGAGTATATTTTATTACTACTTTTGGCGGTTACATGGTATTTTTTTATCACTCTTTAAAAATGGCGGAGGTATATCACGGTCTTCTGAATTAGATTTTCGACCTTGCGTAACGTATAGCTAAAAAGTTAATAGACCGATTATGATGAATTTTGGTATAAATCTTTGTAACCTTATTGTCTAAAACATGAACCTAAATATTTTTGAAACTTAAAAAAAGTGTTTCTTGATTGTGAATTGAAGCCATTTTTTCCCGAAAATTCAATCTTTTCTTTTCAAAGCGTACCATTTTATTGATTTTCCACATTCTCACGTTTTCTTGGTTCATATTCTGCGTACGAATATTAGTGGAAGAAAAATCTTCATTAGTTTTTTTTTCAGATTAATCCCGCCGACGCGGCTTGTCACGCCGTCTGACAACATTCGTCGCTACCCGTCTGGAAGGCCGTGTCATACCTCCGCCATTTTTGAAGATTAATAACAAATATTTAAAAAACCATGTAAAATAGCCAAAAGTAGTAATAAAACATATCCTAAGTCTCAAAAACGGTGAAGAAACCTTTCATTTAACAACAAAAATCATGAAAATGAGCCATTTTTTCCCTCACCTAAAGGTATCTTCCCCTTAACGAAGTTTGGCAACTGTGTACAGAGCTTTTAAATACAAGTATTGCGAACCTCAATTCAATGCCACCAGTACGAAATACACCGTTAATTAAAGAGCTCTAAGTCATTTTCTTGTACACCCAAAACAGTTACGGTAAAAAATCTGGAGCAATAATAAAAGCGGCGGTCCTTCATTTCACTCACTGTATTTTAAATGTATTCATTCACTTTTTTATTTGAATATTCGTCCATATGGTACATTCGAGCGGTGGTCAACTTTCGTACTCGTTGAACATTTTTCCCTTCGCACTTCATCAACTATATAATTTCAATTAATTATCCAAAATGAGAATACCTGCACTATAGTGAAGGATCAAGTACTTTGGAATTGATCGGCTGAGTAAAGACAGGATGCGTCGTGTCTCAGTGTGGAGCTATTCGCTACGAGAAAAAGTGAAAAGCCGAGCAAGCTATTCTATCAACAATGGGTACAGGATACATGCATATATATCCGGGACATATATATATATATAAGTATATTGTCGCCTCGACGTTCATGTACACGTGCTTTTATGTCCCACGAGAATTGCAACCCTTTCGCATAGAACCCTGCATAATCCACGACCCCGTTGAGACCATGTCGAAATTGGTGGTCCCTCTCCCTTCTCCTTCGCTTTCTGCGTATACCATCGTATAGCACAATGATTTAGTAGAGAATTATCAGGATGAATCCAATAACGGGCACCGCGAAATTTGTCCGCCGGCAAATTAAGATCAAGAGTTGAATATACTTGCTGTACAGATCATGTATATATGCTCCAGTAATTTTCGCTCGCACAGTCTAATTATATATCTACCTATCTCACTCTCTCTTTCCTTTCGATGTGTATCTAAATACACATACGGAAAAATGATAGTTTAAATCCTTTATGCCTGTGTAGTGTTTTCTATCATCACATGGCATGTTTGAGGACAGGCCGTACATTTTTTTTCAAACGGAACGGTGATTTTGGATAGAGGACGGTCCCCAAAGTCCAATGTTCTCGAAATAGCTTTTCTCCGTATATATCCGAACAAATTTTTTTATATATATATAAAATATATATAGAATAAGATTTTATCTCGAAAAATATTACTATAAAATTCATTATTAACAAAGTAGCAAAACTTCCGCACATTTATTTCCATCAACATGAAAACATAATAATCCAGTCTAATCTCTACTTTAAAACTATTAAGGGGAAAAGCGACTCAAGGATTTTCAAATTTTCAGAAAAGAAAAAAAACAGAACAATATTAATTTGGAAAACAAAATGTATGGTGCTGGCATTGCAGATTAAAGGATAATTGAAACTATTTATTGTCATATGTTAGCTCAAACTTTAAACGCGTTTTTCTCCAAAGCATGTTTTTTGAGCTGGCTGGCAACGTAGGTAGATCAGCTAAATATGCAGCGATCCACTTGAAATTCTAAAGGTATCTCCTCAGATGCAGTCTCCATGGAAGTACGTACGGAATTTGCGATTGGTTATTAAGTTTTTTTTAAAAACAATTACTCTTTTGATTTTTTGCTTAAAAATGAAAGTTTCAAATCTGCACTACCTTTCTCCAAAAAGGTATTTTATAATTTCCGTACGCAGTTCCATAGCTGTTTGTATGTATTTTCAAGATTTTTTTGATCTTTTGGTTTCGATTGAACAATACGAGAGAAATATTTTGGCCGCGGAACACTTTACACGAAAGGTACTTTGCGGTCTTGGAGTCTGATGCCGCCATTTTCGAATGAAAAATTATAACAACAAAATTATTGTACACTTGAAATCATGTATAATGCAGTTTTCTAATTCAAATTTTTACTGCTTCCATTGTACTCGGTAATTTTTCTTTTAATTAGCCTATTCTGAAGATCTGGTGTGACTTTACCCGTTAAGGTATTCCTTCCATGAACCCGAATATTTAACTATCAATTGATTTTCGTCGATAATCAAGCAAACATATATCCCAGTATGCTGGTAAAATTTAAAACTCTAGATGCCTGATATAAACTGCTCATGCGTATAAAAGAATCTAAAGATAGCGTAACGACAAAAAAGACAAGGGATTACCGAATGTTTAAAGAAAATATTAATAATACATTTTAGAAAATTGTGACTAGCAGAACTTTCGTAGCCGCGATATTTGAGACAAAATGTCTAAATCTACTAAATTTGCCAGAAGTTTTTCATTCCAGTTTATCGTTATGCATAACAGTTGATTGTAACTTATTTTTCATTAAGGCCTGGGCCTGAATTGGAAGGTTCGAAAAATCGTGTTTTTTGTTGCTTAAATCCATAGATAAACTATCCAAGAATATATTTACAAAATTATAGAGGCCAATTGTAAATATTTTCGAACATACAAGGCCAAAAGCAGAGAAGCGATTGATATTTGATATTGATATTTCCTCCTATTGAAAACTTTGAAGCGCGTTTCCTCCAGTTTTCATTTTCACGATTTTTCCAAATTGGCGGGCGTGATAGCAAAAAAACTAAACAGCCTATTAAATCAAACCAAAGTTTATTTTCTTCAGTATCAAGATCTCTTCTAAGTGAATTAAAAAAGTCGTTGCGAAAGGCTTTTCAAATTATTTTTGTAGCCCGATAAAGTGATTCTTTCTTTTAACACATTTTTTTCAAACCTGCGGACAATTATAATTTCACTATGTTTTCAGCTTTTTCTTAATTGACCCAGAAGAAAAATATATGACAATGGAAAATTTTATTGGTTTTTTGTTTCAGTCAAGAATTGCATCTGCAATTCTTGACTGAGTTGACTGCAATTCTTGACTTGACGAGCTGCATCTTTCCCGCCGATTGGGGACTGGGCAATGGCGACACGCACATCGAATAGGCTGATAAATCTGCAGTCATCCATTGTTTCATGTTGAACATGTTTTTATACATTTCAAATATACATGACAAGATACTTCAATGTTTACTGGGCTCACTTGTTTTTTCCCTTCTAAAAAAATTCCCGAAAAAACGCTTTTTTGGACCTTCTAATTCAGGCTACCGCCTTAAGCGCCATGGTAATTACCGATGATTCAGGGGGGGCCCGGCTTATGCCCCCATAAAATACGGCCCCCGCAAAAGGAATACCTTAAGGCAAGCCTCAAAATTGTGAATATCAAATGAAAACTCACCGCCAAAAACGCTGCAATACACCGCTACGAGTTTGTTATTTTCAAAAAAGGTTCATTACTATGCTTCGATGCTATAAACAAATACATAGCATTGAAAAAAGATTAGATTATCGACATTTTTCGGCGACAAATTGGTAGCGATGAATTGCAGAGTTTATGGTGGTGAATTATTATACTATCAAGGTAAATAGACAGGGAACAAAATCAAACGAAACACCTTGACTTCGTTATTCCGTTGACCATTTCTCTTTCTCGAGCGGAGCATCGCGACTACTCGCGCGCAATCTCCAGAATTGCGATAACGATAATTGATGTACTACATCGGAAGGTCGCGTATAATTCAGAAATTCAATTAAGTCTCGTGGAATCTCGATAAGAAGGATCGATTAGATTGGCGATGAACAAAACTCCCTCGTCTTCTTTTCTTTCATCTTCATCTTTCCTATTGTCTCTCACTCCCTCTTTTTCGGAGCCTTCTCTCTCTCTCTCTCTCTCTCTCTCTCTCTCTCTCTCTCTCTCTCTCTCTCTCTCTCTCTCTCACTCACTCTCTTCTCTTTTCTTGGTCTTTCGCAGTTGTTGGATCGTACGGTCCAGTGGTACGAGATCCAGCGTGAATCTGCTCCTCTTTCGCGACCTCCAGGACCTCGGCACACCAGTTGTTATGACAGTCAGCGCCGGGCAATCCATCACCGAGATTCAGTCCCAGTGGAGAGAGGATGCAAGAAAGTGAGTGAGAAAGGGAGAGAAAGAGGAAGAGAGAGAGAGAGAGAGAGAGAGAGAGAGAGAGAGAGAGAGAGGGCGAGGAGGGTGAGAAGAACATCTCGCACGCGGACCAACTTATCCAATATTTAAGGTTTTGTCCCTCGCGGGTCCAGCCTTCTGATATATCACGGTCGCATTAATATATATTTGTGGGGGAGATAACGTCGTTGCTCTATTCGCGAAGGACCGAGCCTACACACTGGACCATAACATTTCGAATATATATATGTGCTCGAAAATGTCTGTACATCTACGGGATGTTGGGGGTAAAAGGGGGGTTGATGATCTCGATATGTTTCTGAGTGTGATAGAAGTCAGGAAAAGCACATTGCAAGTACTTTGTCTAAGAACTACAATATGGATGTACCTTTGGAAACTCGATCATGTCTTCAGCCAGGAAAGTCTTCGATCATATATTTCGTTGGAACTAAAGACACGATATACAGGGTTGATCAATAACTATTACCACCTTGGATATCTTCGAAGCTATAAGGTTCACAGAAATATTTGCTGAAATGAAATTGCACAGTACGAAAGGGGCCATCCGATAGTTACAATAGTTTTTTTGCCGGTGGAGGTACTTCGGACATTTGAAGGTCAACTCCATTTTTTAAAATGGATCGGTATATTTTTTTTCTTCATCATGAAAGAGGAGCTTAAAACGAGCTCAACAACCTATAATATAAGGTCATTGAAGGTCATAGAAAGTACAGAAAGGCGATAATACTTACAGTTTCGGTAGTAAATAAAATTACTCCGTTTATAGTAAGTGTTCGAATTGACGACCATCAATATCAATGCGTACGTTGTTATGTACAGAAATTATCTACAGCGATTTTATCAAAGATACATTGGGTCTTTTGCTCGAAGAGTTGCCTTTACTTACATGACAAACCATGTGGTATCAACATGACGGATGTCCAGCATAGTATTAACTGATTGCACGAAGGCAACTCGACGAAAAATTTCGAAATCGTTGGATTGGACGCAGCGATCCAATATCGTGTCAGCTCGTTCCCTAGATCTAACACCTTTAGACTTATTTCTATGGGGAACATTGAAAGATAAAGTGTACAAAGAAGTACCAACTACACTTGACGACATGCAACGAACAATTATTACAGCCTGTGCATCAATAAGTTCTGACGCTGTAAAACTTGCAAGTCAATCAATTGAAAAAAGAATCCAATGTTGCATGGATACTGATGGTCGTCATTTTGAACACTTACTACAAACGTAGTAATTTTATTTACTACCGATACTGTAAGTATTATCGCCTTTCTGTACTTTCTATGACCTTCAATGAACTTATGTTATAGGTCGTTGAATTCGTTTTAACCTCCTCTTTCATGATACAGAAAAAGACCATGTCCTCCAGCTGCAAAAAAAACTATTATCGCTATCGGATAGCCCCTTTCGTACTGTGCAATTTCATTTCAGAAAATAATTTTGTGAACCTTATAGTTTCGAAGGGATCCAAGGTGCTAATTGATCCACTCTGTATATCGCCTCGAGGGGCGTGAAAAAAGTCTAATTTTTTTATGTCAAGTAACACAAGTCATCAAAAGAAATCTTAAGGGCTGACAGACATCTGAGACTGCTAAAAGTAAGGTTATGTTCAAGAATTTGTTTTGTGTATACAACTGAATTTTATTGAACAACCATGATATACATTTTAAAGTATCACCTTTTATCTACATTGTGTGAAAGTTTGGTTAAAAAATTTCAAGCGGTAAAAGAGTTATAGTCTTTTTCCTGGGACGTGTTTTTGTTGACATCGTTTGCGGTACCAGATGGGTCTGCCATTTTTTATCTATGGAATAAAAAATTTGTTTCTTACGGTAAATAGACAAAACTACTACTCATCGAGCCGGAATTTAAAAATATAACTTTTCTGGGTCATGGCAGTCCCTGCAATAAAACAGGCGATTTTTCGCTTCAAAATTGTTCAGTACTTATGATGAAGAAAAAAACTATGCCAGGTATCGAAAAAACGGCTCGTTAAGTACTTGATTATTGTGTGAAGCATAACTGTGCAAAACTTGATCCCGATCGCTCCAGTAGTTGCGGCGATATTTGTGGTACCGATTTTGAAAACACTTTCGAGTAAAACGCGTTTAAAGTTTTGAGTACCTGCGCCCCAACCGTTAGCCGGTCACTCACAAAACGCTATAACTTCGTCATTACTGCGAATTTCCTTATGAAATTTTCTGGGTAGACACTCAAAGGATAGTACTTTCGAATGAACACCTTTTTGAAATATCGATCTTTTTTACTTACCCGGATGTATGTAAGCCCTTAATGCTGACAAATTTCGTATGATTTTTTGTAAAGTGACAACTGGTGAGACCTATACCAACCTATATTTACATATGCTATACGGGGTTTTCGACTAAATTTTAGTTTCATAGTGAGTGTCGTTAGCAGTTCAGTTAAGAAATGTGTAATTTTTCAAATTTATTAAATATTTGCTGTTTAAAATTAGTCCAGTCATATGGCGACGGTGGCAACACGAAGACGAGCTTGTTCGCTCTACCCTCGTACATTTTGTTATATGCGGAGTGCATGCTATTCGAAAATTTAGAAAAAGGATTACAGATTTCGGGAAAAGTGCCTTTTTCTTGTTTCGGGATAGAAATAAAGGAAAAGATGAATTCGCAGAAAATATCGTCTCTTTTAGTCCGGAGCAAGGAGAACGGTTCCATCGACACATCAAAATCATGGAAGATAGTCATCAGGGAAGATGGGACACACACGCATGATGACTGATTACGTTTGGAGTTTGATGCGCTACTGCCTCGACAAGTCTCACTCGGGAAAATCACGATAAAGAACCTCACTCCATGTACAGATGTTTAATAAACCTCGAATTTTCCAATGAAATTCGATTTTATTTCACAAATAGTATATTTTGCGGTTCGAACATACAATATCAATATCAAGTGCTGAAACAGAATCAGTATGGAGATAAGATGTAAGAAAAGAATGTACAGTTTTGCGGCACTAAGTCATCTGTTCAGCTGTGTAATCAATGAAATCTGGCCCTGAGTGGTGCTATGACATGGAAATTCAAATAAAGAATAATTTGACAATTTTTATTCTGGAGAGGCGAAAAATGCGGAGCGCAAGTTCTGTGACGTAGTATTTTTTGAGTTTCTTGCACTCGAATGGCTTTCAGTTCCGTCCACACTCCGCGCGGACAGTATAATGTGAGCCGAGAGCGTTCGTACAACTGAAAAAAATCCGTCTCGGCTGTCGTGTAGCTGTCCTTTTTTATGGCCTTCATCAAAAAGATTCACCGGCGTGGTTTCAAACTTGCGGTGGCATATGGGAAATTAAAATGTCGTATCAAGTCTCAAATGGCGTGTACATGCGGGGGCGCGAGGCGAGACAAGGATTATGGACAGTGTTTCTTAATTCTATCATCCCGGTCTGTCCGGTTCTCCAACAGTTCGAACGTACGCTCACGACGACCCGCCTCCTCTGTTTTCATGTTGCCGATTAAATTATCAATAGGCACTCCGCTCTCGCGGCTAAACGCCGATTCCATTGTGACAATTTTACAGTCCACTGCGAATGCTCTGTTCGAAAAAAAATGATACGTGAGTTCCATCAATCATTAAGACTTTCGTCACGACATTACGCCGAGTAAACTAATCAAATACAAGAGTCATCACCCAATGTTATGGAAACCAATTTTTGGATCGGATAATGGTAATGTTTGCATTGGATATATTATGGAAACCAATGTTTGGATTGAATTTGTTATGGAAACTTATGTTTGGATTGGACATGTTATGGAAATCAATATTTGGATTGAATATGTCATGGTAACCAATGTTTGGATTGGGTATGTTATAGAAACCAATATTTGGATTGGCAATGTTATAGAAACTATTGTTTGAATTTGATATATTATGGAAACCAATGTTTGGATTAGGTATGTTAAAGAAACCAATGTTTTGATTGGATATGTTATGGAAACCAATGTTTGGATTGAATATGTTTTGGAAATCCATGTTTGGATTGGATATGTTATGGAAATCAATGTTTGTATTGGATATGTTATAGAAATCACTGCTTGGATTGGATATGTTATGGAAACCAATGTCTGGATTACATATGTTATGGAAACCAATGTTTGTATTGGATATGTAACGGAAACCAATGTCTGGATTACATATGTTATGGAAACCATTGTTTAGATTGGGTATGGCATAGAAAGCAATGTTTGGATTGGATTTGTTATAGAAACCAATGTTTGGATTGGATATGTTACGGAAATCAATGTTTGTATTGGATATGGTACAGAAATCAATGCTTGGATTGGATATGTTATGGAAACCTCTTTTTGAATTGGATATGTTATGGATACCACTGTTTGGATTGGGTATGTTGTGGAGACCAATGTTTGGTATGGATATGTTTTGGAAACCAATTTTGGGATTAGATATGTTATGGAAACCAATGTTTGAATTTAATATGTTATGGAAACCAATGTTTGGTGTGGATTGGATTAATGTTTTCATATGAAAAACTAATATGGAAACCAAGGTCTACCAAGCTTATGCGATGCTAAAAATATGAAAAGTGCTATCGAATTAAATTTACTGACAAAATCACATAGAACCTTTGCAATTTTTTACGTATCCTAGTTTCATTCTTCCTAGATGCTATCTGCCTCTCAAGTCGAACGTGCTAGCACGACACTCAACGAGCCATGCACGAAACTTCCAGTAAGTACATACACTCATTTCTAAGCCTTGACTCCAATCACGAATCCCATTGCGAAATTTTCCGATTACGGCAGAACTCGCTTTACGGTGTTAATTTTTCACTATATCGTGTTCTTGTTCTTACCATGTTGAAGTGCCTAAAGTCAAAGCGTTGAAACGGCGTGACCCGAGACTTTTTTCTTTTCTTTTTCATCCCTCTACGTAAGATGTGAGCACATCCATGGATTATGTGTACTGACGCTTACCGGGCTTGCGCGAAAAACTCCGAGCCCCGAAGAAAAAATGAAAAAGAGCAAGCTTCGCAGACATAATCGTAACGGTTCGCATACAAACGGGCGCTAATGGCTTGGATAGCTTTTGTTGTTTTTAATTAACCCTTTCTTTTAAGATGGCCGGAGGGAACGGTAAAGCGTTACAAAGGGCTGCTGACGGTGCAGGCCCTTTCGCCTTTATACTGTGTGTTAAGGCACGAGATTATATGTACACACAATGTGTACCCACACACACACACACACACACACACATACACGGTAAAAAAGAGAAAGGGCTTAACCCACGTTATTTTATATGTTAAATGGAGCAGCGTACGTCTTTTTCTTCTTAACACTTGATCATTGTGTGTATCAAATGCTGAGTACCAATAGGGCGCAACTCGATTGACTTTACCTATTATATCCTGAGAGTTACGATTTTGTCTATTTCAGGACTTCATGTACATTCACTTTCGTACCTCTACCCGTTGGAACTCTTAACCCTGGGTGCACAGGCAACTTCAACAGTGGACCAACCCTTTCGCACGTTCTATATATATATATATATATTATAAAGTCCACGGCCTTTTTGTCCCTCCCACGGGGGATGTAAATACTCGCGATGAAAACTGCACCTCGGAGACAGGAGAGGCAGAAGCTTTTCTCTCCTCGTTCGTGCCCCGAGAGCACCCCGATGAGACCGAGCTGCAATTATAAAGCTCATCTAATTACCGGGGCGACCGTCCGACTAATTGGAGGACAAGGTATTAGTCGAGCAACAGAGAAAAGGAGGAAGCAAAGAAAATGCGAGAAAAAAAGAGTTTGGTGAAATACTAAACGCTGAGAAAAATTCGTTTTTCATCGTTACCACGCTATTTTATTGTTATTTTTTTGCCTCAATTTTCGTTACGGGGATTAATGAAAGCTCGGAAACTAATGAGGAGTACCAGGGGAAGGTAGGGCAGATGGATCGAGAAAAACAGTGAAACTGCAATTAAATTCAATTAGCCTTATTTAATAGAGTCAACGTTTTTTCAGTACTGACAAGAGAAAATGGATATTTCAGCATTTCGACGAACATTGTGCACTTTAAAATAATGGATCGTCTATTTTGATTCATCATCGGATTCTGCGCGTTTGTGCGAAATTTGGGATCGACCCACGAACCGATTGAAGAATTTTTATAATTTTATTTCGCAGTAGTTTTGCTTGCGTTCTTGTGAACCGTTATCTTAGTATCAGATATGGTGAGAAAACGTATAACGGAAAAATAGGACAGATTGTTTAAGATTTTTCCTGAGGGTCATTTAAATAAAAAAGAACGTTATTTTAAATATTTACAACCATTCAGTACATTACACAGTGCGATTAACTGTACATATTCACTCTCAACAGTTTTGCCCTGATGAAGTTAAATGTTAACAAATAAATGTGAACCAATCACTTAAGGCAGTATTGTTGCCTAGAGCGTTGTTTTGGAGGTGATTTTTAGGATGGAATAACCTTCAAACAGTCCGAGTTTTCTTTCTAACATTTTTTACATTCGTTTACTGATCTTCCAAGAATATGTACAAACTATTTTCTTTCAAATCGTTGGCATTTTTTTAATATCATTATCATGAATTTTGATTTTCCAACCCCTCTGAGGGATTGAAAATTCAAAATGCAATTCTGGGAAAACTATTGACCGCACGAATTTGCCGCCGTGGAACAATTTGTAGCTTGAACCCTCAGTTACATTTTTGTTCACAGCGCCAAACTCGTATCTTTTTATTTTTGGTCAATAGTTTCCCAGAATTTCATTCTGAATTTTCAACCACCGAGAGGGGTTGGAAAAAGCAAAATTCAAGGGTGGTCCATAGAAACGAAAATATAGAGAACATTATTCTCTACATTTCGTACTTTCAAACCATCGCCGAAAAATCGTTTGTTTTTGAGTTATTCAATAAACATTTGTTTTTTTTTCGATACTTCAACAATTTTTGTGGGCGTGAAGATCTTATTGGAGAGGGATGATTAAATACTTGATCGACGCATCTTTTCGAGCGCTACAACGTTCCCATTTGAACAAAAATTGTATGAATTTTTCCTAAAAAGTTATCGAATTAAAACTAATTTTCAAAATTTCACCCCACTTTTTCACCCCCAAAATGAGCTTCCACGACTTCGGCTCTGTGGCCAAAAATAAAGCTCGGATTTTTCTGAACATTTTGTCTCCCGGCCCCGACGTCGTGGGGGTTGTAGTTTGGTATTAATCCACCCCCATAAAAAGTCTTTACACGCAGATTTTTTGGCAAAATTGGATTTACCACTCCCGGCACCTACAAAATCGACTGTCAAAAAACTAGCTTTCTTCTAATTTTTTCCGATTTCAATATACAGCACGACTGTACTATAACTACTCTACGAGTCATACATATAAAAAAAGAAAATTCTACCCAATTCTGCTACCAACGTTGAAAAACCGTCTATTAAAGGTGTTTCCCTTTGATGAGCTTCGTCGGCCGATTGCCCATCGAGACATCGTGGTTGCTGATTTAAAAAGTAGTTTCGAGAAAAAACGCATTGAAAGTTTTTATACCCTTCGTAGCGTATACCCGAACGTGCTCCTTATAATTTATATAATCCGGCTAATTTTATGTGTAGCATTAAACGATTTTCACATACCTATTCAGAAAGGTCTGTAGAATAATAAAATTTAACTTAAAATAGAAAAACGATTTTTTCAAATTTTTAGACAACAATACTGCCTCAACCCTTCATGACTCAACAATTTAAGAATTAAAAATAGTTGACTTGATAGTAGATTTTGATTAATAAATAAACATGTCTTATTTAGTTTTTGAAAAATGTGATCTGTGGTCTCGTTACAAAGCAATAAAGGGAGTCTGACAGACATGTTACATTGTATCGTAACATTCCTTTATGATGTATGGACTGGCTTGAAGCGGTCGTTCAGCTTGTTTGTCGTTCTGATAATTTTTTCGATTTATGCAAACTTTACGCATATTCGACACTTGCAATCTCACGATAAGGGGGCGTACGCAAATTACGTAACGCAGTTAGAGGGTGGGTCCGGCCACGTGTTACGGTCTACGTACGTGGGGGTCGGTGGGTGGGGCGGGGGGGGGGGGGGGGGGGGTGGGTCACGGTTTGCGTTACGTCACGATTTTAGAACTGTCAAAAATAGCAAAATTTCTGTACGTTCAAGTTTTGAATTAAAAACCCGCGCGTAATTTTACCGCGGAAAGTTGACAGCTTTCCATACGGAATGTCAGTTAAGGGGGAAGTCAGTGTGCAAGAACTTGCACAGTAGTTTTCGCCCTTTCTCCAAGCAAAATTTGTAGTAAAAAAATTGTTATTCGTAATTGTTTAAAGTAAATATATTCAAAAATATGTTGGCAACATTTTTAGTCTCAAGTGCGAAAATTGATGGAGTTACAGTCACTTTAGTGAGAACAGGTAGAGCGACCGGTTAGTGCCCTCAGTCCCTATAAGTGTGGCATTGTTCAGAATAGATGAAGTGCAGGTTTTTATTATTTTGTGAGATATAATGAAGATGAAGAACCGTCATATCGCCCGGGACTAAATACTTTAATGTAAGTATCAATATTTTAGAGAAAAAAACATAACTTTATATCAAGAAAAACGGAATGAAAAGTTTAAACGCGTTTTCGTCGAAACTACTTTTTTCGACCTTGTCCCAGCCAATACTCAAAAACTTATCAACCGATTTTCAATATTTTTTATACATTTTTGCAATCGCAGTGACTAAACTTGTACGTAACCGATTCTTTAAATGTTGATAATTACTATTTTAAAACTGCTTGAATACAAAACAGAGCCTTGAAAATAGAAAAAATTTCAAACCGTTGGCGTTTTGTGAAAAAAAACCGAAGTAAAAAAACGGCTACGCATCACGATAGCTACATTTGTAAAGACATCGATAAAATGTTGTCTTTTTATTTACAGATAACCTTTCATAAAGATATCGATGGGGCAAAGAAGAGAAACTTTTTTTCGTCGTCGAATCGAGGCACATATCTCGGTTTATTTTATAGATTTACTCATAAAAATTTGTATAAACTCGATCCTTTCATAATTAGTTATGTCTATGAAAAAAAACTCGCAATTATTGACGACAAAGCACCCGTTACGTAACGGAATAGAGGCGGCGGCGGTGGGGGGGGTTCGACCAGGCGTTATGGTCCTGGTGTGTGGGCGGGGGGGGGGGTCAGAAAGTGGGGAATCTGGCGTTACGTAATTTGTGTACGCCCCCTAAGTGAAGTTTACGCAAATTTTCATCCAATCACGCCACCTAGTTTGCATGAATTGCACTAAAAAACCATTCAACAGTTTGTAGCCGTCATGTGACATTGATTTAAAAAACGATTAAATGTCAATATGTGACTTTGTGAGGAGCTAAATGGTTTGTTACACTACCCCCACACAATGAAATCAACGGTTCGCTACCTTCAACCGAAAAACTGAGGCTGTGCATGTCATGTCACGGCTGATTGTACCTAGTGATACAACAGACGTCTGCTTCTGCTTCCGCAACCGCGGAAGTTCCGCACACTTTTTCATATGCGCTTCTGCAGCTGTGATCGGGACTTTTTTTTATATCGGAACTTTTTTATCAAAACTTTCCAGCAATGGCGCCATATAAATCGACATTTTTAAACGCCATCGTTACGGAGCAAGTTGAGTCGGAAATACTTAAGGTATTCCTTTCGCGGAGGGCCGTATTTTGTGGGGAGGCATAAGCAGGGCCTTCTGAATCGTCAGTGAAGTACAATAGCGCTTAATAAAAAAATAAGTTACAATGGATTATTATACACAACGATAAACTAGAATAAAAAATTTCGCGCAAGTTCAGTAGATTGAGTCATTTTTACATTTATTTGAAACTTCGGGGCTACAAAAATTCTTCTGCTAGTCACATTTTTCCAAGTTTTAACATTAATATTTTCATTAAACGTTCGGTGACCCTCTGTTTTTATTGTCGCTACGAAATCTTTAGACTTTTGTACACCTGCGAGCAGTTTATATCAGGCATCTAGAGGTATTTAGTGTATAAATTATTAGATAGAAATGTGGCCAGCGTGACATGTCCATAAAGCGCCATATAAATGAGACGATTTTTAGGGCCGTCATTTTTCGTTAAAGGTTCGGTAACTTGGCTTGAAATTTTTCCAGTATACTGGGATGTATTTTTACTTAATTATGGATGAAAATCAGTTAAGTGTAAAATATTTGGGTTCGTGAAAAGAATACCTTAATTTGATGATGATCAGAACCGGAGATACAAACGCAACTCAATATGATTGCATGCCTTCTAGCCCTAAAAGGTGCCGAATTCAAATTGAAAATCAAGATCAGCCGTCAACTAGTTGTGCTTCAATCATAGAATACACACCTCAATTACAAATTTCGTTACAAACGTTGGAATCTATATTAAATATGAACGGAGACCAGTAAGACCCGACTAACGATAGCGGCATCCTACTTTTAGTGTTACAACCAAACGTACTGGAGTACAAAAAAGATAAAAGACTACCCCTGCCCCCTGACGTGGTGGAAATCAAATGAACACAAGTACCATTGTCTCTTGCCGATAGTGCGGCAGTATTTGTCAACGCCTACCAGTAGCGTAGCCAGTGAATAATTGTTCAGTGGAGTTGGTCTCATATATGAAAAACACCGAAATAAATTGCAGGGTGACAAAGCGGCAAAATTAATTTCGGTTAAATATAACTTGCACAATGGCAAGTTATATTAATATATAATATAACATAATTATTATTTATAATCGATTTCTAATATATGTATTATATAAGACTTTATTATTATATATAACAATAATAATAATAATAATAATAAATTATATAATAAATGATAATAAAAATAATAATAAGTAATATAAATATTAATATATAATATATAACATTCAAAATATTACCACATTTCGAACATTCATTTAATAAAGAAAATATAATCCTAGAAAAATAATTGTTGTATTTTTTAATAGTATTTACACTTCCGCTTCCGTAACCGCTTCTGTTTCCATTTCCGCCGAAATTTACTTTTGACATCAGTTTCCGATTTTCCTTCTGTTATGACACTTCCGTTGCATCGCTAATTTTACCTCACATGTCGGACATACATTTCCGAAATTCCAATTTCCGCAATCTTGACCTCGGTTTGTTTACCTCATAAACTTTTAAAAAGCATTTCGTTCAAAAAAATTCGTGCGGAATCTTAACAGGTCTCTGAGTTTGCAATTGATGAAACTTTTGTACAAAACTGTACGTGCATCCTTGATTCGAATAAATCTATTTTTCGCGTATACATGACATTATCATTGCAGTTTTTTCGTCGTTTGACGAGACAAAGTATATCTGTTTCCGTTGACAACGCATGTCATCTTGCGTAAGAGGTGAAGAATGCCCGAGGTCGAGAAACAGAGAGTCTTTTCTCCGCTGCCATCACTCGCTCTGTCTCTCTCTCTCCCTCCCTCTCTCTCTCTCTCTCTCTCTCTCTCTCTCTTTGAGTACGGTGACCCGAAGTATTAAAAAAATCAGCGAGACAAGAAACGCGACAAGAAAGTACTGTCGCGACGACAAAGACGAGAGTTCACATCGTGACGTTCATGAGCGTAATATACGTATATATCTAAATAGCAAAGATATATGTAGAAAAGGCGGATGGATGCATAGATGAAATGCGCAAAAAAGATGGATGCGAGGGGCGGATGACGGGTGTCGCAGAGCGAAAGGAAATGGGGAGGGGGGAGTTTACCCGCGTCGGCACTTTGTCGTGGTCACGGTGCTGTCAATCACCGGTGATAGGAGTGCGACACATTAATCTCACCGAGACCTCGTGACCGCACCATCTCTTTCTTGCGGTTCGAACGGATCTTTTTCGCAAGATCTTCCCTTCCCTTTGTGCAATACGCCGAGCGCATAGTATATACACAACAACGTATTCACGAAAACAAACAAAATGCACTCCCAAGTTGTGATAATTGTGATGTTTATTTTAAAAGCGAGATCACGATGATTGTCGAAAAGTTATTCATTAAATTTTGGCAATGTGTTTTATATTGTAACGGGCCTTCGTCCCATTTATTTTTTATTCTAAAGAATGTAAAATGTTATATACGTCAATTGCGTTCCCTCAATATTACACATCTGGTATCGGCCCAAAAATTTGATGCGATAAACAACTTTCGCAAATTATAAAAACAATTTTTGCGGTAGTTAGGAAAATATGGATTATTAATAATTAATATTACTAATATTAATTGATAATTCATATCAATAATATTTATTAGTAATTGATATTAATAATATTAGCAACTGATAAATACAACAGCAATGGTCTATTATTGTGAATACATTTGATTATGATTTTTCGCGGGGGAAATAAGTATTAGAATTCTTGGAGAATTGAATTTTAAATGTTTCAGGATTATTAGCGAATTAAATAGATAATGTTATACTTAATACTCTATTTGTGATTCTCTACGTAATTACATATACAGGAACTTTGTAACTTTCATTTTCCCAACTCCAGCTTTAATCTCCCTACATTTTATTTACCCCTAAAGTTAAATGTATGATGCTCACCCAGCATACTACCTACTTCAAGGTAATACCCACTAATTTCCCATATATTGGCTAAACTTTCATTCCAAATCCCATTTTTTAAATTTTCAATTCACGAAAATCTAACTAAAGGGAACTTTTTCTCGATTTCGTGTTGATCTTCGTACCTCCTTGAAAACGTCTAGAGCCGGAATATTGAAACGCCCTGTGACCTAAACCTTTTTTCATTTTTACCAGGCCTTTCTAAGTACGATGCGCGTATTATTGCAGGTCATAAAATGTAGAAAATGCGTTCCGTGTCGCAATTAATCGACATTACCAAGCCATCAATCCCAAATGAATCACATTCAAGTTTTTCGCGTTAGGTACGGAGTATAAAAATTCTTGCTTCCCGCCAAGCTTAACGCACTCTTAAATACATTATTGATGGAAATGAATATCGCAATATCTCGAGGGTAGGGCAAAGGATTTCGAACGCAAGATCGACGATGTTATATACGTGAAGCCCGTGATGTTTGCAATCCGGTCACGGAGCTCGAAGCTTGCGAAAAATTCCAGACTCAAGAAGAAACTGGACAAATGGTCCAGCTTCATCCGATATTCACGGATCGTTGGTCAGTTTCGTGTACATCGACCGTATTCATCAATCTCGAGTGATATACATGCAAAAACAACCGACCGAGTAATAATATCGAATTCAGGCCTTTTTTGCAAGGGCATAGCTGTGTGCTAAAACGCGGACTGACGGAAAAAATTGCTATAAATTTTGGTTAATTGCCCATCCCGTCAAAGAGTTTATTACGAGAGCTTTATAACGTTATTACGGTTAATACGATGGGACGACGAGAGCGTTTCGCTTCATAAATCCCGCGGGATCTGCGCTTGCAGATATATGTATATATATATATATATATATATATATATATATATATATATATATATATATATATATATATATGTATGTATATATATTCATATATATGTGTGTGAAGTGAATCGTGATCCTCGAACGATTTCAAAAAGAAAATTCTCTCGTGTATAGCATTATAGAGTAATATACACCGAGAGCGATAGAAGGAGAAAGAATGTGTTTGATTGAGAGGAAGAGAGAAAGAGAGAGAGATCATATTCACGGCGCCGATCGCGCGAAAAGATTTATCGGCCCGTTTGCCTGGAACGTGTCGTCCTCTTCCTTTCTCATGCAGCCCCCGCCCCTCCCGTTTCTCCGCTGATTGGACCCCTTCCGCGAAATCTTACAAAGTGCCTTGAGATCGAAGTGGAGTTGCGGAGGGCACTCAAGAGAGGAAGATTCGGCCACCCAGAGTCGACAAGAGAGTTCGCGATCGTATCGCGATAAAGGCATTATTTAATTACGGTGAGTAATTACCGATTATTATATAGTGTGCGCGGATTTAACTTCGACAGCGCGTAAGATACATGTGGCAAATATATATATATATATATATATATATATATGGATACGATTTACACTGCCATCAATTACTCAACGGAGTTATTAAGGGAGACGAAACACTCGTTACCCGCTCACTCTTTATCTCTTTTTTCTTCATTTTTTTTCTTTCGTTTTTAGTATAATTTTTAGGGGGCTACGTCAGATCGTTATTGTACACTTACATCGATCATTGAGTGCATTACTTCGATAATGTTCATCGCTTTTTTTTCTCGTCCTTTCTTCTCGCTAACTAAGCGCTAATGGAGACGGATTGCAATGTTTTATTGCGTAAACATCGAGAACTAAAAGTTTGATAAATAATTGGCAACTAGTAATTAGGATTGCAGGCATATCGAGATCGTACAAAGGATTAAGAAACGTTATGATTGAACAAATGATGCGAGCTATTCTAGTACTGTAGATTGGTAAATGCTTACACGCAATGTCGTATTGGGTAACCGGTCGGAAACGCATCTGTTGATTCAATTGTAAAAGTATTATTATGGACTTTGTGAAAGTTTGAAACTGTGAAAAAAATTGTTGTGTAAGTTACGAAACTGGTTACAATTTTTTCAGGGGTTTCGAAAATTATTTTCTGAATATATGTGGATCGATATGATGATGACGTAGATGCTGTACCACGTGACATATGAGTGTAAAAGTCATGACTGCAATTTTTTAATCGAAATTTCTCCGAGATGAATAATATTTGAATGAATTCTACAGAGCCTGATGCTTCTTTTTTCCTGAAAAAGTTAACTATCTGTGAAAAACTCTGTTCCAAAATTTGTGAGGTTATGTCAACCTTGTACATGCCCTTAGATACTGATATTTCCTTTAGCCATAAAAGTATAAATTTTAAGTATAAATGTATTAATTTTATATTAAGTATAAAAGTATTAATTTTTAAATTAAAAGTATAAAGTATAATTTCCACATCCAAGAAAAGTTCATCTACGAATTTTTCATAAGTTTCACTACACCGTATTTGAGAACGAATATTTAAGGTAATCCTATCACCAGGCTTCAATCCGTAGGATTTTCATTTTCTTTTTGAGCTTCACTATATATGTTAATAATCGTCTCTGTAAAATGTCAGGATCGGTTATCGACCTAATTACAGAGAAAAAAATATTAAAATTGCGTATTTTTGTGAAGGAATTCCGAGACGGCATGCAAAAAGCCAATTTCCGGTCGCTACAAAAGTGTATATAATAGTGGGAATCCGTCAGTTTCTTTACAATAATCAGATTTACATACTAAACACTTGTAGTAAGCCAATGCTCTGCGAAAAAATTACGCTCATTGACCTAATTTTTATCTAATATCAAGTTTAATTTGAATTTCCGGTATTTGATTTATTACCCCTTGCTTCGATAAAGAGACGTGACAGCAAGGCAACAGCTGACTGTAGTCCTAATCTCATCTCACTCATTCGAATTTCCACACATATTTCTTTTCTAACTGACATATTTCGCCGACACAAATTTTCCACGCTTTTTACCAGTCGTGGCCCGAATACAATGCTTTATATTTCCCTCACCTGGAATCGTTTTGACAGATCGACGTAGAAAAGCATGGAGATTAAAATCGCCTGGTTGAGTAAAAAGAGACGGAGATAGAACCAATGTTACTAATTATCAAACCTAGAAATTCTGCGCGAATCGTTGGAATAACTATTTTTTTCATTTTTCTAGTTAAATGTGAACATTCATTCAACAGTTTACACATGGAAATTTTTAGTTTTCACAAATTACTTTTTTTGCATATGTTAAAAATATGAATTGTACAAGTAAGTATGATCAGTGGTACGACTAGTGCGAAGCGATAGGATTACCTTAACGGGTTACACCTAGCTCTTGGCCGAAAGAAAAAGGGATTTTCGTATATTTTTTTCTGGAAAAACGTGCGCACGTTTTCAAATTTTTTTTGTACATTAAAGAGTACAGTTATAAGTATCTTTCACAATTTTTGTATAGAAAGATATTTATAAATGTGGTAGGTACAATGGTTTATGCAAACCGCTGTTTGAAAAACATCCCTCGCGGTGACCACCGCAGCTCGGAAACAAATCACGCGGAATAAAAAAATCGAATGCATTTAGTTTTTGCATGAAATTATCTAGTACTAGGACTAAGGAATTAATAAAATGTTGATTTGGTTAAATTGCTGCAGTCCAAAGAGAAAGTATCGATTTTCAGTGAAAAAACGCTGTTTTTTCGCCGATAAAAAAATATGCATTAAAACAAAATTCTCCGTTCAAACACGGCTTTTTTATATATAAAAGAAGCTTCTGAAATTTGAAGTTGATCGGGGCAGTGATTTTGGTGATATCGTGGTCAGTGATTTTGAAAAAGTAATTTTAAGAAAAACGCGTTCAAAGTTCGCCGTTCGCGGTATCTACTTAAGAACGCCCACAACCCCCTCACTTTTGAACGGATCGACCTGCAATTTTCAGAGAATATTTTTTACATATTATATTTTGAGAAACTTTCAAAACACCAAAAATCGATATTTCGAAAAATGTCGACTAGCTGTTACCCCTTAAAACAAGAAAATTTAGTACAGCTTTATATGAAAAACTGCGAATTAATTCCACCGATGAATGTTGAAGGATACTTTTTTTAAAGCGCAGATACTTCTAATATAAGTTCAACCACGAAGTTCCATAAACACCACCACATCTTTTTTGAGAGAAACAAAATATCTAAATGCGACTTAAATTTTCTACATTTAAGTGTTTATTCCTCTCGAAATCTATGTAGCGGAAATTCTAGACAAATCGAATGTGAACATTTATTTTGCGTATTAACGATTAAAAAGTAAGTTTCCTTAAAGTTTCATCAGTAAAACGCTAGACCCTCGTGAGGTAAGATTTCCTCATGGGAGTATTTTTCTCAAAAAAGAAAGATAAGGCCAGTGTTGCTTCAGGTTGATCGATATTCGTCCCACGTTTATTGAAAAAGGCGATGAGCATATCTCGTTGTTTCTAGCGATAGGCATGTCTAATGAGACAGGTAACGAGAATCTTCTTGCAACGCACAATGGAGTCGACGATGTGAAGACGAGAAGCTCAAAATTTCGTCGCTCGGGCGTTCTCGCGATTACACAAAGGGAACGCGATGATATAATTCGCCGTTATCATGAGGGAGTGAGCAAAGGAGAAGGAGAGCAAAAGGGAGACGGTATATCATCCGAAAGGAGAATCGAGTGAGGGGGGAATAAATATACAGGATCACAGGAGTAAATAAGCTCCCATTTATCCAACCTCACAGGGATAGACGTGGAGGTGGGGTATAAAGAAGAGAGAGGGGGGGGGAGCATGGATAAATAGATTCCCTTGAGACTTTATCTCGGGATAAATGCTCTGAGTAACAGCGACACCGTTCGTCATACAATAACCACCCGAACAGGAGACAGTCGAGAAGGGCATGCTACAAAAGATGCCAGAAGGGTGTACGTTCCGAAACCTCATTGAGGGTTGGATCTCGAAACTGTCAAGAGGCGAAAGATCGAGGGAAAAATCTTGACGAGGCAGATTGTAAGATTTCACGACATAGGATAGGCATGCTGAAAAGTCTTTAGCCTGACATCGTAGTAGGCGCTGTCCCCGAGTCGAAATTTTGAGCCTATGATGCCCCCCCAGATCCTCACAGTGGTAGGAGATAAAGGCAGTAAAGTACCTTTGTATTCAATATCAAATGAGCTCCTACTTAATGCCTAGAACGGGAACAAATTTCCCTTTTCTCCACTTGCAGGCGCTAAGGAGGACGTCGATTGGCGCACGTATACACTCTATTGCGCATTTAGAGATACATTTGCCTGGATACGCGCATGCGTAGACACACGTATATACCCGCACACATACATGCCTGAGCATCCACCAACATACGTATACTAGTATCTATAAGTATGCATGCGTGCCTGCTATAGGAATCCGCGTATACATGCATACCTGAGGGCAATTCCTATCAAAAATATTGTAACTGTTTGTCCAAGATCCATTTCTTCCACTTTGGAGAGTTGCTGGAGCTGCAGGGGCAAGTTTGAAGCGAATGCGAAAGGTTCGCTGGGTGGAGATAATGGAAAGGCCATTGGAAAAGTAGGCCTCTACGGCGAACGCGCGAAAGAACAAGCATGTGGCGGCCCATAGTAGGACTTCTAGCAGTAAACAGACTCAAGTGAGGCTGACATAGGATCAAAGACCTTTAAAATAGGCTGAAAATTTCGACTCGGGTCCAATGCAGGAAAACTGACAGCTATGAATTCTCATTTTTTCTTCATCTTGGCAGTCGCCATTTCACAGCTGCCTAGATGTTTTTTTTTCATGCTTTTGTTTCTTATGTTCGTATGAATTTTCGAACTTTTGCGATCATGTACCGTTTTACAATATGGGGTAGGCTGGGGTCGATAGAAACATGGGTCAAATGAAACAAGTTGAATAACTCGAAGACGGTTAGTGACAATGGCGCGGCCCCGAGGGGGGAAGGGACTGCTTAGCGTATCGGAACCTGTCGCTCACTGCGCGTAACCGCTCCGAGCGCGTCGGACATTTTTATGTAGGTGCATCGCTTTTTCGACACAAAAAGTAAGTTTTTTGCCTATTAGTATCTTGGGTATTGATCCAAAACTATTGTTCCTTCTTCAGCGTTGTTTACAATCATCATTACTATAAATATCCTAGTTGAGTTTATTGTGGTCAGTAACTACCTACAACATTTAGGTTGGGTGTGGGGGCAGTTGAACAAACATTTCATACGCAAGCAAGTTTTCCAAATCCTGATTTATTTTTAGATGCCAAGAAATCGTCCGAAAAGTAAAATAATGTTGAACACCCTTAATATACCTTCGGTGATACTAAAACTGAAATGAAGAGCAATAAAACTGATTATTTTGATTAAAAGTTTATTTTATTTACACCAAACATACTTTACCACTTCATACACATAATCAACAGTACCTGGATTTAGTGGAAAAAATTAGTTCAATCAACTGAAAACACGTATTTCAAATAACCCCAGGCACCGTTTCAATTGACCCCGACACAGAGTCAAATGAAGAGTTTTCCGAGGGTTTTTAAATAGCTTCTACCTAAATTAAAGGCAGATAAGAAGCAAAATCAATAATGCTATCATATAGCCAGATAATCTAGCTATAATTAAAGCCTATTACCAAACACATAGGGTATAAATTGAAGTCACACTAACCAGTTTTCTCAAAAACATTTCAATTGACCACAGCCTACCTTACCTGATACCTCCCTATTTCGAGTTCCTCAAAGATCCCCCAGAGTATTGTCCACAGTCACTCTTTCCTAGTGCACTGATGTACCAGGTTCGCAAGAGGACACCCGGAAATTGTGAAAAACCCATGCTGATCCCGGGGGCTATACTTTGCTGAGGTGAAACTGTGTTACCTTCGAAAACTCATGGTCGATAGAGCTGCTTCATGATCGGTTGTCGGGGCGTAGACCAGTGCACGGCTATCCGCTTACCTATCTAGGTATTGGCCCAGGCCAACGCCGTTTGACATGGGAGAGTGTTGCATTTGCAAATGTCTTTTTCAATCGTGTGTACCACAAGTTTCATAAGCTTACGAAATTATTATTACAGCTGTAACTACTCATAAGCTCATCGCAGCCGAAATCGTTTTGTTTCTATGCCCTTTGCACAAATTGCAGCACATCAATGTGCAGCATAAAATGTGAAACGAATATATTTAGCCCAAAAATTATAAAACTGTCCGTGCGGAAATTGAGTTGGGGCTGTGATCGGACCCCAATAATATTCCCCTAACTTTATTCGGGCCCTAATCTGGAAGCCACATGAGGGCCGTTAGCAGCCGGTCACACTTTGTCAACAAGGGCCATGAAAGGCGCAACGACCGGGGCCTTATAAGTTGCCTCAATGGCGCCTCATCAAAACCATTTTAGCGCCCTGAAAATGCCTCAACGGCGCCTCATCGTAACCATTTCAGCTCCATAAAATATCCGTATCAGTGGATATACATGTATGTTAAATGTGTCAGGGTATATCTGCATTTGTTTTTATGTAATTGTTCATGTGCATAGGTGTTGGCGTGAGTACATGTGTATGTATGTGTGCGCGCGTAGAAATGTGATTGCGTATTTGTATGTGAGCCTTTACGACAAACTGCCATGACAAAATTAATACAAAAAATAATCCATTCTAAGGAATGGATGTGTAGTAGAAATAAAAAAATTATATGGGTCTACTGAATCACTAGAATCTATTTCCATTGAGGGAAAGATTTGGAAAACAAAGACCAATTTATGTACTTATCCTACACACTCAGATAAAGTTTATGAATGGGAAATGTCAGCGAAGTCTTCAGAAGAAATCATTTTCCCTATGATGAGTATTGAGCGGAAATTAGTTGCTATAAAAATGTCGAGAAAACCGGTTGGGACTGTTCACACTTATGCGCTAGCATTACTCCATGTATGAGTGAAACCATCAGTAATTGTTTGTATCTATGTAAAAGGTTTCTTTAATTTGATAAATAAATACTGTCTGATGTTTGTCTGTATATTTGTGTTCATCGTTGATTTTTTATTTGCTAATGCCCTTACGCTTTTTCCCAATTTGCGTTCGATATTATTATTCGATCGATGTATATAATCGATTTGAATCATTGAAATACCATCAACCATGCAGCCTAAGCTATTTATACTGGTTTATCGCTATAATAGTCAGATCTGGGCCTATTGTGGAAATCCCTACTTGTTTATCCCTATACTGGCTCAGTCTGGGCCTATTGTGGAAATCCCTACAGGTTTATCCCTATAATGGCCAAGTCGGGTCCTATTGTGGAAATCCCTACAGTTTTATCCCCATGATGGCCAAGTCGGGGCTTATTGTGGAAATCCCTACAAGTTTATCCCGATAATGGCCAAGTCTGGGCCCATTGTGGAAATCCCTACGCTGGAAGCACTAGGGAAGCTCTGAAAGACCCTTATTTTTATTAGGGATGCCCTATCAGTTTTCCGCACGGGTGCTGACGATTATAACCAAAAAAGTAACCCCTGTACTTATAAATGATCAATTAGTTCGAAATCTACCTAGCTAGAAGAATCCTGTTGTCAATTATTCAAATCCGTTTTTCTCCATTAGGCAAATCCCATCGAAGGTACCTTTTTTTCAGACAAGAATTTTCCAAAAATAGCCACAACGGAAAAAGCACGATGGGGACGTAAAGAAGGGAATTGGAAGATGAAGCTGTGAGGAATGAGAAGGACGTCCGTGATAGTAACCAAGAGACAGATAACTCCGAGGGACGTCGGGTCAAGTGATCCTCGTCTCGGGGGCGAGGAAGCGCCGAGGAGGGCGGAAATCGGGGATGTACATTAATCTGTATCAGGCTACGCATCAATGTTTAATCCTCATCTGGAAGATGGTTTGCTGTCTCGCGAGTTGTGATTTGATACAGTATATCAACGACCAGTGACACGAAAGGGCATAAGCATCTTCAATTTATAACATGAGCATTAAGCATATATAAGGAAGTCCTTCACTTCGACAGTCGTCGTTATATCGAGGTAGTTGCCAGCCAGTATAGTGCCAGCTACGCTGGCAGATGGACATAGCGAATCGGTAGATGAAGGCTCGCTTCTATTAGACAATCGGGGGTGGAATTTATATTTAACCGAGGACATATGAGGTATTCCTTTCGCGGAAGGCCGTATGTTGTGGGGGCATGAGGAGGGCCCTTCTAAATCATTGGTTCAATTACAATAGCGTTTATAAGTCATAACCAATTATTTTCCCAAATGATCAAATGGAATAAAAAACTTCCCGTAAATTTAGTAGATTTAGACATTTTTACATTTTGTCTGAAACGTCACGACTACGAAAATTCTTCTGCCAGTCACATTTTTCTAAGTTTTATCATTAATATTAACTTTGAACATTCGGTGACCCCCTCTTTTTATTGTCGTTACGGAAATTTTAGTTTCTTTTACACGCGGGAGCAGTTCATGTCAGGCATGGATGTACGATCGTACTACAATTACTCTCTCTCTTTCCCTCGCCCTCTCCCTCTCGCTCGCCCTCTCAATCTCCCTCCCTCTTTTAAGGCCACCTCCATTCTTTCTAATGCGATCATTATTTTTCTTCAGAATTTTCATAAGAATCTCATTTCAACTAAAAAAAGTTCATACTCACAAAAGTTTATGTCATACATTTTTGTGACATTCTCTGTAAATTAATATCATATCTGTTAAATTAAGATATTTCTTTTCATAAGGACACATTTTTCGTCAAATTTAATTTTATACTGGCAGAAGAAAATTCTGTCGTCTGTTGATTGACGAGAACACACATTCATGATGGATGTCACCAACTTCTCACTGCTTACCAAAACCAGTTGATAAGTTTCTTAGTTTCGAACAATGTAAACAAAGCCGTACGACTTCGCAGGATTTTGCTTATTATTAAACTATAACAATATAACAAAAGAATAACCATGAACCCAAACAAACCAAAATTAGAGCCTGTTCGTTTATACAGATTGACGTGATTAATAAGACAATACAAGCAATGCGAATAAGATTGCAAGTGTGCGTTGAAAGTGATGGCCATCGCTTTAAGCACCTTTTATAGTAGTACCCGTATTCCTCAAGGTACATCTATGAATACGGTTGTAAGTGTTTGCACCGTTTTTAATCGATTTTAGGCTAAAACATTGAACTTTCCTTTTTATCGATTTTTTATACCGAATCTTGATCGACCATCTTGACATTTGGTGTGTGAACTTATTTTCAATTCCTTGATAAAATTTCTAAAAATAGTGGTCCCGATTTTAAAATGGACCTTGAACTCTCCCAAGCACCTTTACCTGTATGAACCTCGTAGCCACCACTCGATGACCCGCTCCGAACTATGCAGCATTATATGGATATGTTTCCTCCTAAGTCTGATAGGCTACAAAATATTTCTACTGATAATAATTGTTGCCTTTCCCTGTATATGGGCAACCCCATGCCAATTTATTATTCCAACATCATGGCTCTTCTCACCAATAACTCAATTTTTACGCTCGAATTTCAACTAATATTAAAATCTGATATATCTGATAAAAGGCTACTTTCCATACAATTTTCTTTCAATGAAAAAAAAAGCATGCGTAAGCCAACGAAAAGTGTCCAAAAAGCGACAAAATATTCGCATTTGACGCTTTGTAAATTCAAATTGTGTGTAATTGTATCCTATTTAATCAAAAGTACGGATTGATGAGAAAAAAATGACAAATCCACTACAATCTCTGATAAAAATCATAAAACGGTCGGTTTTGGGCTCAACAATGAAGTTTGTCGGTATACCACGTACCCTCGTGAGTAGGGGAATGTGTATGAAATGTGCACGCTTCGAAGTTAGCCACGGGGAGGCCTTTCAGGCGAGTCGAGGACACGATTCGTATTTTAGTACGCAGCATGTGTGTATGTGTATACATGCACATGCATGTGTACGTGTCTTTGCACGAGTGTGCGTATGTTTGTGTGCGGACATAGCGTTTACGGAAGTGAGACTGCGGCACCGATCGCGGGCAACGTTTCGTCGCATAAACTCTTCGCGATGTAAGCTGGACCAGAGAAAACGTTTTCGCGCATGTCGTCGCGAGGCTTTCTCATAGTCGTTCTATTCGTATCGATGGCTCGAGACAGAAAAGACGTATCGTATGAACTCTCACATGGACAATTTTGGCTTTTTGAACGTTAGATCACGGTTTTATATAGGGTGTCTCAAAATCACCGGACATTTTTATTTATTTACAAAACGTGTTATTTTTTTGAAAAGTATGAATATTTTTATTTTAATATAAGGTACAAACGTATAGGTTATGTGTGGAACACAATATCCGATAAATGTCCGCCTCGTCCATGTTTGCAAGCGTTCACTGTTTTGACGAAATTTTCAATCACATTTTGCCATAATTGCGGACTAATTTCATTAAATGGTGTGTGGATCATTGGCATACACTTTTCCTTTCATAAAAGCCCAAATCGAGAAGTCCAATGGCGTCCCATTGCACGATCTTGGTGACCAATTCACATCGCCGTGAAGGGAGATAACACGACCATGAAACTTCGTCTGCAAAAACTGCTTTGTCTCGCTCGCAGTGTGGCAGATTGCGCCATCTGGTTGAAAGAGTATGTCTTCCAAGTCCATGCCGATTATGTAATTTATCGGATATTGTGACATTCATATCGACGACCCTTTACGTCAATACATAAGGAGTCGTCCATTACTCGCGTGATGTTTTTTAGGCCACTTTCTGAGACCCCTTCCCCATGGTGATATGTGGTGAGGTTCTAGACTACCCCCTCCCCGCCCCGGATTGCCAAAATCATGTGTATTTTTTTGTCAAGAAATGTTAAATACAAGCGATAGAGCGTGCGGTATTTTAGTGTGAAAAACGAAATAATATATATTGTCAGTATATTTAAATGGCATTGTTCGCGCAGTTGCACAAAAAAATACACGCGATATGTCACAACACCCCCAAGCGTGATCACTCGTGATGTTATCCAAACCCCCTCCCCCTATTTGAGCCCCACGTGATTAATGGACGACCCCTAACCTCCATCTTTGTACACTGAGAGAAAAGTGTATAGTATTTACAAAAAAAAACGTAGGACTCTTGTAAAATATCAAAATCTAACAAAATGGCGTTGTTATGAAAAAAGTCTGTTTTCTTGCCTATAAAATGGTCGTTTTTTTCAATGCCAAATCGTCAATTTTCATCCAATCAAAAAAATCCTACGTCATTGTAGAGTAAATACATTCAAGAGTACTCAGTTCAAATTTCAAGTCAATCGGATACTTGCTCTCTAAGTTACAATGTCAGCAAATTTGAAAAATCTCATTTCGAGAAACACGCGTTGAAAGATTTAACTATCGATTTTTGCAAGATAAAATGATATTGATATAAATGAAAATGATATTCTTGAAATTATACACTGTCGAAAAAGGAAAAAAAACGATTTTTTGAAAGTGTCCCACTGGTGTAGCCCCTTAATTGATCAGTTTTTAAAATTCGATATTTCAAAAACTATTGCGTCGCGCCAAAAATTCATTTAAGCAGTGACATATATTATCAAAAAGACGATTTGTGCAAAACTCCACCTATATCGGAGGTAACAGCTATTAGGTAACAGCTAGAATTACTTTTATCTGTTATGCCAAATCTACTATCAAAATAACATAAGTACCCGGTAGCATAATGGCAGCTTGCGTAGTAAATAGAGAGGTCGTGGCTCGAATCCATGTTCAGGCGAAATATAGGAATCATTTCAGGAAGTCAGGGAATGACAAATTGTGATAAACAATCATACTGGTAATACTCTCAATTGAGAATTTTTTAATTTATCAAATACTATATACATTTAGTAGGCATACCATTCAATGTGGTAAAAATCACTATTTTTGATAGTGTAAGGAAATATACATTTTATGAAAATCTACTATATTATTTAGCATTGAACAATCAACGTATGCTTGTAAGATTGTTGGTTGCGGTTAACATATGAGCATAGTTAAGGAGGTACGGTGATTGGAGTGAGTTCAAGATAAAAGCCCGATTTTTTAAGCATTGTCGAGACCTTCGTCCATGCGTATGCGGAGTTTCCACGAGATTTACCGTACACTTTCCGAGTTATTAATTGTTAAAGTTGGTGAATTAGTCACACGTAGACGACAAAATGTGCCTGTTCTCTCATATATCGATTTTTTTGTGCTACTTCGAGCCAAGAAACACGTAAAAAAGACTGATGGTTGCCTTCGTTGAATCTTTGTGATCGATAAGGCACCTTGAATTGGAAAGCTCACCGCAGAAATAAGCAATAAATTTAGAAATAAAGTCGCAAAAACCGAAGTTTTTGGAGAGCGAGACTTCTCGTGACGTAACAGCAGTCATCTTGCTCGACGTGTGGCAACGCCGGATACCCGCGCAAATTTGATGCGTCTTCCGGATATTTTCAACGCGAATCAAAAATATGATTGTGAAAAGCCGTACATTTTTTAATGGATTATAAAGGACCTTTCGTCGATATTTACTTGAAGTTCTTTTACGTACAGCAAAGGCATCTTAATTTTTCTGGCGACATGTACCTATACAACGCATCTTTATATAAATTCAGCATGGGAGAACCGTCATATAAAATAAACGTTCCTTTTTATACCTGCAAATATTGTGAAAATTGGGAAAGGCAAAAATAACATAACAATCGATGAAATATGTTTTGACTTTGGACACATTGGACATTGGACATTGAGGTTAACTTCAACGCGACGTTTTTTATTTGCAATCGCAATATTATCTTTTCATTTTCTAATTCTTGTCCGTCAGAATCTACATTTGTCTCTAAACTGGACTTCAGGTACAATCCCGTTACTCTTTTGATAAACTTCCACAGTATTTTCATTCTCCATGTTAACCGGCTACAAAAAATAATAAGCCGAGCGCGTGGAACCGATGACAGCCACCGAAAATGCGACGATGCTAAACGTCAACGATATGGCGTACTACTGAAGTCGAGTAGTAGATTATTAAGGTTGTTTCCATATTATAAAAATAATAGGAAACTCGAAATTCAATACTTAAAAAATATTTCTCGAAAAATAGGCCATATACATATATCTAAAACGTGGCGGTATTGCGGCGTGAAATAGACGCTAAGTTTACTAGCATAGTCATCACCGCACCTCCTTAACACAACTGCTAAAATATCATAAGCAGTACTATATTTTAGGCAGAAACCATGTCTATAAAATATTGTCGTCCCTTCAGCGTAATATAAAAGATTGTCAAAACATGGTTGAAGTTACCACACATTTCTCTCAGTGTACCTTATATGAAAATAAAAATATTCGTACTTTTGAGAAACATAATACGTTTTATAAATGAATACAAAAAATGTCAGGTCATTTTGAGACACCCTTTATATCTATATACGTATAGCGGACTAAAATGGTCTCTCTTGGCGCACTAGATTTATGTGCATGTGTGTGTGTGTGCGGTGGAGGTATATAGCGTCAAAAAGTCTCGGTTTAAGTTAAACACGCGCTGGAGAGGCGAGGCGTCGTAAAGCGTCCCGGCGCCTCGATGTTTACAGCATCTCGCGACCCGCGTCTCGCGGCCCACCCAACAGTTAGCCCGGATCACGTCGCAAAGGTCTCTTCTATCTAGCGTGCGCCTTGTTCCCATCGGCCAGTCGCAAGGAGCAATTTTATACCGCTGGAACTCGTGTGTGACTCTCTTCCTCGCGCCGGCAGCATCGGATTCGACATCATCGCACTCCCGCTACTGGTGTGCATCTATTCTTGTACCACGCTTACATTATAGCCACGTTCTCGTCTCTCTTTCTCGTAATGTTGACGCTAAAACTAACCGCAACGAAAACCCTTCGATCACGGTAACTCGGCGAGACCAGTATCGAGCTCAGTGTGGTCTTTTTTTACTTGGCCGTCCAACTGTGGTGAACATATTCGTTGATGAAGAAAAAATTGGAAACGCCTGGGGATTGCATTGTACGAAGGGTGAAAGTGGGCTGCTTTGAGTGGGCAGTTGAGATTGGGAAATGGTCGCGCGGACTCGGTTTTCAGCTGCTTTAATATGGATCATCCTGTGGGTTGGAGCAATGAAGTTTTGGGGGTTAGGCACCGGTAGCAATGACGACCACCCAATGAAGTAGGGTCTCGCTCCCTGGATAGTTGCGGCTGTTGGTCATCTCCATTGACGTTACTGATGGCATTGGTGAGCTACCGGGGCAGACTGTCGGCGGACCAGTCCTTGCGAAGACTCACACAAGGATCAGAGGCTGCTAGTTCTACGCAAAGGTTAAACATTTGCTTGACTTTGTATCATGTGTAATCATTGTTTGGAAGCACTGTTTGGGTTATTTCATTTTTATCTCTTGCCGTGTAGGATTGCTCCTTCGTTGCATAGGATTGCTTTGTGAATGCTGGTTATGCAGGATAAATTGAGGTATCCCTTTTATGAATCCGAATATTTAACGATTAACTGATTTTCGTCTATAATCAAGTAAACATACATCCCAATATATTGGTGAAATGTCAAGTTACCGAACTATTGACGAAAAATTGCGACTCTAAAAATCGACAAATTTGTACGGCGCTTTATGAAGGAGCTGGTCACATTTCTGTCTAATAATTTATACACTAAATAACTCTAGATGCTTGATATCAACGGCTCACGCGTGTAAAATATCTAAGGATTCCGCAACGACAATAATAACAAGGGGCCACCGAATGTTGAATTAAAAATTGCTGGTTAAACTTAGAAAAATGTGACTAGTATAAGAATTTTCTTAGCCGCGAGTTTTCAGAGCAAATGTAAAAATGTCAAATCTAGTAAGTTTGCGCAAATATTTGTATTCCAGTTTATCATTGGATATAATAGTCTACTGTGACTTATTTATATTAAGCGCCACTGTAATTTACCAATGATTCAGAAGGGTCCTCCTTATGCCCCCACAAAATACGGCCGTCCGCGAAACGAATACCTTAAGAAGCGGAATATTTTCACTCGTGAGTTACGACATAGAAGTGTGGTGCGAAACGAGATCGTGGAACTTCGTTGTATCAACTAATTTTGGTTGGTCATGCCGAGTATCCGGAAAAGTCATCTATACAAGCGTAAGGATGTTGAACGTGAATCGAAAAGTCGCTTATTCGGATCAAATTGACTAGCCATCATCAAATTGACTAGCGTTCAAATTGACAAGTGTTCATCTCAATCTTACCTTTTTACGTGTGGGGAATAATTTTTTCGCGAGTCTTTGAGGGCTTTAAGGAGATTTCTTTATAACGTAAAGAACCCTTCATAACGATAAGAAGAGCTTATGGCAGAAAATGAGCTCCACGAGGAAACTGAGGGACTACTTTAAGGCCTCGAAATTCCAGATTAATCGGTGAGTCATTTAGTCACAACATATTTGAGTATTAGAACTTTGAACGCATTTTCCTGAAAACCATTTTTTGATGAACCTCGTACAAGATAACTCATAAACTGTTCGATCGATCATTTCTTAATTTTGCACACTTTTAAATAATATAATTACCGTCTACGTGAACCTACATTTTCTCGAAAATTATTATTCAAAAACGACTTTTTCATTAACAAATACAAAAACAAATAGTAAAAATGTCATGGAAAATAGAACATTATTTCAGACGCATGCATCATTTTTCGAATTGTCACTTTTCTTTGGATTTTTCAGGTTCGCATAAAGCGTGAGTCTTAGAAGACTAAAACTTCTTGGCTCAAATATTTCAGATTAATGCACGAGACGCTACATTGTACGCCGTGGAACAACTCAGGCGGGGATCGTCTCTGTAACAAGTGTCGTACAGACACCATTTTAAACTTTTTTAAAATGGTACCATTGATGACAACCGATAATACGTAAATTAATTTTTTTTATGTAAAATAAATACTTTCCTCACAAAAGCCTTGAAAATTTGCTTATTCTCGGCATCCTAAAGAAAGCACCTCCGTTAAGAAAACGTAGCACAAACATCATGATGTGCTAATCAGTGTCATACATTTCAGTGGATTGTGTGTTCTTGAATGTTATGCCAATCAAGAATATCGCGACGAAAAAAAATGTACAGCATAATGACATAAATACTATGTGTAACGTCCAAATACCGAAACGAATCGCTCGCGATTTTGGCCGATTGAGAATAATCGAATTATTCGAACTCCAAAGGTGCAAATCCGAATGATTTATCGTGACTCATCAGGCAAAAAGTCAGTGCAACTTATGATAATTAATTTATCAATGGAACGAGCCTAGAATTCCCGGACTATACGAGAAACAAAAGATCAAACAAATGTCGATTCGGGGAATGCTTCATCAATAAAATTGCACAATAACTATTATTATCTGTAATTCTGTTCTTGGATCGACTCCGGGCAGTCTGTCACTTTTTTTTGGCGTCGCACGGGGCACAAGAGAGAAAAGTCCAAAACCGATCCGTTAGAATAACAAGTTCTCAAGAAGATTCACGCAAAGAAGAGAGGGAGAGAGAGAGAGAGAGAGAGAGAGAGAGAGAGAGAGAGAGAGAGAGAGAGAGAGAGAGAAGGAAAGAGGCTGCGGCAGAGAAGCCGAAGCGCGGAAGATGAATCGATACATTAGTAAACTCTCGGGCATATGATTCATAGCGATATACTCGTCGCAGTGACGTTTCTTTCCAGGCTCACGGAGTCGAGCACGGGCAGAGTTTCAAGCAGGACTCCGTAGCTTTTCACTCTAACCTCAGCTTGCGAGAGATCTCTCATCGTATACGAAGAATAAGTACGGAACAAAAGTGACAAAGAAATTAGGGAGTCGAGGCGCGGTTGATATATCGCCATTGAGGGGGGAGATACCATTAGGCGTGGAAAAAAATTGCTGATTTTCATGATTTTTTATCAAAGGAAATATTTTTTAGCCATTTTTGAGACTTAGGATACGCTTTATTACTACTTTTGGCCATTGCATGGTATTTTAGTAACTTTTAAAGTCGGTATATTTGAGTAACCTTTAAAAATGGCACGATCTTCTATCCTGCATTCTCAAAACTGGCGTCACGTATAGCTAAAATACTAATCGACCGATTCTGAAGAAATTTGGTATAAATCTTTCTAACCTTATTATAAAAAACATGACTCTAAATGCTTTTGAATATTGAAAAAAAAGTATTTTTTATTGCAAAATGTAACAATTTTTTTCGGAAAATTTAATCTTTATGTTTCAAAGCGTGTCGTTTCATCGATTTTCAACATTTCTCGCTTTTATTTCGTTCATATTCTGCGTATGAGTGTTAAGGGGTCTTCTCACTTTAGACCTTAAAAAATAGGCTATTTTCATGAATTTTTTTGATGGGTTTATATTATAGTTGATATAAAAGTAGTTACACTTAATAAATACGCTTTCGAAATACATTAAATTTTTTTTTAAATGTATTTATGTAACCCAAACAAACTTTAATCGCGTTTTTCTCGAAACAACATTTTTCGTTGACTTGTTGATAAAATCATCCAAACTACTGAACCGATCCTTATGAAATTTTAACCACATATTCTAGACAACTATAGCTATATAGCGCATTACTGAATCTAAAACCGTTTGATTTTTTTTGTTTCGGATGATCCATCTCCGAGATTTCATCAACAGCGCAGACCTACAATTTTTTAGGACATTTTTTAACTACCATTTTCGTTTATAAATAGTGACTAAAATAAATAAATAAATGTTTCAATGTATTTCGAAAGTGTATTTATTAAGTGTAACAACTTTTATATCAATATCTATAATATAAGCCGACGAAAAAAAATCATGAAAATAGCCTTTTTAAGCGTCTAAAGTGAGAAGACCCCTAAATGAAAAAAATCGTCGTTGGTTTTTTTCCAGATTAATCCCACCGTCGTTACGTGTTACGCCGTCTGACAACATCCGCCACAACCCCATGTAGGGTGATCGGTAGTGGCCAACGATTGGCCGATGCTCGACGCCGAGCTTGCCAACATTGGCACTCGAGCTTGGCCCGATCATCGACCGAGCCTCGGATGATAAGAGCGACCCGATATTCGCAATCAATATTGGCCCTAGAATGGCTTATGAGAATCGGCCGAGCATCGCGGAGGAGTTCATTCGAGAATCGGCCAACAATAAGTCCCCGCTAAGATTGCCATCATTGGCACTCGAG
>OX101789.1:16040593-16123044 GCA_944452715.1 Ophion slaviceki
CGATTCGTTTCTCATCGATTTGATGTGTCTGCTGGAATATTCTCGAGAGTCCAATTGTTCGATTCGTTTCTTTGTGAGGCGGCATGAGACTGGCATTTTAAGAAAGTGCACCAGGGGGCTTTGCTGCCTTAAATTGAGTTGTATCAAAAATGAATTCGACGTATTTCTATTGAAGGAAGTAAATATTGTCACTAGCGTATTCTTGATTTTGTGGTGAAGAAAAATATGTACAATGCTCGTCATTTGGCATTTGGATTTAGTAAACGCATTAATACGGGTAATTTACCTACGTAGGGGAGTTGTGCTTAAGGTTGTTGGGGGTTAGGGCGAAATTCTACCACCGGGCAGATTTTTTTCTGGAAGTTTATAATCCCTTTACCGATCATCCTGTGCAGTTTGGATACGATCAGCAGTACCGTTTTTTAAGGAAAACATAATAAACTCAACCTATTTCGTGAGCTAATTATATTACAGTTTTGGAAAACTCCGTTTCCGGTACATTATTAATATTTGCTAAGAAAATTCTACCACGGAGCTGAAAAAAATAGGCACGTTTCAACTAATTATCGGACTAGCCCTTGGTACGGTGGACGCGAGGATTCACAGTACCGGTATAAAATTATTAATGTTTTAAGTTGTAAATTTGTGCGAAAATAAAGAAAATCGACAAAATATTAGGCTGTGCAAATTATGGCAACGTCGAAGACGGCACGAATGCTACCTGTCTTATCCGTATTCGGTAATTATGGCTGGTAACCTCAAACTACTCGGTTAGGATAATTAACAACGAATAATATTTGCTGTTATTCTCTTAATTAGTAATAAATACTTAATATTGATTTGATAACTAAACTCAGAAAATATGATTTTCTAGAAATTTCTAGGCAAAAACAAAGCGGATTTTTTTTCATACATAACATTTTTTTAGAATATCGGAAATGTATTGAAGTTTTTTTTATTTCTTCCAGGTTATAGACAGCTCTAACACACACTTTTTCGTTTCAGCAAATTTTTTTTACTCGAACCGATATTCATTGTTGACAGATCCTTGGGCCGATATTGAAGTCACGAATGGGGCGCGTATGTTTCGCGTTAATTGAGCCAGAAAAAGTTATAGAAAATAATTATACAACGTAATGAAAACATTGAATGTAACCACTGAGTGTTCAAAAATGCATATTTTTACAAATGGATGTAGAAAAATCGTTCGGAAACGTACGTTTAATATAACGATTATTTGATAGCTAACAGTTGGAACAGTCAATTGGCTCCATGCATAAGCATAGGGCGGTCCTCTTGTACTTCACCCCCGACGGTTAGACCCCATAACAATCTTAAGAAGACATACTTTTTCTTTTACGATAAATATTAAAATCAATTATTACATTTGAATTCAAAGCCAAGCGTGTATCCATAAAGCTTTATTATTATAATGGAACAGAATAGGTTTCAGGACATGAGATACTTAAAACCAAATTAAAAACGACATGTCGGTCGACGTGTATCGTCTGGTATGTCTACTCACCCATAAGTGAATGGAGATTTTGTTTATTTGTTGTGACAAAACACAGTAGAACTAAAGAGAAAAGGGCATTTATTCTCTACTATTCAGGATAAAACCCTAGGATAAAACAAAGGTTTACATAGTCAAATATCCTAAATAAGGTAAAAATACATATGTGCAGGACCAGTCGAAAGTTTTCGATCACTTTGGATAATTCCCAAAGTACATTAGGAATAACACAACTCAGTTTATAGAGCTGTATAGTATCTTCGTAAAATCAGAAATAAAATTAATTAATTCCAATATATTATTCGTTTTACTATAATTTTGCAATTCGTTCTAATGTAATTTTGCAATTATCTAATGTAATCGACAATTTTGTTATTATCCAAAGTAATCGACAACCTCATGTGTTATGACACTTGTATGACAAACATGTACTCCAGCTTTCTATTATGTGGGTCCACATTGTTGTTACTCCCAACCCCAAGCATATCCGCAAAAGGCCTGACACGAAGTCATTTTGGCTACTTGAAGAATTCATCGCTCATGTGTCCACGAAAAAATGATGAAAACTCGAACGATACGTCTGGACCTTTTTCCTGTCTATTTTTTGCATCATCCTCTCTTTCCTTGCCTATTATTCTCCCTTATTTTGAAACGTCGTGGGGGAAACATGAAAATCGGTGACGGGACAACAGTGTGACGGCGACGTATTCGATACACGATAAATAAAGTATACGCAGTGGATATGTATATGTGTATATATATATATATATATATATATATATATATATATATATATATATATTTCGACGCGGGGCAAGTGACGGACGCGAGGGCCTCCTGCACGCCAAATGAAAAATGCCGAGACGAACCGATCAATGTAAATATATTCATGACGTGCTATGGGGTGATGCACGATTCCCTTTCTCTTTCTCTCTTCGGGCGCCTGCCACCGGGCTCCAACTCGAAATGGATACGTATGTATGGGGTTTCGTGTACGATGAGCTTTTCGGTGGAACGTCGAGGAGAGAGAGAGGACCGCTATGTGGCAATCGGACCATACGAAACATAATAATTCACTCTTTGGCAGGCTCATTACAATTTAAAAGGGCCGGAGGGAAAGAGTGTGCGCCTTTGTCAAGCGTGGACATCGCTGCGACGACTTGCGGAGTTGATATGTGAAAACCGACAACATTATTCATACATTCCGTCATTTTTTTCGTTATAGATAATGATGAAAAGACCATTGTATGCTTCGAGTAACATTTTTTTGGCAGAATCATTCTTCGACGAAGAATCGACATTTTGTTAACTTTTTGTTATTTTAATTGAGCTGCAAGATGCGTTCATGAACCGGGGCAGGATGTTTTCAACGCTTATGAATCTTATGTACGCTGGTTACGGGACAAATTGGTATCGAACGTTGTTTCTTCGCACAAGTTCGGTATGCAAGATAGTTGAGCCCTTGAGGCGGTCATCCCATGTAGCAGGTCCGAAAAATCGAAATGTTTTTTTTTTGCACAAGTTGCAAAAAATGTGTGGGCCTTTATGGAGCCGGCATAACATATGATGGGTTATTATTTTTTTGTGTAGATCCTACTTGAACCATTAAACGCGTTTATCTGAAAACTGTATTTTCAGTTCTCACCTGAACTAAAATATTTCTGACATTTCCCATGGTTTCTTCTTAAGCTGAAAAAGTCGAAAAAAATACGAAACTTGGAACTGAACTTTTAAAACCGTGCCAAAAATTCAATTTTCGATATTTTTACTTAACTCTAGTTCCGGCGTTAGCCTCAGGTATACAAATTAAAAGATCGTTTGAGTTTTTCATTTCGAATGAGCTAATCCTGCGGAATCATGGTAGCCGTCAACCAACTTTTTTTTACACATAAGTGTCTTCCGAACGGTATAAAGTCGATTGAACTCATTTTTGTTTGATAAAATTCTGAGGGACTGTAAAAATCATGATAAATGTGTGGTAAAAGTTCAAAGATAGTGTGTTTCAACGATTCACCAAAAAAAACTCCGGAAAAAGCGAAAAATAGCTGTCACATGGGATGACCACGTTAATTGTTATTCAGACACCCCACCAGTTTTTTCTTCATAGGTTACGATGAAGAAAACATTCTTAGAGGACCTAAACTTTAAAGAATTCCTCTTTAGGGGTACGATTGACAGTGAGAGGTTAACGTTGAATTGTTTTAGTCGTACTGTTAGAAAATTTGAGGTTAACTTCAAATTGTTTTAGTTACAGGTTGCGAAAGTTTGAGGTAAACTTTGAAGTCTTTCAATTGCACTTTGAGAAAAAACGCATACATTCCCTGTGCTGAAATTGTTTTATTCCTTATGAATTTTACGCACATTGTTTAAGGGACAGATAGGTATAAAATATTATTTCCTTACAGTAATTGATTCCGTAAGATACAATTATCCATGATACGGTGCACTAGCCGCGATATTTTATATATCCCGTTGATTTCTTCGTCATCGATACAGAAAATAAAAAAGATTCTATTTTCGGAGTAGCTCCATTTTAAAGGATGTCTTTTTATTCCGAAGGTTGACATCGTGCGGATAACTTTGAATTATTGCAGTCGTTCTATGAAGAAAAGCGAACGAGTTCCCTTTGTTTAATCACATCAATTAAGGGGAAAGTTGCTATTGGACATCTTTTTTTTTCACATGTTCATTACGCGCAATATTTATTACTTTTAGAAACCATCACTCCCTCCGTTTAGCGAGGATGAACTCAACGATGCATTTCCGCCCAACTCTCTTGTATCCAATTGGAATAGCAAGTTTTCGCTGTTCCACCCGATTGTCAAAGTCCAATACTCCTTCGGAATCCAGGCGTTTCCACTTTTTTACTTCCTCAACGTGGCACTAAAAAAGCGTGGAAAAATGAGACCATGCACGGCAAAAGTGCCGAAAGAATTCGCCGGAGGGAATATCTCGCGTAGCCTTTGTGAGCGGGGGCTAAGGGCGGGAGGGAGAACGTCCCGAGAGACAACTCGGCGAAATTGATATGTATTCCATGCCGCGCCAGGTCCAATCTATCGCGGGTCAAGCAGGCGGAATTTTAAGCGCGGTACTACATACTACGTTGAAACTTCCGAAGCGCACCTTCGCATACATACCATCCACCCACGCTCTCATACGAGTCCAAAAAGTATCAGGAAGTGCAGTACAGATATCCGATATATATTCAGCATTGTAAAAGACATAAATACAATGGTGGCCATGCACAGTATCCATTTTACGTGTGTGCATGTATAGGTACAATATACGTATCTACATCTACATGTGCGTATTACGTAGGCGAGAAGACAGCAGAAACTATCCAGCTATGTTGAGCCATTGGCTCAGAGCTACAGCTAGGAAGGACGCCAAACTGGGAAGGTGCTAGTCCCGATGTCTAGCCTATATTGTAATCTAAAATAAGCCCTTTTAATAGCCAGCAGTCAGTAGATAAACTTGTAGATAAAACAGGCTATGCGAAAGTGCTGGTGCGAATTTTCATGGGGTGGCAAATTTGGATCACTTGCGGTCCAGGCTATTACAAGGAACATCACTTAAGGCCTTAGGCCACTCTAGAGGTCGAAAAATAGGCTTTTTGGGGATTTTTTTCTTCAGAAAAACTACAAAATCAATCGAGATTACAGAAAAGGGTGTTCATTATATATATCAGTGACTGTATAGAATAATTTTTTTGAAGCGATTCATTTCAAAATGGCGGCTGTGCAGCGATTATCTAAAAACTGAATTTTTTAAGTTGGCCGGGAACATAACTCAGACAATTTTCAACCGATTCACTTGTAATGTTGAACATATCTTGAAAAATACATTGTCTATGGAAGTATGTAGGATTTTTTTTATATTGCATAATTAGTTTGTTATTAACAATTATCTGCCGATTTTTTACGCAAACTTTTGGAAAGTGAAAAATTTGTCTAAAAAATCGTCAGATAATTGTTAATAACAAATGAACTATGCAATATGAAAAAAATCCTACGTACTTCCATAGACAATGTATTTTTCAAGATATATTCAACATTTCAAGTGAATCGGTTGAAAATTCTCTGAGTTATGTTTCCGGCCAACTTGAAGTAATGCAGTTTTAAGACAAACACTGCACAGCCGCCATTTTGAAATACATCGCTTCAAAAAAATTATTGTATACAGTTACTGATATGTATGATAAACACCCTTTTTTGAAATCTCGATTTACTTTGTACTTTTTCTGAAAAACAATCCCCAAAAAACCTATTTTTCGGCCTCTGGAGTTGCCTAGCCCCTTAAGGCGTCTTCTCACTTTAGACAATAAAAAAGGCCATTTTCATGAATTTTTCTGATAGGTTTATATTGTAGATATTGATATAAAACTTCTTAAACTTAATAAATACACTTTCTAAATACATTTTTTTTAATGTATGTATTTATGTAACCCAAACAAACATTGAACGCGTTCTTCTCGAAACAACGTTTTTCGACGGCTTGGTGATAAAATCCTCGAAACTACTGAACCGATCCTTATGAAATTTTAACCACATATTCTTTACAACTATAGCTATAACGCATATCGAGAATTTTTTAAATTTTCGATATTTACTATTTCTTTTGCGAAAAACGGTGAAAAACACGTTTTTTTTGTTTTTGTTTTCGCAAAATGTCCGCCATTTTGTTATTTTTGCATATATAAAAAATCTTATGATATGCGATATAGCCATTAACATACTGAATCTAAAACCGTTTGATTTTTTTGTTTCCGATGATCCATCTCCGAGATTTCATCAACAGCACAGACCTGCAATTTTTTAGGACATTTTTAACTGCCATTTTCGTCTATAAATAGTGACTTGAATAAATAAATAAAAATTTTAATGTATTTCGAAAGTGTATTTATTAAGTGTAATAACTTTTATATGAATATCTATAATATAAACCTATCAAAAAATTCACGAAAATAGCCTTGTTTTAGCGTCTAAAGGGAGAAGACCCCTAAAGTACGGCTACTTTTTACTCCTCCTGAAATACCACCCTCAAACGTGTGTTCGTATCAGCGATCCAACGACCGTTTGTCCGAAACAAAGGTTCTAGTGGAGTCTTTGAGCTGGGAAGAAACTAGTGGACGGAGAAAAATGGTGTCATGTAGTTTTGTAGTTTTGGTACATTGAAATTGAAGCCTACAGCTAGTTTTGTAGATTGCAATTGAAGTCTGCATCAATTTGATGTAGTTTTGTAGAGCTAAATTGAAGTCTGCATCTGCTGAATATAAATTGGCAAATTGCACGATCGTCGTGTCGATTTTCTTTAAGTCGTTAGATCGCGAACCACTTTTTTTCTTCCATACTTTCGGCGCAGGATTCCTGCTGTGCTATGATAGGTATCCGTATGCGGATATAAAATTTACGCTCTGAAACTTACGAGGGACGTAAAGTCCGCTGGTGCGATCTCATATCCCTTCACAGACTGGGGAATGGAGCCTGCAAGGGTTTTTCGTGCGAAAGAGAATACCTATCTTCTCTCTATCCCTCTCCCTCTCTTTCTCTTTAGGGTGGTTACCTAAGCGCGAGACGAGGGGATGGCACTGGTCATCCGTGGAAAATTGAATTTCGTCCCAAAGGACCACCACGAGGATGAGCTATGCTGACATTTGGAAAATTTTCGGTTTTTTATCCCCGGCTCTCACTTGAAACGCATTGCTGCAACGCCATTTTATTATGCGTCGGGGTTTTGGCTCCGTGTGTTCTTGACCCTAATACGGAGACAGGGGAGTCCAGCTTAGAGATGGCCCTTGATGGTCGTTTGACGCGGATTGGAAGGATCGTCGGTGCGTGTGTGTCGGTCGTGGTGAATATTTATTTCGACGAACGAGACAAGGGTGTGTTTCGTGAAAGGGAAAAGAACTTTTCTTTATTGTTATCGTGAAACTTACCGTGAAGAACCCAACCGTGGTGACACTTGTCGCAGTAGCGAAGGTGACGCTTCCCAGGTGTAAAAGACTCGCAGGGACAACCGGTCACGGTGCACCTGATTGACTGGAACGAAAAAGAGATAAGTTTCACCATTGTTTTGTCATGTACAATTTCGATTTTATTTGCAATAAACGAGAAACTCGAGAGATCAGAACGTTTAATCTTACTAATATTATAAATTTGTAGTGTCTAACAGTCGATTCGTTTTTTTTCCAGGCTGGAAGTAAATTGGTAGGATAAGAATACAGTGAGACTATAGCAATCATTTTTAGATATTCTGTTTGCCCGTATGAGTGAAGTTGGCGTCAAAACGGCGGAAGCTCCAGTCCAGAACCTTTCGTACATGAACATAAAGGATTCCAGTATTTGCCTGCACTTCGTTTCATTTGGATCTGCCGAGTGGTTTCGTTAGCTTTGATCATGATGTACCTCGCATTTTCGCGTTTTTTTTTCTCCTGATGTGATTATGGGTATGTGTTAACCTTTCTTAACTCGATAACGTAAAAATGGAAAAAATCGTTGACATTATGTAGGTTTCAATCCATCAAAAAGCACATATTAGTTAGTTAAAAACAAATTTAATCAGAGGGCTAGTTATAAATCACTAAAGGGAGTGTGACAGACATGTAATATTGCGCCGTAACATTCCTTCATGATGTAGAGAATGCTTTGAAGCAGCTGTTTTGCTTGCTGTAACACAAAGTCACATTGTTCACACAGCGTTTGTCGTTTTGATATTTTTTTCGATTTTCGCAAACTTTACGCATACCCCAATCTTGGAATCCCGCTATAAGTGAACTTCGAACCAATTTTGATCCAACTAACGCTATCTAGTTCGCATGAATTGCACTTGAGAACCATAGAATGGTTTGTAGCCGTCGTGTGACATTTATTAAGAAAGGATTAAATGTCAATATGGAATTTTGTGAGGACTTAGATGGTTTGTAACACAACTGTCACACCGGGATATAAAGGGTTAAGCTACAAGGAACACGGGTCACTAGCAATATAGAAAACGTGTTTTTTTTAAATATGAGGTGATCAAACCCGGACTTTCCCACAATACGTCAATTTTGTTTTTTTTTTTCGTTTTCTTCAATCACACCTTTAGTAGCTTCCAAAATGTATTGTATGAAATCCGGCTCTAAACGCCGTAAAATTAGTCAAAAACTGCCTTTTCAAGCAGAAAAGGACTTATCCATGGCTGGCTGGATGAAAAATTAGTAACAGATGACCACAGTGATGACGATGATGACATTGAATGCGATTGGTGTGAGCCTGACATGGACGTGTTTGTGTAGGATTATTAAATTGATAATAAAAAACAAATATATATTAAATTCAACGAATCTGTTTTATTTAATAACCGGATATGTCCATAAGATTTTCATTCAAAAGCTGAGTTGTCCACTATTCTCAATCAAAACCGGAGTTGTCCAAAATAAAAAATAAACACATTGTAGTTAGTGTTTTTATTAAACTAAAGCAAGGTCCAGGCTTACTATTTGATACAGCGTTCATATATTGAAGCTTAAAAAATCGAATTCATCTATTTGGTCATTTTGGTATTTGACCTCTCCAGTACAAAAGTAATTCATGAACAAGTCCGGTTCTGGTCGCCAGCTCCTCATATACAGATAATGAATTTTTCATATTTATCTTGGAATGCGACCCATAATACGATGTACTCCTAAAATTCATTCTTAGCATACACATGAATCAAATTTTCAACATCCATGCAACCAAAGCCGCAGGCAAAAGTAAGTGATACATTGCATGCAGAATATTAATTATCAGTTTGTGATTCGCTCAAAATATTACGTCTCGTCATCAAACTTTTTAATAATTCAAGCAAACTTCTTTTTTCTATATCCCCATCATGAAGAGCCATAATGTTTTAAATATCGTTCAATCTACATTTTATCGACTACCCTTATCATCGAATATCTTTATATCTATAGCGCTGATTGTTTTTTTCTTGATGAAAAAAATGATGAGGATTAAATCTTTTAAGTTCAATCTAAAGTTTTATCGTCAAAAATTCAAAGAGGCTAAATCAGATTTGTTTCTTACGGTTTCCAAAACTTTCTCAACTGGAGGGATCCTCGTCTGTACAAATTTGGGGGAGTGAATTGCGCTGGCAGTCGCATAGATTTGGGTGAATGTACAGTGTGACCCACCATAAAGCTATGTATGCTCGTTGGAGTGTTTTCAGGTCCTTCCAGACGATAAACGATATAAATTCCATCCATTCGTGGTGTCGGCAAGAAATGGGGAGATAGAGAGAGACAGAAGAAAGAAAGAGAGAGATAACCGAGAGTAGTTCGCTGTCTCGGCCGGTATAGGATTACAAGATCCTCGCCCCGGGGCCCTCGCTAAGAAGGGGGTGTGGTATTTTGAGTGACCGTTTGGCATAACGCGACCCCAGAGAACCGGCCCATGGACGAGCCCGTGGTCGCAGGATTTTAAGGAACCGTGAATACTTCAACCCCAACTGTACCTTGCTAGAACATCCCCCCTCTTTCTTCGTATGTATATATATATATATATATATAAAGAGAAAGACAGCGTTGGGCTTTCTTTCTCTTTTGCACCGAAATTAACCCCATGGGAAACGCACGGAGAAACCATCCAATTCGCAACTACGCTATCGAACGAAAACGTTGCTTTATTCGCTTTGTTCGCTCTTGCATTCCTTTCGCCGGAGTTCCATTTTGCACTTCAACCAATTTAAGCTCTGTACGTATAGAATATATATATATATATATATATATATATATATATATATATATTGTTAAGCGCTTGCTTATTCCTCATACATCTTTTTTCGCCGCCCTGACACGTGGAATCTGAGAGACTATCGGCGAAGCGAATCGATTGTATTACAATTACAATTATTATCGTCTAAGGCGGCGCGCGTACGAGAGACTTGAATAGAATGCAAGACGAAATGTATACGAAGGAAGATATTTATTGACCCAAGAGCGCACGAACGAGTGTTAATTCACATTTTGCTAGACTGTTATCTATCCCCTTCGTGTTTTCTGTGATGGTATAAATTAAAATATATCGGTCTTAACGAAATTAGAACGACGTGTGTGTATGTGTATTTATAAACGTGTATTTTTAAATATATTATTTGTACGTTTTTGATATCATTATTCACATAATTTATATATATATATATATATATATATATATATATATATATAAATTATGAAAATATTTACATTAAAAATATTTAGTAATTACTTGTAAATCTAATTTCTTCCCCATAACCGGACATTATTCAAATTCGTATTTCCTGCGAACCTCTAGTCGTCGTTTTAACTTCCTAGTACTAAACCCTCTTTGCACGTCTCGAGATGTGCGGATTGTAGTAGCCTGTCAGCCAACGATTTTGAATGTCATTGACAAGTGTTTTACGCTTCCAGATCGCTTCGAAACAACCTCAACACCTTTTTTCTTATGCTAAAATGTATCGAACAGAAGTATGTATTCTACAGAAGTGTGGCAAGTAAGGCATAATGTATTTTTTTCTCACTTACTACAAAAGTAATAAGTCATTAGATTTGTGTGGTATTACCCTTAATCTATCGCTAATTAAAACAATATTGCAATATGCTTATTTTCACAATAGTTGGGAAATAGATTTATGTCGGAAAAATGGATCTTGCAGGATGGATTAGAGCGCTGCGCTATAGCGCAACCGGGCCCAGCAAGTCATGGTATACAATAAAATTGTGTCCCTCCCGAATATGATAAAAATGTTGTTTTTGTAGCTGCCAAGGTAACTTATCGCGTCGTAATACTTTTCAACATCACAATTTTTCAACAAAATAAAGGACACGGCCTAAAAATTGCCGGCTCCACTTTTTTTAAGGGGAGGGTAGGGGTTTCAGCGTGAAAAAACACTTTTTTGCGAATTTTTGTCATCCATATGGATAGAGTAAATTTATTGAAACCTTTTGTACATTGTTAAGTGTCATTTCAAGAACATTCCGTAAAATGTGTACGCGAAAATATCTACAAACAAGCCGGTGACAAAGCTTTTTCAAGATCGCCTTTGGAAAAACACGATTTGCGGTGTTCACTGTATCTCAGCTAGAAATTATCTGAAATCCAGTACCATTGGAATTTAGTCAAAGTATCATCAAATCCTCGCCCCAACGGTCTTTAATAATTTTTTTTAATTTCTAAATTTTTCCGTGGTCATATAAAGTGAAAAGTGTTATTTTTCACGAAAAATTCCGCCATTTTAGGGGTGGGAAACCCCCTCAATGTAAAAAAAAGTGAACACGAACTTTGAAAAAGTGGTTTCGAAAAAAACGCGGCACCGGCTTGTTTGTGGATATTTTCGCGTACACGTTTCACGGAATGTTCTTGAAATGACACTTAACAATGTACAAAAGGTTTCAATAAATTTGCTCTATCCATATAGATGAAAAAATCGCAAAAAAGTGTTTTTTTTCACGCTGAAACCCCTACCCTCCCCTTAAGTTGAACTGTAGGGCGTACTGTCCGCGAGATAAAAAAAATATACGCCAACGTTTGTGTGTATGCGTGCGTGCGTGTGTGTAAATATGCATATATAATTGTTAATAAACGTAGCACGTCGTAGACTCGACAAGTTGTTTCGTTACGAATTAAACAATTTGGTATTTCATCATAATGAAATCCGTTTTATTATAACGGATTTTATTACGGATGAAACAATTCGGTATTTCATCACAATGAAATCCGTTTAGCACAATGATGATCAGAAACGCCACAATGGTCAATAGTTGTCTCGTCACTATTCGAATAAATAAAACTTATCAAGAGATTGTGACCTGATTTCCAACAATTCTCTTATCCGGTCTAAAAAAGTTGATCCCGCTACCATTTGAGACTGAGAAACGATATTTCAAGGCGCACTCTCCCCGTGCTTCGTATTTCTCATTTTGCAAATGGTTTTACATAGGTTTACACGTAACGAAAAGTGGTGTGCATTCCATCGTGCGAAAAGCCAGAAAGTTCTTTATCGCAATATAGAATTTTATCTTCCAAACTGAAGACTCGCCTGGCTTGCCGCGTAGGATGGAAAGGTGGGGGGGGGGGGGGGGGGGGTGAAGATGCTTCTGTAAGGTTGAAAATTGTATTACCAGAGACTCCGTCGTATCTTTGGGTTTTTCGCGAGTCATATCCCGCAGAGCGCGGTTGGTTGTCGTTACGTGTGGATCTCCGTGTGGTATGCGAGAGTCGGTTACGCGCTCAGGATTTTCGTGCCAGGCGCGTAGGTAATATCGCCTGCTAATATAAAGACAAATGAAGCCACCCGGGGCATACGCGCGGGCGACTTTCCCTACGAGCCATGTGTCTTTATATAGAGGAGTATCGCGTTGCAGGCGTGAGAAAAAATTTTACGGCCCGAAGTGCTACTGTCGCTGTGATACTTGCTCGCGCGCTGTAGCGAAAACGAGAGAAGTTTGCCAACAATAACGGAATTTCCTACGAAATAATGTTGGATTTACGGGCGTCAACAAAATAACATTGAGAAAGCCATGCATTTATTTGCGTTTCGGCGCCAAGCCTTCGTTAAGGGGGAGATATAGTGGGTGAAAAAAGTATCTGTACACGTCGTCTTTTTCAAATTATCCTTCGACAAAAATTAAATGCTTTATTAAGGGGTCTTCTCACTTTAGACGCTAAAAAAGGCTATGTTAATGATTTTTTTCGATAGGTTTATATTATAGATATTGATATAAAAGTTGTTACACTTAATAAATACACTTTCAAAATACATTTAAAAAAATATATATTTATTTATTTAATTCACTATTTATAGACGAAAATGGTAGTTAAAAATGGACTAAAAAAATTGTAGGTCTGCGCTGTTGATGAAATCTCTGAGATGGATCATCCGAAACAAAAAAATCAAACGGTTTTAGATTCAGTATGATAATGGCGATAGCGCATATCATACGATTTTTGATATATGCAAAAATAACAAAATGGCGGACATTAAAAAAAATGTTTTTTTCACCGTTTTTAGCAAAAAAAAAAAGTAAATAGGGGAGACCGGGGCAAAATGGTATAGCGGGGTATAATGGGACCGGGGCAAAATGGGACCGGGGCAAAACGGGTTTGGGGCAAAATGGAATAGTGAAAATCAACACTGCTGGAAAATACGTCATTGGGGCAAAACGGGACTGGGGCAAAATGGGCCGGAAAAAATCAGGCTCCTCAGAAAGAGGCGGTTGGGGCAAAACGGGAGCGGGGCAAAATGGGACAGTGGAATAATTCGATGCAGAAACGAAAGAAATGCAGGGGTAAAAAACGAGGGGTAATAAATGAGTGAAAACAGGTTTTATTGAATGTTACACGATATTTGGGTCACACTCTACTTACGATACTATAATTTAACGGTGGCAATGTTTAATTTTTATTGCTTGTTTAACTGAGCTAATTTTTATCGGCACAATTGTTGCAAACGGACTCGATTAAATTATCGTCAGCATGGGCACATGAATAGTGGGCCCATTTGTTATTAAAGTTTGTTAAACAATTACTTTGGATTCTGCGGTCAGAACTGTACCAAACTTGACGTAAATTGTTGTTTGAGCCTTCTTATTCGATTGGTACAATTTCTTTGTCGTTATTAATTATTTAAATAATCAAGTAATTTTTATAATCTGACACGTGCAATTTATGTTTTTTTTTGTTTTTATCTTTCTTTGTTTTTTTTTTAATTTATTTTCTGCCAACTGCACGTTACTGATACTGATTTTCAAGCCATTGATGAAAATCTAACTCTTGTCAATTTTTACGTAAATTGTTTTATGAAACTAGGACCGCCGCTCCCCATGAAATCGACGGATATGTGTCGACAAATATATCGGTCAGTCCGTATTATCTGCGTCTATGTGGACTGAAACGAACCACAAGCACCATTTAGATTAGATTATGTTTCAACAGCTCTTTCATAGAGCCGAAGCATGAATTTTCCTGTCATCCCATTTTGCCCCAAATTCAGCGGGCTGCGGCACTTCATTTTTGTGTGTCCCATTTTGCCCCAAATCAAGCACCAAGAAACTTCATTTTTTGCTATCCCATTATGCCCCGATCCCATTATGCCCCAGTGCCGTTTTGCCCCGGTACCGTTTTGCCCCGCTATACCATTTTGCCCCGGTCTCCCCTATCAAAATTTTAAAAAATCCTTGATATGCGCTATAGCTATAGTTGTAAAGAATATATGGTTAAAATTTCATAAGGATCGGTTCAGTAGTTTCGAAGATTTTATCAACAAGCCGTCGAAAAAGGTTGTTTCGAGAAAAACGCGTTTAAATTTTGTTTGGGTTACATAAATATAGAAAAAAATCTCTTTATGTGTTTTGAAAGTGTATTTATTAAGTGTAACAACTTTTGTATCAATATCTATTATGTAAACCTATCAACAAAATTCATGAAAATAGCCTTTTTTTAGCGTCTAAAGTGAGAAGACCCCTTAAGTTTCTGTGTTCGATAGCTTATCCTAATATACATGGTGTCTGTTTACAATAATGTTGGAAAACCACGAACAAAAAATAAAGCCATATTAACAGCAGTTTCGTGTGAGATGTACAAATACTTCTTCTACTCATTGTACCTTTAGGCGAGGAGAAAATTGGCTAATTTGCGTGATTTTTTTTAAAGAAAAGTTTTCTTCACCATTTATTAGACTTAGGGTATGTTTTATTACTAATTTTGGCTGTTGCATGGTATTTTCTTTGAATTATTTTAAAAAACGGTGGACGTATGACACGGTCTTCTAAACTGCATTTTTAAAAGTGGCGTGACGTATACCCAAATAGGGTTTTACAATCGGCACAGTAATGGCCCACGACTGGTTGCCAGAGAACAAACGATGGCGCGGTAATGGCTATATAAACGGGCCAGATCCGCACCATGCATGGTTGGTAATGGTAAACCATGAATGGCAGCTAAGACTGGGCCAGCTATCATACGCCCATATTGGCCCAGCAACGGCTGCCGGATCTTCTGCCGGAAATGAAAAACAAAAAATTGACAAATTATGAATATAAAAATTCTGGTAGTATCTTTTTTGTTTTCTTATGCTTTACTTATGTCCATGTACATAGAATAATTGCATTAAAAACGGTTCCTGCATTGTTCAAATTTTTACCTTTCATCGGGATCGAACCTGCGCCTTTCGTTCTAGTGTCGATCGCCCTACCCACTTAGCCATTTTAACACTTACAGAACCCATCGTTTGTTCGTTCCTTACTTTTATGCCGATAATTTTATTCGTGACATTAAAGTTTACCGACAATTTTTTTGGTCCATTTAGGCTGTAAAAATAACTCGCTCGTTTTGGGTGAAGTTCCGAAAAGCATACTCCTCTGATCGAGCTGAAATTTTGCACCGAACTTCCTCTCATTATCCTAAGAGAAACCGTTAACGAATTTTTGACGACTAGCAATAGTTTTCCATACATCGGATTGTAAAGTTTATTATTTCACGCCATACGAGTATATCTATATATCCCATGGATACACCCCACTACTCCGGCCGCGCTGCTTCCTGGCAAACAGTGCTCGCCCGTATGTGCATATCACTTGCCATGTGGGATGGCTTTGTTTGGATTTATTTAATATAGTAGAAGCGCAGTACAATAAATAACTTTCAATATCCGATATATCGAAAACTATTGCTAGTCGCCAATATCCTTTTAAAGGTTCTCTTAAAATATTGAAAAGAAGGTCGGTGCAAAATTTCAGCTTCAGCAGTAGGATATGCTTTTCGAAACCTTATCCCTTGTTTTTACGTGTTACAGTTTAACGACCTGCATTTGCAAAACGCCCAAAAACAAACCATCAATGGCTGGAATAGATCTGGCAAGCCGTTCATCCGAATACGATACCCCAATGCTGATCGCCATATTATCGGTGCGATGGTATTGGACCACCAATGTCTGGCATAGATCTGGCAAGCCGTTCATCTGCCTACGATACCCCAATGCTGACCGCCATATTATCGGTGCGATAGTATTGGCCCACGAATGGCTGGCATAGATCTGGCAAGCCGTTCATCCGCCTACAGTACCCCAATGCTGGTCGACGAATTATTGGCCGATTATCAGCAAACCGTTTAATGGCTGAATGCTGGCATTTTTGTTACGACAGGCGACCCTATATGGGTAGCTACAAAACTAATCGACCGATTCTGATGAAATTCGGTATAAATCTTTGTAACCTTATTGTCTAAATCATGAGCCTAAATGTTTTTGGACATTAAAAAAAAAGTACTTTTTCAGTGCAAAATGTAGCTACTTTTTTGGACCATTCAATATTTTTGTTTCAACGCTAACCATTTCATCGATTTTCCACATTTCTCACTTTTTTTGGTTCATATTATACGTATGAGTGTTAATGAAATAAAAAAACTTCGTTGATTTTTTTTCAGATTAATTCCGTGTCACGCCGACTGACCACATCCACCGCAACCCGTTTAGAAGACCGTGCTATACCTCCGTTATTTGGAAGAATTAATTTATAAAAATACAATGTGACAGTGATAAGTAGTAATAAAACATACACTATGTCTTAAAAATGTCGAAGAAATCTTATATTTAAAAAAAAATCATGAGCATCAACAATTTTTGCCTCGTCTAAAGGTAACGTCTACAGGTAACCCATATGGTATTCCATTGGCGGAGGGCCGTATTTTTTTAGGACATAACCCGGGCCGTTCTGAATTATCGGCAAATTGCAGTGGCGCTTGATAAAAAATAAATTACAATCAATAAATATACCGAACGAGGAACTGCAATAAACAATTCCATACAAGTTTAGTAGAACTAGAGATTTTTACATTTTCTCTGAAAAGTCGCGGCTACGGAAATTATTTTGTCAGTCATATTTTCCAAGTTTTGTTATTGATATTCTCTTTGAACATTCCAGCATGTCATCTTCACAAAGTGCCGTATAAATGAGACAATTGTCAGAATCGTAATTGTGTTTAAATCTCGGTAACTTGGCTTGAAATTTTACCAGTATTGTTAAATATTAATGCCCGTGAAAGGAATACCTTAAGCTTGAGTATTTTCGAAGCAATCTGTACAGTCTATGTCGTGAATAAAAAAACCGTGAATAAAAAATCATGAAGACGACAATGGATCGACAAAAAAATCGGGCTGCTTGGGAACGCAATAAAATCATTGAAATGTATTCATATAAAGTAATTAATAAATAATTCTGAGAGCTCAACGTAAATTGTTGCACTCACCAGTTTCTACGTTGAACTTGCAAATTTTCAAAACATTCTACCATATGCAGCGAACCTTGAAATATGTGAGAGTAAAAGAGAAATTCCAATTACCTCCAGTCTGCTACAGAGTAGAAAAAAAACCAGTAAGATATATACTCCGTTATTTTTATAGTTGTCATAACAAATATCTCACAATTTCTTTAATTATATTTCGAGTGAATTTACCGTAGAATTTATTTCGCTGAAGATGAAAAGAAAAAAATTACTTTTCTTCCTTCGCCAAGTGACGGTGATCTTCGCGAGGTACTGGAAGTACGTCGATAAATGCCCGCTTGATCCTGACGATGAGGATCGAGCGATAATTTTCGTACCCATAATCGTGTTTTTTTTCTTCACAAATTGCATGATTATAAATAGTCAGTTATCTCGTAGGCACATCTTCGCCTATGATGTCACGCGAACTTTGCTCAAGCTCTCTTTCTCTCGACTCGTACTTAACGCAGATCCTATATCCTCCCCTTCGACATTTGCGACCGTACAACGAGCACCGTCTTCTTTTTTTTATCGCCAGGGCCTCGCGCGCCCACGAAACGCATACATTCAAATGCAAACGCAAACACACACACGCACACACAAACATGGCCGGCAATAACACTTTTACGAGGCCGCGAAACATTTATTACCGGTTATGACTCCGCACGCGCACTAACGCGGCCTCTTTTACTATCGTGTCGCGTAATACTCGCCGTTTAAAGATGCACAGGTGCGGAGGCCAGAGGACAGCGTAGATTGTAACAAGTGCATTCGGCGTATCGTAGATTATAAGCACACACATAAATACGAATGTCCATAAAATTTTGTAACAATCGCAATAATGATTCTTATTTTATTATACGGATAATTTGAGTGAACCGTATATAGTAGCTGCGAGATGGGAAGGACATCAAGGCGAATTGGACAGCGTAGTAAATATTCGAGCAAATTAATTAATGGATTTTTTAGCATTTCTATTTATTCCATTATAACGAAAAATTACAAACAACGGTTTTGAATACTTCGAGTAAACTTGCGGCACTCATTGACGATTAGTAATAATAATACAAATAATAATAGTATTTCTCAATCTGCAACTACGAAACAAAGCCTGAATAAAACAGAGCATCGTCAGCGAAATAAAAAAATTCACCGACACTGCGTTTTGTGTAATTCTATTTTTATTTCCGAAGAAATCGATAATCACCGAAATTATGCTGAGACGAGCTCGAAAAATAAAACATATCGTGTAGCGTTATAATTCTTCAATAGTGTCTTTATTATTCGACTGAATCGTTTTTGCAACGTGTTCGCGTCCATTATTGAACATTTTTTCTCAACACTACGGCGCGCTAATATCTATACCGACCTCTTTTTTTTCCGGAGAGACTTTCTTTGCAGGCGAATAAGAAGTTAAGTTCGCCAAAGCGTCCGCCGTTTTACAAAGCAAGATAATTATTATTAGTCCGACATGAAAATATCTGCTCGCTCGTGAGTTAATCGAGCTTGTGTCACGTTTACAAAGAGACGAATTATCGCTGCTCCAGCAGCCGTTGAGTACGGACGTACGAGTCAGCCGCTCGTTGTACAGGTTGCCTCGAATTCAATTGTCAAAATTTCGCAGGTATGTCTGGGGAATTAATACACTGAGTCGGAGTCTCTTGAGGGATTTATTCTTTTTCGCTTTGTTTTCGCGTTTGATTTGTTTGCATTGCTGCACACAAATTAACCTGTATTAATGCATAATTGCCCATCGCGCTTACCTCTCGCGTTTAAATACCTGGAATATCTCAATATGTGACTGCGTTATTATAACGATTTATATTTCTCTTATGGAACTTCGAAAAGATTTAATCCGATGTTTTCAAAATTTCTCTTCACATCGCAGGTGTTCCATTGTGGCAAGCCTTCGGTAAAATATCAAATTCCACGTTTTTGGTTTTTTTCATTTCAGTTCGGGACACCCTGTAGAAGAGCGACGTGTTATTGTTTTTGAGGAACTTTATGGATAAACATAAAGAAGGCCCTTCTGAATCATTTGCAAATTACAGCGGCGTTTAATAAAAATAAGTCACAATCAATTATTACACTCAACGATAAACTCGAATAAAAAATTTCGCGCGAATTTAGTAGATTTAGACATCTTTCTAAGTTTTATCATTAATATTTTCTTTAAAAATTCGATGACCACTTGTTTTTATTGTCGTTACGGAATCTAGAACTTTTAACATGCGTGAGCCGTTTATATTTAGGCATATAGAATTGTTTAGTGCATTTATTGCATGAGGATAGAAGTGTGGCCAACGTGCCATCTCCATAAAGTGCCGTATAAATGAGACCATTTTTAGAATCGTAATTTTTCGTTAAAAGTTCGGTAACTTGTCTTGAAATTTTACCAGTAAACTGGGATGTATTAATTTTTTACTTGATTATAGACGAAAATCAGTAAATTGTTAAATACTCAGGCTCGTGAAAGGAATACCTCAAAGGGGGCATTGCACGAAACTAATATTTTAAGGAATGACTGCTCTTATTATATTTATACAGAAAAGAAACGAGGTTGATTTCTCTACGCCTTTCAACTACTCAAGATCTTCTTGAGTACGTCGTTAATCGGTTTATTGAAATGGCGTGGCAATGAATCACAGATGTTTAATATTTCTCGATGATTTTGGGTATGTTCAGCTCCAGCGGACGCGAGTGGATCCTCGATGGGGGGCTTAAACTACATTAAACCTGAAGTTTCATCCTGCGTCATGGTATTCAACATCGTTATCATCCATCTATCGTGAGTCACGTTGATTGCTGGAATTGCATTCGATTCTGATCGTTGTCATCTACAATTGTCGTTCGTAGTAGACTCCTAGATAGAAGTGCTGGTGGCGTTCGATTATCTTCTTTTAGGCAATTGAAAACGTGATAATACTTATCGTTATATCCATGTATGCCTTTTTTATTTTAATGAGCAACTGCAATCTGTTATTATTATGACACTGAGAAATTTAGGTGGTGGTGGGCAGTTGTTAGCGTGATTTAAGATGCATGTCCAATGATACCCAGCTCAAGTGTTCCGTTGGTGTTTCTGCTGTTTTTTCTTTGACTGCCTGATTTTGTGCTAGAAATCGATTGCGGAGGTCCTCAGGCTTACATTTCCTGAGTCTTCTGGTGATTCACAAGTTCAGGTGATTGTCAGTATAGTTCTGATGCCAGTCGGTTGGCGTGGTTGGCGGTTCTCAACTTATATTTTTTCATTGAGGCGTTGGTTTTGTTGTTTATCGTGTTGATTTTAAGATCCCGGTGGATCATCTTGTTCGTGACGTAGGGGAGTTTTGCTTAAGATGACACATAGCCAATGTCATCTTAAGATGACACAGCCTCAATGTCTTTTTAAATATTCCCGCTTTGCCAGTAACGATAACGTTCTATGGTCGGCCAATAAGTGTTGCCAGTAGCCAAATATAGTATAACCGTCAGTGCACGCGAGCTTTTACGTACTAAATATGTTCATGATTCTTTAATGCAGTAAAAACTGACCACGTTATTATCTGGTGCTAAAAATTCCCGGCGGGTAAAATTTTTTTTAGTTGAACTAATTTATTCATAATTCGGGGTCATTATCCTTCCCAAATACTGCACAACGGATTTCGATGTTCGAGTTACTGGCGTTTCCCCAAAGTTGAATGCCCTCTGTCCATAATGGTTTTAGTATCCTTTTTCAAATATTTAGATTATTATGCAGCGCACTTCGATATTCCTACGCATGACCTTTCTGGCTTTTATAATGCACCTGCCATCACTTGGCACTAAACTACTTCCAGTCTATAAAACCAAGATATAAAATTGGGACAATTCGCCACTACTGATGAACGCACTGCGTACTCTTTATAGTCAGTTATCCATTTACCAGACGTTCTTTAATCAACGTCACGCAAAAACGCTTTGACCAATCGAAATTCTGATGACATTTTAGGGTGATTTTTCCTATCGTCTTTGTTTAGTTAAGGAGTTACACGTAGTTGGAATTTTTGAACAAATCGATTTTTCGTTTTCGACGGATTTTTATAATATAACCTTTATGAAAAAAAAAGTTAAAAACCTGCACCCATTTCCCAAAAAATGCACGAAAACACCTTTTTCCGGCGGCGAACTAGGTGTAACCCGTTAATGATACGACGTAGTTTTTAAACGATTGGATGGCAAGGACTCAATTCAAGGACCCAATGTCATCAAAACACTTTTAGTGAAATGCGAGTATATTTATGAAAAGATTCGTTAAAAGAAGACTTAAGGACTGACCTTTTAAGACTGCCAGGCATGCCGATGGCCGACGTTATGTAGATATAACTGGTTCGAAATATTCTTTCCCCATGTACGTATACATATAGGAAATCTAAAAGATCTACGATATACATTCGGTGCTTAGGGGATTACAAAAGTTTCTGTACGTACTTATGGACATCGGAATTGGTGTATAGCTGCGTATGTACATTAAGCAACTGAATAACCTCTGCCTCCGAAACTCGTGGAGTTCGCTATGATTTCCATTCGTTCGGAATAGCCAATTTGCCACTATTTACTATGGCCAACCCGCTTCCCTGCCCTCTCAACAGCGAAGCACTTATTCATGTCGTTGCAGTTGAAACGGAGGGGTTTAGATTAAAGCTCAAGTACGAAGCATATTCGGTCGTTGATGTGAACGATTCGCGAAGCATCGCATCGATATTTATGACGTTGGGCCAAAACACGAACGCGCTGTAAGTTCACTTGGGCTTATAGTGCGAGATTTCCACAGTGTTAGCGGACCGACGGTAACTCGTTGGGAAGCTCTGAATTCCCGATGGCTCTACAAATCTCCCGTTCCACAGGCAGCACATTAACGACGCATTGGTAACGTATTAAGCTCGGCGTTTCGAATCATAGCTTAGAATTAGCTCACACCGTCATTAATGTATTACGAAGTTCATGGAAGTTTATTTTAGTTCGAGGCATTTACGCCGTCGAGGCGTTATACCATAGTCGCGAAATGCGCGAAAACCGTACGCATTTACCGACCTTTATAGAAGAATCTTATTGTCAATCTGTAAGTCCGGCAGAATTGAAAAAAGAAGAAATTGAACTAATTGCAATTTTTCTTCCAGTCACATCGCTTGAAACTATGTTGAACGTGATTGGCGATATTTTCCCAAACAAGATGAATTTATTGACGATTAAGCACCGAGAGCTCGATTTTGAAGGACGGATTTACCGATTTTAGTTGAAGCTTATTGCCAATCTAAAAGTCTGGCGGCATTGTAAAAGGAACAATCGAAAAAATTGCAAATATTTTTCTACCAGTTACATCAATTAGAACTATGCTGAAGGTGACCGATGATATTTTCATTTGAAGCACATATATGTATATATATATATATATAAGTATGTATGTGCTTCAAATGAAAATATCATCGGTCACCTTCAGACATTCAGGTAGAAAAACTTCTTATACATACATACATATATATATAGGGTGTCCCAGAACTGAATGCGTTCCCTGAAATGGGGGTTTGGGGCTGAAATTCTGAGTCGATTGATATAAGCATGTGTGGGTCTCAGATCAACCCCTGAATAATTATTCATTTTTAAAGGCGGGCCAATCAGGTGTGCCCGCCTTTAAAAATTAATGATAATTCAGGGGTTGATCTGCGACCCGCACGTGCTTATATTAATCGACTCAGAATTTCACCGCCAACTCACCATTTCAGGAAACGTATTCAGTTCTGGGACACCCCGTATCTATATCGGTTTTTTTATTTTTTATTTTACACCTCAAATAGATCGCCAAAATAAGGTCAAACGCGTTTCCTTATAAGACATTTATGGTGTTAAGGAGGACAATCAATAACAAAATTAACATTGTCGTTACAAACGCGTTCACGCTGTCACTTTTATTATTTTCAATGACATCAGACACTTTTAATTTCCCCAAAATATAGTGGGTTTAAAAATAAATCTACGAAAAAAACTCCCCATTTTAGCAAGAAAACATGGAAGTTGTAGAACTTCGGTAATTATGAATTACCGTCTGCATTAGCATTGCCCAGGCTGTATCGTGTGGTGGTGGCGAGGTGAGATTTATTGGGGATGTGCAATGGAAAGGGTCACCCCTTATATACCGGGTGACGCAACGACTGTTGGGAGTAGAAGTATTTTCTAACCTGTTCGACTTAGGAGAAAACTTTTCCTGCAAAAGTTACATTGTTCGGAGGGGGTCATCGAGTGGTGGCTACGAGGTTTATCCAGGTGGGGACGCTTCGCAGATTCCAAAATCATCTCCATTCTTTAAATGGGACCACTGTTTTTCTTTAGTGAGTTTATCAAGAAACTTAAAATTAGTTCCCACACCAAATTTCAAGATAATCGATCAAGATTTCGTATAAAAAACGATCAAAAAGAATTTTCAGTGTTTTTAGCATGATGTCTTGATGAGGAAACATTTTGCAGCAAGTTTAATTCTGTACTGACAGAAGGAAGTTCGGTCGTAGTACTTTTCGTTGAAGAGGACACACATCTGTTGTGAAAATCACAAACCTCTTACTGCTTTTCACAAACACTTGATAAGATTATCTGTTGCGGACAATTTTATAAATGTCGTACGACTTACCTGGATTTTGCTTAATATTAAACTATTGAAACGTCCATTAGACCCTGTTCGTTAAGGCTCTAATTCCCACGTGACAGGACCGAAAAATCGAAAAAAAATATTGCACAAATTGCTTCTATAACAAGGCATCAATATGGACACGGCATAGCAGACCAATGACGAGTGAACATTTTCTTTGTGTAAATCGTACTTGAAGTTTTGAACGCGTTTTTCTCAAAACTGTATTTTTCCCATTGGCTTCTATATTTCAAAAACTGTTGAACGGATTTCGCTCAAATTTATAGTCAGCACATATATAGTTCTCACCCGAACTAGAAGATTTCTGATATCTGCCATATTTTTTTTATCTGAAAAGGTCGAAAAAAATTCGAAACTTGGAATTGAACTTTTAAAACTGTGCCAAAAATTCAATTTTCGATTTTTTTACTTTAGTCTAATTCTGGCGTTCGCCTCAGGTCTCTACATTAAAATATCTTTCGTTTTATTTTATTTCAGATGAGTAAAACCTCCGGAATCATGGCAGCCGTCAACCAACTTTTGTAACACATTAGTGTCTGCCGAACGGTGCAAAGTCGATTCAACTCGTTATTTTCGTTTGATAATATTCTGAGATACTGTAAAAATGCTAATAAATGTGGTAAAATTTCAAAAACAGTGTGTTTTAATTATCGATTAAAAAAAATCCCAGAAATAGCTGTAACGTAGGCTGATCCCGTTAATACAGACGGACGCAATCAACAAGACAATACAATCACAAGTGCATTCAAAGTGGTGGCCATCACTTGAAGCACCTTTTATATTGTGTTTACACCGTTTTTAAATCGATTTCAGGCTCAAAACATTGACATTTATGTTCTATCGATTTGTTATACCAAATCTTGATCGATCATCTTCAAATTTAGTGTGTAACCTATGTATAGTTCCTTGATAAAATGCTGAAATAAATTTTACGTTTTTAAAAATTCACCGTTTTAAAAACGGTCCCATTAAAAAAAAAGATTATCTTAAAATTTCCGAAGCGCCTTCACCTGAATGATCCTCGTAGCCACGAAGACTCCGCTCTAACGATGTGTCGTTTGTCCAAAAACTCTCCTCCTAACTCCGATAGGTTAGAAAATATTTCTACCGCTAATAGTTGTTGCCTCACCCTGTATATCCATCCATTATTCGTGTTTCAATCGTAAAAGGTAATCGAAATGTTCATTTCGAACATTAACCTACGTAGGAATGCCGAACAATTTCGATTCTAATACAAAATATTCTACGTAGCGATTAACGAGAATGTATGCACTCACGTCCCAGGATATCGAAAATCGAGTTACATTAGCCAATTAGGAAATGGTCCATTAGCAATAAGTTCGTTTTCCCCGAACCCACATTATTAAAGATTTCAATTGCGCTGCGTGCCCTCGATTAATAATAAATATTGAATCGCTTATTGCTCAATAATTGGAAATCGAACGGTCAACGAATAATAATAGATCGTATGGGATATTAACAGCGACGCGATTGCAACGTTTCTAGTGTAAATGGGAATAACGAGTGCAACGAGAAATTACGTCCGGTACCGTTAATAGATTATCACAGCAACAAGGTCTGGGCGTAATCGATCCAGCGCTGTGATGACGTTGGCTGCTCATGGGGTCCCCACGTGACCGCGTGTTCGAGGAAGCTGACAGTTATGTTAAAAATATTCTGCCTTTAGAGAACACGAAGAAGAAATATCACATAGGAATATAGACATAACGAGGTGGCTAACAGCCAGCACAGACATCGAGCACGCAGTGCGGAAGCTCAAAAAAAAATGAGTGCATGCGTGGTGGAACACGCGAGCATACGTAGGTTTAGCACATTGTCGCGACCGCACAATGGCAATTTTCCATGATGTATCTGTGGCCATTACGTAGAGAGAAGCGTTCAAATGTACCGGAATTAACTTGTCTCGTGAGCGCGTTGCCTTCGGGAGCGACTTTTTCCCTTCTCTCTCTCTCTCTCTCTCTCTCTCTCTCTCTCTCTCTCTCTCTCTCTGCACTCGCTTCTACATGTACAATATACAAATATACGTGTATGCGAAGAAGGGCGACCCTTTTTTGGTGGCTCGCACGCATTTTTATGCCTCTGTCTCTCCGGCACCGTTGCTCTCGTCCTCTCTGTGAATTTTCGTTCACGTCGGGTGAAAAACTGCGCCGCGATAATAACGCGGTGGCACGCGGCAGCGCTAAGGAGCGAGGGCGGAAAAAAAACGTGCCGGTGATGGTGGGGAGTTATAAAAGGCGATAAATATATCCATGGGCGACAAAATATCGCGAAATATATAAGAAAAAGGTAGCGCGGGGTAGGGGTTTTCGGGAGAGGTCTTTGACGGACGACACCCGCAGGACCACTAAGTCACGACGGGCTTATGCTAACCCGCGCGGACCCCGAAGACCCTTTTTCCACCCCCACCTCGAACCCGACATCCTTTTTCGACCGCGCGCGTATACAAGCGCGATGAAATAATATCGCGACGGCGAAGAACCGGGAGCCTCTTTTTCTCTCTCCCTCTCTCGCCCTTATTTTTCTCTTCGCATAAACCGCCAAGCGATTGCTGAGAAAAACGGTGCTTTCCGGATTACATGTACCGTGAAATTCGTCTGCACAAACGAAAAGTGAAGGCATTCTCGTTGCCGCGTGTGTGAGTCCTTGAAAAAGATGGAAAACGAATCGTCTACCCTTTGCCTTGCTGCGCTCTTCCTTCCTCCCCCGTTCTCTCTCTCTCTCTCTCTCTCTCTCTCTCTCTCTCTCTCTCTCTCTCTCTCTCTCTCTCTCTCTCTCTCTCTCTCTCTCTCTCTCTCTCCCTCCCTCCCTCTCTCTCTCCGACTCATCGTGTTTGCTAAACATTTCGAGATGAGAATTAAACGAGGAGAAGTAATCTGCTCTTGGAAGACTGTCCCTTTTCCCTTTGACCCTTTCACCGTTGCTCCGGCGAAATGCGAAGAAACAAAAAACCGGACGCGGAAAGAAAGAGATGAAAAGAACTTGGCTAATTTTTATCGTGCGAACAGGTCTACCGGAAGGATCAAAGAAGACGTAAAGGGTGACGTTTCTTTTTGTAGCCAGGCAATTGAGCAGCAAAGGGAAAAAGGTGGCGAATACGAAGCTCGTAATTCTGAATTATTTCAAGAATTGTTGAAACCTTAAGGACCGTTTCATGACGATGAAAATGCGATTTCTCTAAACATAATTTTCACCCTTAAAGTGTTTAGAACGCGTGGGTTTGTTTGTTTTGTTTGGGTTGTCAAAACCGAACTTTAAATACGATTTTTTATATCGTTAAATGGAAATGGTTTTTTTTTTGGAAAGAGCATTTTTCAGCGCGCGAAGCGCTCTACAGCTTCAACGGATGAACCGATTCCTATGAATCTCTGCGCAATTGAAAGAAAATTCAAGGGTGGGAGGGAGGGAGGAGACGAGAGAGAGAGACAGAGAGAGAAAAGCAGCGGTAGACACGACGACAATTCCAGCTGGAAAGTACCGGTAACCAAGTGCAGTTCTACAGTTCAAAAATTGAAAACTGTAAGTATCTACTTCTTCTTTACCGCCACCGCGTTTTTCTTACGCTTGTTAATTTATTTCCCCGTCCGCTCTTCACGTCTCATTGGGCATCGGACTATGTTCCAGGTATACGTGGGCCCAACTTGCTTTTTAAATCTCGTTATATTGAACGTTTTCGGATATGCGGACGAGGTGAACTGAGAAATAGTCATAAGGGTTGAGATGCAGTACTGTTCGTGCGACATGAAGCCATCACATAGGCAGCCAGGCGATACACGCGCGCGGTAACCATGAAATGGGGCAAGGGACTTAATCCATAAGGATTAGTCGCAAACCGAGAAGACTGTACCAAGGAGTGGGAAACGTCCGCCCGTCAATACAGCACCGCAACGTGGACATTCGTAGGATCCGACGATGACGCTTGACAGAATGTCAAACGTCAACTTTTGACAAGTCTATTATTTTTCCGTGTGTCGGGATGCAGGGTTTCGAGACGAATTGATTCCGCCAGCCGTGCCTGTCAAATTTCGAAGTATCCACATATGTCGTAGCGCCTGTAACGATGAACGTCCAAACTTTTATTCTAACAAGCAGGCAACATTTGATTGCCTGAATAGAGACCGCTTCAACTCTGTCCAAGTAGTTCTCATTAGGGGGACATCTCGCGTGAGTTGACCAATTAGGAACCTATTTGGATATTAAAACGGGACAACCATAAAAATGAAAAAAAAACTGAAATATGACCAAAAAAAGTTTTATCTCGTACGATGATACACAATTTTGGGTTTTGGGCCCGGAATAGACGACTCTATGTGAGTTTACAAAAAAAAATATTTTCTTCGTGTAAACTGAAATTGAAACTTTAAACGCGTTTTTCTCAAAATGGCATTTCTGACGTCGGTGACCAAGATTACTCGAACACTAATGAACCGATCTTCTTGCAATTTTGCAGGCTTATTTAATACATAAAAATGTAGTCTTTAATCGTTCGATTTTTTTTTCGTTAAAATCGAACCATTTACTTTGACTGTCCGCCATTTTGTGAAAAATGAATATTTTTTAAAATCCTTCTATTAAAGACTAGTTTATACTTATATTTGACTAAATCCATCCGCATTTTTTTTTTCAGATGATCCACTTTTCCGCAATGTTGGTCACCGCAAACCGTGTATATAAAAACATTATTTCATTGACGGCCATTTGCCACTAAACTATGTAATATTTTTCAATAAACCAATTACTGAAAGTTCTTCAAGATGTGTTCTTTAAGATGGTATATTGATCGATTAAAAAAGTTTTGTAGTTTTCTTTTAAAAAATTCATGAAAAAGGCCTTTTTGCGCTACAAGTGGGGGTAACGCCTTAACATGGATATATAAATTTGCCAAACAAACATTTATTTGAATTTTGATGTTCCATTTTGAATGTTCGAAATACAAGGTAAAATAAAAATGCAATAACTTCAAAAATACAAGATTTTGATGATTCTCACACTCGAGAATTTTATAACCATAAACAATTTTAAAAGAATATTTTAGTATTATGTCTCACATAAGGACCTCCAGTGAAGAAGTCTCTTTCTTTCAAGCTAGGGCCTCAATAACGGTAGGAAAACTTGTTGGAAGTCTGTTCGAATCTCTAACTCAATTACCACACGGGTTCATTGCAATTTCTACATACCAATTATAGTTTCATGCAATAGATGCTCATCTAATCCTTTTTTCTTCACCCAGAATGTAGTTTGGCGTTTTCAATTTTTTACAGTACTATTCCCCTATACACATGCAAGAAGAGCATTCATGAACTTGCGTTGTCCGGGTGAGTGGGACGGTGCGCGGTGATTTTGGAATTTAATGAACCGGACAATATAACGACGTTGTTCTCCCTTCACGCATGTTCGAAACCCACGGGAGTTTCGAGTTACCGCTGGATTTTAATTCATCGCTCTCGAGGTCTCTCTCAAATACCGGACTTCGACCAACCCCTTTTGGCACAGCGCGCCACAATAGGCGCACGTATACCTATGCATAAGCGCCCAGTCGAACGAGTTCAGCATTCAGCTCGTTCCTTGTCGCTCTCGCTATCCGAATTCGTGGAAATGTTCAATAAAAGTGAAAAAAGAACGACAATAAAAGGAAAAAAATCACCGCGCTCCGGTGGTGAAAGTCCTCAACCTTTCCGGTAAACTTCTAGATGGGTTTCGCTGAACTGCGAAGCGAATTTGTGTAGTAACTAATACATGCATTGCGAGGAAACGCCGGAAGTGGAAAAGCGATAAAGGGAGATACACATGCAAGAATACATATATGTGGGAGAGGTGGGGAGGCTGAGAACACCAATCAGCGTGTGTACATGCAGCCTTGCTAGCGTGTAGAATACCTGAGGGAAAAGTGACGAGTACCATGAGCCGTTGACAGGACGCTCGCGTTCGTTTATACAAGCCCTGGGGTCACTTCCTCTCTCCTTCTCTTTCTCTATCTTTGGCGCTCTCTATCTTCCTCTTTGCTCGTTTTACTTTCCGTGTTACCAGCACACGTTTTAATTAACCGAGAGCGGTGTACTGTGTGTATACTAAAAAACCACGAACATTTGCCTCACAGACTCTCCGGCATCCGCACAGGAACGCGTATTGAACGCACGTCGTTAATTCTTCAGCCTCTGTGTATGGTCCCAGCCCGTCCGTGTCCGCCTCTAGCCAGCATATATGTATGACCATCCCTGGAATCACTGCTACTCAAATCCCCTTCGACATTCAAAGGTCAACCAACTGGTGAAAAACAACATGCTTTTTGATACCGAGTGGACATGCTAAAAAGTTGAAGTCACCATTTATTTTCCAGGAAACTAAAAGAAGCAATGAGGACTCTTTCTACCGCGCCTCATTCGAGATGTTCGTTGACTAAAAGTAACTTTGCGATCAGACGTCATGATGATTGACGTATCATAATGTACTACTATCCAGGAGCCGAAAGGAATATTCACCAGGGCAGATAGTTTTTTGTCTTCCATTCCATCAAGTTGCAATTATTCTAGTAGATTCGATTGAGGCAGTAGATAGGGGTTCATATTGACCTCCGTTGTTTGAGGCCAGACTCGATTTCAACCAAGTTTTGTTCGGAGAAACCCATTTTTGCGGTTGCGCACATCCACAACCAAAATTGCAATCATTTTTGGCAATTGCCAATAGTCTTATATAGCACCGAGCTTATTTATATCACCCTCCTTCAAATGACTGCTACTAAAATCCCCTTCAACACTTAAACGTCAACAAACTGGTGAAAAATGACATGCTGTGAACACGCAAAAAAATTGAAGGCACTATTTATTTTCCAGCAAACGAAAAGGAGCAATGAGGACTCTTTCTACCGCGCCTCATGTGAGATGTTCGTTGGCTAAAAGTAACTTCGCGATCAGACGTCATGATGATTGGTGTATCATAATGTACCTGTATCCGGGAGCCGAAAGGAATATTCATCAGGGCAGATAGTTTTTTGTCTTTCATTCCATCAAGTTGCAATTACTCCAGTAGATTCGATTGAGGCATTGGATAGTGTTCCACATTGACCTCCGTGGTTTGAAGCTAGACTCGATTGCAACCGATTTTTGTGTGGAGCAACCCATTATCACGATTGTGTCAACGTTCTAGAAGACTAGCTAGATTTCGAGACTCAGCTACTCCCAAAAGGTAGTTTGGGCGGTTAATTATCGGGTCCATCATGCCCCAGTTACTTTTTGAAGGCGATGGATTTGGGGAACATACTAGCACGAAATACCAAAGTTGCCAGCATACGTGGGGAGGCATTATTTGGTCTGGAACTTTAAGCATGTCGCCGTGACTTTTGGTCGTCAACATCGTCATGTCCGGACACACCTTCGATTCTCGCCCCTGCTCTTGTACACTTCGTCGCGACGATTCCAGGCTGTTAAACGAAAATGAAGCGTAATGGCGATAGGGGGAGAAAGAGATGGAGAGCGAGAGAGACTCACAGCGACATGATGACAGGGTGGAGGGCTGTTGAATAGGCAAGGGGGGTCGAGAAGGATGTAAATAAGTGCAGTGCAGGAAAGTTTCGGAAATAGGCAGGGAAAGAAGGGATTGGTCGCTTTCTATCCATTCTCCAATAGAATGGAGACGGGAAGGAGAAAGCAAAAGAAAAGGAGAAATAGATAGATAGAAACTTTAACTACGACACTCCGCGGCCACACTTCTGTAAATGAAGCGACACACGCGAGGGACAGGAGTGAGCTAAACCCACAAAGGTGGAATTAGCCTTGATACGTTCTTTTTCGTGAAATCGTGTGCATACAGAACATCACCTCTAATCCTTCCAAAAAGGAGGGCACTTCGAACCGCCCTACGATTTGGCTTTCAACCCGTTGAAATTCACGACTCGGGTTCCACCTTTGACATGATAGCTTCCTGGCACGGGACATTGCTGCCCAATAAACGCTCGAAGAGGTGGCTTCGCTCATTCTTACTTGTGAACAAAGCCTTAATTTTTCTCTCGCGCTACTCTCTTAAGTTTTTCCTAAATATTATAAATATTATTGAAAAAATCCTTAAAACAAAATAAGCAAAATCGAGAGAAAAGGAAAGAGAGAGATTATTTAATAATTTTTTTTAGAATTTAGTTTAGGGAAGGCGCCAGAATAGCACGGCGAAAAAAATATATGATCTTTTCTTGTTTTCACGTCATGTGAAACATCCACGCATCGTATTAAATTGTTATACCCACGAAAGTCCAGAGGCTTAATAATCGTCAAAATTTCGAACGTCCCTTTTTGCTTATTGTATTCAGTTTGGACAAAGGGCTCTCTCTCTCTCTCTCCTATTTCTACTTCTCTTCTCTATCTCTTTCTTTTGTCTGTCTTTTTCTTTCTCCCGATATTATTAGTTTCCCTTTTTCGTCCGGAATTGGCCAGTGGCACGAACGGTCTCGTCTTGGATTTATTTCCTGGATCGTGTGTATAAGAGCCTTCGTGACATGAAATTGCCGCCGAAGACGCGACGTTACATCTGTGCTGTGTACTATACGCTCTCCGCTCTGCCATTATAGCCACGTTGGCAAAAGGACCCTTAATAAATCGCGAGAGAGAAAAACAAAGAGAGAGAGAGAGAGAGAGAGAGAGAGAGAGAGAGAGAGAGAGAGAGAGAGAGAGAGAGAGAGAGAGAGAGAGAGAGAGAGACAGAGAGAGAGAGAGAGAGAGAGAGAGAGAGAGAGAGAGAGAGAGAGAGAGAGAGAGAGAGAGAGAGAGAGAGAGAGAGAGGAACGTTTTTCAGAAATGCGGGACGCTACAAGGGATCGGCGTTTAACGCAGATGATGGGAATTTTACGTGCTAGGAGCTCGTGATATCGAGAAGGTGCGCTCGAGGACGTCGATGAAACCCTAATGTTGTCCACGCGATGAGGTATTACTTCTTTCTAATCAATCGATCGATACATCAAAGGCGCGCCGGGTCGCGGAGGAAAAAGCAATATAATCATAAAAGCACGTCGCGTACAGAAAAAGAAACATACATTTTTTCTAAAACAATGGCAACATTTCCGATAGAGAACTGTGACGATGGTTTGAATCCAATTGCTGCATTTGATTGCATTCGATTGACTGCATTGCTGCTACTTTCAATAACTTTATTGAAGTTATTGAAAGGACGGTTTTTCTTTGCGTCAACTATAGTGACAGGAAATCCTTTAGAAACAAATTATTTTCTTTTCTCGATGATCCAGAAGTTGAAACTCACAATACGGTTGCAACGATTTCGCGATTACCTTCGATATGCAGAATTTTTCTTAACCACAATCATTTTTTATCCACAAAGTGTCCAGCCTCCATACCTACAATTTCTGAATCATCTAAAATTGATAATATTCGTATCTGAACTTTCCGAAAGGCGCTTTATTTTTGCTCGTGATTATAATCTCGTTCGTTATTCGGGCGCGACGATTTGATGCAACGCAAAGATGCTCAGGGCGATGATCTTCACTTAACATATTTGAGAAGAATGCAGCCTTCACCCAGTTTCGTTCCAGTTCACTCGAAGCCCGAATTCCCAGCCCTTCGAAAAAAGCTCTCCCTTCGTCCCCGCGTTCTTGGCACCCAAAGCCTCAAGCTACGCTCCGGCCCTTTTTCGGTTGTTAAGCGATAAAAAAAATGTCCGATGACTCTGAGAGATGCACCGGATAGCTAAACATCGCTCGGGGGCGTTGGGGGTAGAGACTGCGGCTGGCGATATCTCGACGTGTATACGTCGTTGTTGGCCGTTTCGCGAGGAGTGAGTTACGAAGTCTGGTGGATGCCCCGGGCCAAACACCGCGAAATATCCGTGAGTCCGTGTATGCCAAGTTTTTACTCCGGCAAACGTATTTCGAGCGCGTGTGAACGAAAACAAAATGACGAGGGGATACACACGTGGGAGTAGGGTGAGGACGAATCCACCCCCGGCCGTTATATCTTTTGGGTTTCTTCTCTCGACGTAACCAGCCGGCGAAACTCCAAGGCTGTGTCGATCGTCAGAGAGAGAGGGAGTGTGTGGGTGAGAGAGGGGGAGAGAGAGAGAGAGAGAGAGAGAGAGAGAGAGGGAGAGAGAGAGGAAGGAGAACAGGATGAGAATGAGATGAGAGTGTGGCAAAAAATCGTTGGTCCTGCAGTACGCGGAGAGATACAAAGATGAAGAGAGAAGTGGAGGATGAGAGAGGAGAGATAGAACGAGAGCTCTCTCGTGGTCGATGCATGATATATCGGCTCGTAAAAAAATCCTCGAGAATAAAATATCTCCGTAGGATCTTGAGTCAAAGGTCGCGGTCGCCGAAAGGGCCCTTGCAGACGAGAAATGAGGAGTAAAAGAGTGTGCGTGTGTATGAGAGGAACAGAGAGAGGGAGAGGAAGGTACCTATTCGCGTATATTTTCTCACTTGTGTCGTTACGTTCTTAAGGGGCTACATCTACCTAGAGGCCCAAAAAGAATGGCCGAATTCGGAACTTTTATTCTGAGAAACGGTTGGTGACAAAGAAAAGCATTTTTCTTTAACGCAAAGGTTAATATTAAGAGCCTTCAAAACAGAAATTACCAAAAAAATACAGAAAAACAACACAAACGCGGACGCCGGCAGATGACATTTTTTCCACGACTTTTGGCGGTGGACACTCTGCAACTGAAGCGGTCGATCGGAAATCTAAAAACCAAACGGGTTATTCAAGTTAACAATAAATACGAGTCATTGACGATCGTCGATTTTTAAAGTCATTTTTTTAACAAAGAGCTACGAATTGAAACTAGCGCATGCAGAATCTATGAAAAAAGTCGTCATTTTTACGTAACTATTAAAAAATGAAGATCGACTTTAGAAAAGTAAGATCGTCAACGCCCTTTAAATTCTTCTCAGCGTATCTCCTGTAAATTTGGAAATAATCCATCATGTGGTTCTCGAGATATCATGTCCACCGACTTTGAAAACAGTATCATCGGCCGTTGGCCATGTTTTTTTTGTTTTTCCGTATTTTTTGGTGCCTTTTTTAAAATACTCTCAATATTTCTAACTCTGTGTTAAAAAAATGCGTTTCTTTTTGATCAACTGTTTCCCAGAAAAAAATCGGAATTTTGCCATTTTTTCGGGCCTCTAGGTAGATGTAACCCCTTAAACAAGTGTGCACGTGTTGCTCGACTCACCGCTATGCATGTTCCAAAAGGTGCGAACATTGTTAACGAGTTACCAGCCTGTTTTATATATCGTGTGTGTGGGCAAGTGTGTATGTTTGTTCCTCGTTGTTTCTGCGAGGCTGGTCCAGATAGACTGCAACGACAAGAGTCTCATCCCCGTGGCAGCAATCGCTCGAGGGACCCGATCGCAACTTCCTCAGGCATAGTGGGAGTCCGAAGCTTTGGTTGCGAACCGTCGAAGATTTCCTTGTCTCACTCGCTCGTTATCCAAACTGCTATAATTTCCAAGGCAAACACGCCGCTGCACCGGAACATTTCTTTCTTCGATGAAACGACGAAGGCGAGGCGAACTCGCGACGAGGCAATTGCCCGTGCGTTATGATGATTCACGAAACACGAGGCACATTACGATTTTTTTTTATATCGATGTGCTTAACGTTTCCTGTTCGTTCTTCAATTTGTCATTGAACATGAAAATCGCTCTTTATTTTATTGGAACAGAAAAACAAATATCTGAATGAGACGTTGCGAAAAATAATCTTCCAGTCAGCAATGTATCGATTATCTCATCGAAAATGTGAGACTGCCGTGAAAAACTAGTCCTTACTAAACGGGCAAAACAATTGGGGCTTTTGAATTTTTGTAAAAAGTTTGTACACGTATTTTTAAATATTAGGAGCGTGCATTAATTTTAAGGGAATTTTTTGCAAAAAATCGAATTTATCGTGAAAAATGGTTACAAATTGATTATTCAATATATTGTCCGTCGCTAGCCACTACCTTTTTTCCATCTTTCTGGTAATAGGTGTCGAAAGAACGAGACATATTTAGAGGTTATCCATGAAACGGCCGATTTTTTGACATCCTCGCAAGAATGGCAGCACTGCTCAGAGAAGCCTTGAGTCATCGATCGAAACAGGTGCTAATCGGAAGGAGCAATATCTGGTGAATACGGCGGGTGCTGTAGGACTACCCAGTTAACAGTTTACACTTTGTTCGCGGCCAGAAAAAACAAGTGTTCTCGTGAATTTTTTTCGGAAATGCGTGCAGGTTTTGAATTTTTTTTATAGTAAAGGGTATCATTTCAAGTATCTTTGACAATTTTTTTATTGCGAAATATTTATAAACGACGGAGACACAGTAAATTGCAGACCGCTGTGTAAAGAAGGTCCTTCGCGGTGACCACTCCTGCTCGGGAACAAATCATCTAGAATGAAAAAACCAAATGAATTTAGTTTTTTTTTTTATCGTATTATCTAGTCTTTAATCGAATGATTCAATGAAATAATGATTTTTTAAAAAATGGTCGCCGATCGACAGCGATCGTCGAGATTTCGGTAAAAAAACACTCTATTTTCCTTGAACCAAAAAACGTATGCGTTGAAAATAAATCCTTTTATTATACTGCCTTTTGGTATATAAAAAATGTTTGTTTAAAAATTAAGTGAAAAAATTTGAAGCAGATCGGTTTAGTTGTTTTTGAGATATTTTGATCACCGATTCTGAAAAAGGCATTCCGAGAAAAACGCGTTACAAGTTTTACGTCAGGTATGTACTTAGATAAAATATAATTTATAACCTCTAAATGGAATCATCGATGGCCGGACCATTCAGCAAACCTACTGCAGAGGTAGCAGCCTCCAAAATTCCAATTTGGTGCTGCTAACTAGGTGTAACCCCTTAAGCGCTTCTAACGTTTCCTTGACCGGATTGTCATGCTGGAAAATCCCTTTGTCATGTCTTTTCGCGTGATCTCGCTTGTGAATCATTCCAATGGCCTTTAAACGTCTGGAAATTGTTGACCGATCAACATTTAATGATACTGCTAGTTCTCCTTGCGTTTGACTTGGGTCTCCATCAAGTAAAGCTTCCACTTCCTCATCTTCCAACTTTTTCGGCTTGGTTGGACGTTCCTTATCTTCCGTATCAACATCACCTTTTTCATAGCATCGAAACCAGTACCCACATGTTGAAATCAATGGAGCATAATTGCCATAAGGTTCCAACAGGATTCGTCGACTTTCAGCAGCACTTTTCTTCAAATAGAAGCAAAAATGCAAAACTTCTTTCAAATTGCGTTTTACTGGCACAACAATTGACATATTCAACGCTAAAAAATGTCTTTTGCACTTTGGCAAAATAACACATACTGCAAACCTAAATCAACTTGACGATGTTTTGACATAAAATTAGTAACAATATGGCCTGATGCGATGTACTACTAGTCACACCATCTTTTGAGAATCCCTTAACATCAATGCACACTAATAATTAAACCACGACGCGACACAGATCACCGTTGATATAGTTAAATAAAAATACATTTTTTGACACAAATGCGAGATACTTCCTACGTACAAGCACCTGCAGCGGAACGGTTGCACGTAAGTGGAGCGAAAAATGTTGAAACGCTGCTCGGTGCTGGCAGATGAAAAAAGGGATAGATGCTTCTTCTTCTTTTCCTATCCCTCCTCATTCTCTATACGTATACCCTCTCTATTTATTCAACACGAGTGCTTCCGGATATTCGAGGCACGTAAGGTTCGAGGTCCAAAAGCGTCAGGGAGTCCAAGCTATAGAAACACGTATACAGTCACACAGTAATGGTAAGCTGGATTCCTTGATTTGTCGAGAGCGTGCTTGTGAGTCAGAGAGACTACAGATGCGTATACTCGTATCTACGTATATGTATAAACACATGCATGTGTGAACATTCGGGTGTATAAGGTTTTGGAGAATACCCTTGGCGCGTACGTTCCGTCGGAGGGAATAAAAAGGGTTTCCTCCTGTGGTATCACAGCTAGAAGAAGAACCAAATGTAGCTGCGTTACCCTTCTCTCTATCCAAGCCCTACGTATTGAAGGGCGAAAGGCAATGATTGGCGTTTTGAAAAACAGAACGAAACGGAGTATGACGTAACCACCAAACTGTTTTTTGCCTTTTGGAAAGCTCTGTTTACCGCGGTGGTGTGTTTAGTCTCCACATCATTAACAATGACCTATGCCGCTCTGCAGTGATCAAATATTTTTCAAACGACGTTAGCCGGGTTCTCCATGACAGACTTTGATATGGGACGAAAATAATAGCATCCATCAACAGTGGCAGGTGTGAAACGTGAAAAATCGTTTAAAAATCGCGGACTTTAGAACCATCAATGAACGGACCAGCCCCATCATTAATCAGAACCGTCGTCATTCTTTCCCACGATTTCATCAAGGTGGAACGCCTTGCTGCAAGCGGCATTTTTATGACAAACCATCCACCCTCAAGGTGAAAACGGTTTAATGGTACTTTACATCAACTGACCTTCACCCAAGTCTAATCAGCTGCAGCAGGTGGACGTACTTTGCATGCGTAGCAAAAACGCACTCTGTTGATAAATCAGTGAAAAAATTATCATGTCCGTTCAGTAAGTACTGCCGGATTCGAAGCGGATTCGTCATGAATATGGTTTGACATTTCAATGGCAATGTCGCCACAATAAACACAAAACCAATTTTAAGCAGCTAGGCTCATAACGTCATTTATAACATACATAGGCAACGCTGCACGAGATTCTTCTTTAAGCCCCAATTTCGAGTCTTCAACATTCCCATTCGTGTAGGAACGATTGATTGACCAATTTGCAATGGCAAAAATAACTTGAAACTGCAAATACGTTCGGTATCTAAAAGCTACGAGAAGATTTCATTCTTCAAAGTCTGGAGAATTCGAGGTACTTCGAAACCCGAATCGTTAAAAATACCTGAGCAAAGTGGTTGTTTTAGCGACGCTGACGAAGACAAAAGCTTAGGGGAAAATTCGGTTCAGAGCGTGAACCAGACCAATGATGAAGAAGAAGAAGGATGGAACGTGAATGACGACGAAACGTTGAGAGGAAGAGATATGGTTTGCTCTGACGCTGGTACCGCACTATCCACGATGAGAGAGGGTGAACGAGGAGGTGAAAAGAAAGGGATAGATGGGGAGAGAGAGACAAAGAGAGCGAGAAGGAGAGAGAGAGAGAGGGAGAGAAAGAGGAAGTTTCTCTGGTGCTCATGGTTTCTACTCTGGTGCTACTGCTGCTTCTGCCTCCTGCACACTATGGCCCCGGGGGCGGCGTATTGATCCAGAGGCGGCGGCGGTCATCCGGCCGCTAATTAAATGCCAATCGCCGACCCTCCTCTCCACCTTCTCCTCCACCTCATGCTCCGCACGTTCCTGGTGCGCTTCTCTGCTTGCTTTTCTCGTTGTTTCTCCACCTCCTCGTTTGTACTGCTACCTCTACCCCTCTCTCTTCATCGTCCCCCCTCACCCTCTCTCTCTCTCTCTCTCTCTCTCTCTCTCTCTCTGTCATGCTCCCTCTCTCGCAATCTGTCTCTCCGGCCTCGCTACTCTGGTACTCGACCCTCTCAAACCTGCGTTGCCACCCTCTCACCCTTCGTACACTCGATTCAACCCTCTGCCGCTACTTGCCGCCAACGTCCGCTCCGGCCCACTTCGTCTGCCGACTCTGCCTCGAGTAAGGACGAACCGGGCGGAGTGGAAATGCATATATACATATAGAACTTTAATTCCGGTCCTAAAACCCTTCGAGAGGTTGCAAAAAATGTAATGAATAGAAGACTTCTATACGCTAAAAATATTTTTGTCCTATACTTTATTCGAAACGGACGAAATAAATGGCTTGGAAAAATGGATTGTTTATAAGAGGAAATCCGGTACGAACGTCGGATCAACAAATACTGTGAAACATTATTTTATTCGGTAACGAATTGGGTAATTATTTACTTTAGTGACTTTTCCGAAAAATGTGTGAAACATTTTTTTTTACTATTTTCTCATTAATTGGGTCATAAATGATGATATCCAGTCGTATTGAATTTTATCACTATTTCCGCGAACTTCAAAACCTCATAACTATTTATGGGAGGGTAGATTTCAGCTTCCCCCGTCTGAATATAATTATTTATAACACAATTAATAAGAAAATAGCAAAAAAATGTTAAGCTTATTTTTCGGAAAAGTCACTAAAGTAAATAATTACCACGAATTGAATTTAAAGCACGGAGAAATAATACTAAATTAATTTAAAATCAGGTTATTTTTTTTGTATTTGCAAGCGTAAATGGAGTATCAAAAATGGGCAAAATACATTTCAAACGTGCCCGACGTTTTGTCAGTTTTTTCATTCTACTAATGAGGGTTGTCTGATAGATCGAACGATGATTGGAACAACAATGCTTTCTCTATTCAAGTATGTTTGTATTATCATTAAGGACGTGCGAGTAACATATGAACCCGTATAAACAAGTGTCGCAGCTGTTATCAATCATACTTATTTGGTATGATACTTTCTTTTGTGGAAAAAATAGTCTTTAGGACATACCTGATTATGCTGCATGACATGTGCCAAACGTTTCTGAACCTCGATCGCTGGCAGAATAAAGGGCTAAACGGATGGATGAAAGGGTTGATGGGGTTGGGATAATACTCATAAATATAGGTATACAGATAAGCCACGGTATTATAGAAAAGAGATCGTAGGGATTTATACGTGTTCCATATGGATCATTTCTGTCTTCATCCTGATGAAGAATCGACCATTTTTCGTTACGCTATAGGAAGTATATAGCACTTCGAGTGAGGAAGAATGAGAGAAAGCTGTCGAGAAGTGATCGGTCCTCGGCGTGGTAAACCCCTTAAACGCCCGTCGAAAGGGGCGAAGAAAGGCCGGTTGATTGACTTCCCATGGGAGTTCACTTTTCCAAGAGCTACATAGTATTGTATATACAAATATATATATATATATATATATATATATATATATATATGTGTGTGTGTGTGTGTGTGTGTGTATGTGTGTGTGTGTGTGTGAACATCGAGAACTCCAGGAGCAGCTGATCCCTCGTGGTTATCTCTAGTCTCTTTCCGCTCTTTTTCCCGAAGCCCACGAGCCTCCACATCCGAAACTCCATCGAACGTGACTGTTTTACTTCGATAGTTCTTCTCGCCACTTTTACCACACGCAGCCCACAGGGAGATAGATCTAAATTTCTGCAAATTTTTTAAAGCGTACTGCTCATCGATTTCGTGTCAGTGGGAATGGCGATAAAAGAATGACATTTTGTATCCGAATGTGCCCACGAATAGAAATATTACGTTTATGTGTATGATTTATCCGGCATCCTTATCTTTAATGGATTTCATTAAGGGGTCTTCTTACTTTAGACGCTAAAAAAGCCTATTTTCATTAATTTTTTTGACAGGTTTATATTATAGATATTGATATAAAAGTTCTTTTATATTCAGTACGTTAATGGCTATAGCCCGTATCATACGATTTTTGATATATACAAAAATAACAAAATGGCGGACATTTTTCGAAAAAACGTTTTTTTCAAACGTTTCAAACGTTTTTTCACCGTTTTTGCCAATACAAGTAGGCAATATCAAAATTTAAAAAAGTTCCCGATATGCGTTATAGCTATAGTTATAAAGAAAAAGTTTGACATTTCATAAGGACCGGTTCAGTGGTTTCGAAGATTTTATCACCAAGCCATCGAAAAACGTCGTTTCGAGAAAAACGCGTTTAAAATTTGTTTGGGTTACATAAATACATTAAAAAATTGTTTAATGTATTTCGAAAGTGTATTTATTAAGTGTAACAACTTTTATATCAATATCTATAATATAAACTTATCAAAAAAATGCATGAAAATAGTCTTTTTAGCGTCTGAAGTGAGAAGACCCCTTAACTTTGGTTTTAACATGTACCTGTACATCTTTCTCTTTTTCGGAAACAGGACATCCATCCTTTTTAATCGAATACAACATTCGATTCATCCTCCCGTCCTTTTCTCCCTTGGTATTCATGGCCCCCCTTTTAATCTGAATGTTCGCTAATAAATGTACGGCTCTTTTTCTATGTATTCGGCGAGTGCGTAGGACTCTTTTTTCAAGGGTGGTCGAGGCTCGATACGCATTCGGCCAACTATATTCCAAGGAGACTCTTTCACCGTTCATCCATAGCGGTGTGTTAATTGGCGCGGAAATAATTAAGGGACCGAGCGATCCAGGGGCAATCCCTTCTCGATGTAAGGGAGTGGAAAAGAGGGAAGGTCTAAAAAGCATCATCCCCGCGTAGGTTCCTACCCCCTTCCGCTTGGGCTACCCAGCGAGACGGAAACGGCTTGGGGGGACGTGTACATTTGAGCACACCTTGGTAGACGGCAGCATCGTCATTAAGACGCTACGTCTACTTAGAGACTCGAAAAAATGGCCAAATACCGATTTTTTGCTGAGAAACGCTTGGTGAAAAAAACCATTTTTTAACACAGGGTGTAATATATTGAGAGCCTTTAAAAAATCACCAAAAAATACAGAAATACATCAAAAACATGGTCACCAGCATGGCAGATGATGACATTTTTTCGTGGCGTTTGGCGGTGGACGCTTTCCACCTTAATATCCAGGTTATCTAGTTATCCAGGATAACTTAAAAACTATTAAGCCGATTGAGTTGAAACTCGGTAGCAATATTGATAATATTGGTACCTTCTACTTGACGAAAATTGTTTTTGAAAAATTCGAAAAAACCTACTTGTTTAATCCACCTTTTACCAAAATGTAGCGTGAAATGTTGATTTTTTTGTTGTAAATGCGTGCCATTTTCTCAAATTTGCATTTTCTTCATCTTAATTACCGTCACATAGAAACTATGCATGTTCTAACTGAAAAAATGTTTGAACTTTTTTGCAAATCAAAGTCTACGGGAAGCTGGACTACACGCCGATTCGCAACTCCCGCGCCGACCGTGGTGTAACACTGCCACAGCTCCGCCATTTTGATGATGAATTAATTTAAAAGAATTGTTTCGTATACTCAAATATACTATTAAAGTATACCTAAAGTTTGATAATTGTAGAATACATATTTCTTAGTTTCAAAGATGCCTCAATATTGCTTATTTTTTTTTCTGTCTAAATGTACATCCTGCCTTAAACGGTCCATTCGCAATCTAAAAACTGAACGGGTTATTCTAGTTAACAATAAATACGAGTCGATGACGATCGTTGATTTTTTTAATCATTTTTTTAACAACGCGGCGACGAATTGAAACTCAAGCGTACAAAAGTTATGAAAAATTCGTCATTTTCACGAAACTATAAAAAAATGATGATCGGTTTAAAAGAAAGTGAGATCGTCAACGGCCTTTGAATGTTTCTCATCGTATCTCCTGTAAATTTGGACACCATCCATCAAGTGATTCTCGAGATATCGTGTCCACCGACTTTGAAAACAGTGTTTCGAGGAAAACACGTTAAAGTGATCATCACAGTGTAACGGTCGAGAAATAGTTGATTTTCGCGATTTTTTTAATGGTTAAAATACGCCAATCAGTCTGGTTTTTTAATGTCAAATCAAAGCACTCATGAAGAGCAGAAAATAAATTTTACGTTTTCTTTTTTACATTTTTTTAACGGTTTAAAATGTCTTCGAAAAAAGGAATCCTCATGGTGTACACGGTTGTGGTCGTGAATATTATCTGAAACAAAATTTGTAAAAAGATTATTAATCAGTCTGAAAGCCGCTATCTACCTATGGAGGTATTTTAAAAAAATACTATCGACAAAATGGCGGCGTTTTGGAAAAAAGTATCGAATTTAGCGGATTTTTTTCGACAGTTTTTCTTAACAAAAAAATATGAAGGTCAGAAAAAAGGTTCCATAGCAAGATAAATATTAGCTTGAAGAAGGTTGTCTCAAAATTTGAGACGGATAGCTTGAAAACGCTTCCTATGAGAGTGTGCACCGTTTTGAAAAACATTTCGAGAAAAACGCGTTTAATGTTCCGAGTGGGGAATTTGCATATCCATGAATTCTAGGTCCGTGCTTATAACCGTCTATACTATCGGATAATGCAAAAAAATCGATTTTTTGAAAATGTTACACAGTGATGATCCCACAAAGTTTGAAGTATGATGCTGCTCTCGCCAGGCCGACTGTTAAAAGCTGTAGCTGATTCAGTTTTAGGAATATTTTAACGAAATTTTCAGGGAATATAGCTCAAAGGTGCCACCATCGAATAATATTTTTGAAAAATGCAATTTTTTTATCCACCTAGACAGACGATCCCCATTAGTGAACGTACGCGAGAAATCACCCGGTTACAATTCAAGTACGATAATTGCGTTATTTTATCCACCGATTTTTCAATCGCGTCGTATACGTATTTGTCAATGATAACGATCAGGATAACGTCAATTGGACACGTGTGTGCCGGAAGGAACGTGAAAAGGTACGCCATTGTGTTCCTCCAGTGGGCAGCTATAACGCTGCCTTTTGGCTTCGCAGATGAGCGAGGGTTGGCCTCGACCCTACGTGGAGGGGTGACATCGCACCCTCGTGAATCGCCCGACGCGCCTCTGTCGTCGATGAAAAAGGCTTGAACGTTTCGTTTCGATGTTCACGATCGAGCGAAAACTGCACACGTACGTGAGCTTGCTCGCAACCCGTACAGAGAGCGATTCGTGAAAGAAAAGGAGACGGAGTTAGGGGATGAATGGCGGGAAAGTGAGACAGGAAGAGGGGAACGAATGGGAGGGAAAAAAAGCAAAACGCGTGCCTTCCCTCCAGCGGTTACGGTCTCGACACTTCGCGGCGTTCAAAGTCCCATTGTACAATGAACAGAGACCCCGCACTTGTTTTAATCGGTCTTTAGCTATCTTCATCATCGTCCACCGTGTTGAAGAGTGGAAGGGACAAGAATAACCCGATTTTCTTCAGCAACCTAATAAAGGAAAACCTATGGCTTGGCTTGCAAACGGATTTTTCTGGCCGCCTGTTACACAAGCATGCGATATATTTTGTAACCAAGTGTACGAAATTTTCCACGGAATGTTGGAACATTTCTGCACCCTTATCGTCTGGTTGTTCAATAGTATTTTTCTCTTCATAAGGTGATCGGCCCAGTCGCCGTCAGGGTCCTAGTGATCGTCGTGTTTACTCATTAAATAAGTATTTGACGATAAACATCAGTCCTTCGTGCAGATCTGTGCTATATTAGCTTTCAGGAGGTATTTACTATGTTGTATTACATTTTTACACCCGTAAGTATACGTATTCAAGAAAAATGAAATTAAATATATTCCGCTACGACGTCTAGCTGTCATTTCGGCCAAATCGTTCATTAGGAGGTTAACGTGAACCATGTCACATCTCGGGTGATTTGAGAATGCCTGTGGACTTGCGTGAAGTAAGTTTTCCTTCAAGTAATCAACAAGGATCTTAGTTTTGCGTTCAGCATAAAACATTATAGTTTTATGTTAATTTCAACGAGTTTTCATTTATGACGATTGCCGGTTCAGCAACATAAACACTCTGCCGATTAATCGCCTCGGCTGTCGATAACTGGTACAATGTTAGCAAAAAAAGAATCTTACGGATTGAATATTCGTTTATAGAAAATCAGAAAAGAAATATTGGGTCCGTAATTAGCATTGTCTGAAGGATTCGCGGACCGGTAATCGTCATACACATATTCGCGATAGTAAAAAGATATACATATAAATAAATGTTGCCGATTACTGGGTCGTGACCACGTCGATAACTGGGTACGTCTTGAACACAGGTGTACACCACTCGATCGAAATCATATTAAAAATTATTTGATGAAAAAATGGTTGTTTATAATCACTACAAATAAATACAAATTATAATTCTGTCGTAATAGGCAATAATTAGTTTTGTTTTTGAAATTAATAAAGTTGTATGGAAGAGATATTTATGTTTCAAACTCGATATCAAATGATTTAATAAAAATCATAAAGTTTGTGACAGAGTGCGTAAAAATGATTTTGCAGTTCTAGATGCAGACATAATTGAGTCAACAAAGTCCTACGAACCTTTGCAGAATTAGTTAAGGCCTTATATACCTTTGGATGGTGGGAAAACAAGGCTTTTTGGGATGAAAAATACTAATAAAGCAATAAAAACGAAGTTTAAAGGGTTTATTTCATATACCTGTATGTATCTCCAACGAGCGGACTCGTTGGAGTCGCACATGTGCACTCAGAAGAATTTTCTTTTCCCCGTAATCCACATCAGTTTTCCTACCGAAGTGCACAATATTATTATCAAATATTTATTTTTGTACATTTAGCCTCATTTTTGAGAAAGTCGTATTTTCGACTGAAATAACGGCCTTTGTTAGTTTCCAAAAACCGCAGTTGTTAATCGATTGTAAAAGTTGTGTGTACATCGCCATAAAATGTATCTAAGAAGTCATAGTTGAAATTTGAAGTCAATCAGTCAAAAAATGCAGGAACTACGAGTCCGCCCGATTTTCAAAACATTCCTTCGTGAAAAATGCGTTTAAAGTTTTAAAAACATTTTTCTACATGTTTAAAAAAATGTCAACCTAAAAAACTTATGCATTTAATTTTTGGCATGTTTATACATAATTTAAGTCAATAAAAACAACACTTTTTTTTATAGCGGCATGATGATGACTCGTACAATAGCATCTTACAACCTTTACGAAATTTTTTCTCGAAACCTATACCAGGCACGGGAATTTCACAACGACCTTCTTCTTCGTAATAAAAAACTGATTAAGAACGACTTAAAATAACTTTTACTCACTTTCCTAGTTGAGCTATATAAATTTTCAAAGTGAAGCGATCTGCTTAAGGTGACGATTACTGGGCCATCTACCTTACCCAATGTTCCATCGTATGCCCTTGTGGATTTTTACGAACCGATTGCGATCGCTCATACTCCCACTTGTTATTGAACGACTTGCTAGCTCCTGAAGGACCCCTAGTGTCGCCAATAATTCCTGTTTCCTAATGCACTGCATCACAATAGCACGAGGGCACAGGGAAACTGCGCCGAAGCCGTACAGTGGCCGTGCCTCCAGTGTCGTAAGCTCAATTTGTTCAAAAGCCCATTTTGCGCTTATATTCCACATGCTCATTTGACAAGCAACCTCGTATACTCTCGCGAATGTACCTTTGCCGATTTCTAGTCGGGAGAACAGTTCGCCGATTTCGTTTCATTTTTTCATATACAGACACACACACACACACACACACATATATGTGTATATAGATATATTCACGAAGGAGAAATGTCGAGGCGTGTTCGAAATCGCACCTGGCCCTTCGGGCAGTTCCACGTATATATTAGTATCTTGGAGTCCTCGTGCGCGAGGCACATCCTAGAAAAATAGTTAATGGCGCTGAGGGAGGGGTGGAGAGCAGATGCCGAGATCGCGTTCTCGGTTTCTCTCGTCGACAGGGAACGTCCCGACCGCGTTACACACAGCTCGACGAATCTTCATAAATATATCCGCGATAGATCTCCGAACGGGGGGAGGATATCTCGCCCTCTCTCTCTCTCTCTCTCTCTCTCTCTCTCTCTCTCTCTCTCTCTCTCTCTCTCTCTCTCTCTCTCTCTCTCTCTCTCTCTCTCTCTCTCTCTCTCTCTCTCTCTCTCTCTCTCTCTCTCTCTCTCTCTCTCTCTCTCTCTCTCTCTCTCTCTCTCTCTCTCTCTCTCTCTCCCTCTCTCTCTGTTCTCTCCTTCTGTTTCTTTCCCTCTCTTTCTCTTTCTCTTGAATAGGACGGAATCATCGAAAGGGAGACTTCTAATGGGAGTTGTACATGGGTGTGCCAGGCCTCCTCGATCCATAGTCCATCCAAGCCACGGAGGAGCATCGAGGTCAGGATCGAGATTCCAGGTTCTCTGGGCGAAGATGCTCTGATCGGCAGCCAGCACGCAATCCAATGCGCTCTCTTTCTCTCGACTATTTCTCCGCCGCGAGTTCGTGATCGATACACGAAGATCGCCGACGTCGAGCGAGCGAAAAGAACGCGTTCGGGTATGTTGAATTCGCGATATATATATATATATATATATATATATATATACACATCTATGCATCCATTGTAACGAGATGTAACCGAGCCTCGTGATCTCACAGCCAAGGCAAAGATCAGCGGAAGCGTTTGAACGCTGTATATGATGCACTTTCGCACTTGAACTTCGCTCGTACTTCACCGTACCGTACATTCTCACCTGCTTTCACGAATCTATGAGTCTATTTAGAAAACTGCATACAAATACACACGCGGATGAGCTTGTTCAGCAGTGTAAAGCGATTCGTCTTTACACCTCATACGTCCAAACGTATACAGCAGATTCTTGAAGTGCAGTATGAGAATTATGAGTATTTAGTATGGAGTGGTAATTGATACCGCACGCGTAATAAATGCGATTCTTATAAACTATTCCTAATTGGTTCACGAACTTTTACAACTGTTTAATGATAATAATTGTAATTATCTTATGGGTGTATTTCTTCCAATGGGATTTTTTCAGTTTGGTGCCTTTCGGTCCAGTACGGATAGGATGCACGCGCTTGTAAAAATTTGAACTTTTATAATAGCAATTCGAATTCAGTGCTTTTTGAAAATATTTATCTACTGAGGGGAAACCTTTCTTTCGGAATGTCCGCAGTGGTGGTAAATGCTAGGTGTACAAATAAGTTCTCGGCCTTTTTCTATGAAAATAATGATTTATTTACGTAACATCAAGGTACGGTTCGTCCAATTTCTAGGGTTGAACTTGGAACAAGATACCGAAGCTTCTTCATGTAGATATAAGTTACTAGGAAATCGGAAGAGCTACTAAAGGGATATTAATTTTTCAGAAATCGAGAAGATGACATTAAAAAAAAAATTGAAACGTTAATTGCCAAAAGATTGTCCAGTAGTTCATAAAAACCTTTGATGCTTTTCCACAGCTGTTCTTGCAAAAAGAAACGCTTGCCATGTTGCTCCAGGTTGAATTCTAAAAATTGGTATAATTCCACCTCGGTGGGTTACAGCGAAAATGATGACTTCGTGCAGACTGCTAGTGTACCATTTAATCTTGTACTTAAATCTTCAATAAATTAGTTGTTCTCTTTATTGTGTATATTTTGCGGAAGCAATTGTAAGTTTCCAATCATGTGCACTATTTTATTCTGTAATTAGCTTGAAAGCCCCCCTATCAGTATTTAGCCTAACATGATGGTGTGACCTTTTGATAAAAATAATATTTATCGATAAAAATCTCTGAATCAAAATAAACGTCATACGCGACATTTCCCCAGCCTCTCGAATGCTTTCAAAGTTCAATGCTTCCTGACGCGAATTTTCATCGCGACGAGACCGTATTTTTTCTTTTCTGTACGGATAATTCGATTACGTATTCACCTCGGCAAAGGGTCAATCTCCTCCATTGCTTTTTCTTTTCTACGCGGAAATTTCATCGCTTCGTCTTTTTTCTCTCCCAACGACGGTAATCGTCTCTCCATTCTGGAGAGTTCCGGCGCGCGGACATCCGTTTCCTTCTACTTTCGATCGAACGTCGAGACGGCCAACTATATATAGATAAGCTGCACACGTTTCTAGGGACCCGCGCACACACGACACTCGGAGCTTGTCCGTGTTTATGCGGGTGTGTACATAGATCGGTATAATACGACGGAGCGCACACGCGGTTTAGCAGCGCGCTCGCGATCGATCTGCACATCGCGACGGGAAAGCTCTTTCGCGCAATTACCCGTCCCGCGTCTTGCGTCCGCGTGTATAGCCCACCCCGTGCTGAATATGTATATCGAGGAAGTGAGAGCATACCGCGATAGAGCGAGAGCCGCAAGTGCATTGGCCTTGGAAGCTCGCCAATAGATTAATAGACTCGGAGTGATGCTCGAACTTTTCGGATCTCGCTCTTCATATCCTCTTCAGGCCCGAACACACTGCTCGTGGATGCTTCAACTCCCTATGCTTCTCTCTCTCTCTCTCTCTCTCTCTCTCTCTCTCTCCCTCTCTCTCTCTCTCTCTCTCTCTCTCTCTCTCTCTCTCTCTCTCTCTCTCTCTCTCTCTCTCTCTCTCTCTCACTTCCCCCTCCCTCCCTTCCTCAATCTCATTCACCCCGAATCGCCGTTACATATGCGCGAGAAAAAAAGTAAGAGCACTGTTATAGGATCGAGCAGGAGACACGGTCACGAAGAGATCGCATTACGGGAAATGACGATGGTAAAAATCACCGCTCGGTGACTCTTAACGAAGAGAATCGCTCACTCGTCCAAAAGCATGATTCGGGTGATCTTCCCCCATCGCATAATCACTCTTTCTTCGTCACTGTCTTCTCTGTCTCCCTTCACTCTCGCGTTCTCAGCCAGAGGCCTCTCGACACGACACTTTTGCGATCGGTGACATCGCGCGGAATTTTTTCTTCATTGTTCTTTCGAGTTTATCAGCCTTTATGTGTCGTATGTATGAGTGACGCCGCAAAACGATACACCCTTGAACATTGTTACCGATATACACTACCGGCGAAAACTTCCCGGACAAAAATTCAAAAAAGTTCCGTCACGATTGTTTATGCCCTTTCGCCGATGGTTGACATAAATGAATTTGATAAATGGCATTTTAAAGGGGAGGAATTGACCTTCACACCGTTTTTTTACTATTTTTTTACGAGTATTACCCTTTTTCGGAGACGACCGTTTTTCGCCTTTTTTGTTCCTTTTCTGGTGGACCCCGTTTACGGATAATTTTTTTTAAATACTTTTCTTTCACTGGAATCATAAAGGGGGAAGCTCAAGCTTCATTTTTGTTTTTTTTAAAGCTTCGTACGATTTTTTTGTACATATATAGTGATTAATTGAAAAAATCGGTAACCACAAACCATTACTATGTAATCAAAACTCTTCGTTTGTATACTTAGAAGCAACGGAAAATTCGTTACTGTGCGAGAATTGAGAGGATTGAGGGACAGACAGATCGATTGATTATATGTGTATGCCTTGGAAATTCCTTAAAGCAATTTTTTTATGCATACGCGATAATTAATCGTGTTACATTATCCCGGCCTGAAAGGAGACATGGAAATGGAAACAATCCTTGATGGTTTGCAAAAATCACAAACGAAATAAATAAATAAGAAAGTGACAAAGCGAAAAAATGAAGTTTTACAACTAAAACTCAAAACTAATAGAACAAAAACATTTTCAAAACCTCCTGCTGATCAAAAATATTAATAGCAATGCGACAAGAAAATGGAAACTGATATAGAAAGTCTCATTAAACATGAAAATAAACATAAAGTCATTATTCGAATACGCTTTTCGTTGATGAAGGCCTTCAGATGTGGTTAGTCTTTATTAAAGACGGGGCCAGAGAGCGAGGAGGGAAAGCGGGTAATCGGGCAGTCCTTCCTGTGCTGTGACTAGCAAAATAGAGGGATTGCGATATTCCCTATTTTTCTTATACATTTAAATATTGCCCGGTTTTTCCTGAATGATGGGAAACCTGGAAACGTCAACGCTCCCGTGAAATATGAGGATAGCAGAGAACGATAGCGAATAAGGCACTACGGAGGAAGATCAATTCGCCCTCGGGACCTCAAACACAAGACATATACGTGCGATCTGTGGTCCGTCCTTCGGCACGAGATCACAATGCTTCGTGCATAGGTAAAAGCTCCTTAATAGATTATGCATTAAGCGCGCAGGCAGAACGCTGAGATGTAGTACGAGCCAACAATGGATCACGGCGTTGCGTTATTTTGGGGATTGTATATATGCGAATATACATACGAACATTGCCTTCCCTAGGGATCGAAATCTCCGCACGGATCCTCCGTCATCAATTTCCGAATCGACGCTTGTCATTGTGTCGAATTTATATGTACGTGATCTCATCTCACGAATACTGTGCCTATCTATTCAGACGTAGATACAACTCCAGTGGAGCCTCGATTTTGGAAATTATTTAATCGATGTTTCTCCGAGCAATTCTGCAACTCACATATTTTCAGGTCATCCAACGACTTTAATCAAAATAGTCCGAAATCTCGTTCATGGGGATGTTCTTCGCTAAAATCTGCCGGTGGAATAAAAGGAAGAACGAAAGAATCCAATTTTCTGGGTGATCTTTTGTATCGGCAACAATTGGCGACGGCTGCATCGAAAACGGTTCGACCGATGTAAGTGTATCGGGCAAATCACACGATTACCATGTGCATCATCGAGCGGCATCGGCGTCGCCGGCGTGTCCGTTCCCGTGAACGCGATTTCAAGAACGGTGCAAAAATAATTCATGTAATCTGGCTCTAGCATGGGCCCGGGTAAAACCGTTTGACCTCTTCCCGGCATAATGTTCTAACCCTAGAATTACCGAAAATCTGTCTCAGGGGGAACAAGGGAAGAACGATCGAGAGAGAGAGGGGTGGGTGTCTTGGACGGTGAAGCTACAAGAGCTGGAACACGAATTACGTGTATTACATCGAAAGGTGGAACGTGAATGAGAATGCTCTTGTCCAGAGACGTGACTATCGGCTCGACTCGCCTTTTTTTTTCTCCACATGTGTGACCGGAACGTGTAATTTCACTATTACCGGCTAATCTGTTGACATTAGAGCAAGACGAGATTCGGTATGTTCGAGCATGGTGCGGATCATCCAGAGTCCTTATACATTGGACTAGTCTAGCCCACAGTGGCCATTATGTTAAACAGTTCAAACTGTATTCTAAACGCTCCCTTGCCTGGACCAGCGTCTAGCATTTCTTGCAAATCCATAGGAGATCTTCCCCATTATTCTAATCGTGTCTCTTCCGAACGCAGAAAAACAAATGAGGCGGCTCCATGCGAATGTGTTGGTATACGTGTATGCGCGCGTGTGCAGTTTGCGCTAAAATTGTGGCAGAAACTCGGGAATTATCCTGAAACTACTACCTATGCGTAGATACAAAAGAGAGCTGATACTCGTTGGGCCGTTCGTGTCTGCGGAACCGTGTCTGGTCGTTGGGTGAATAAAATCCAAGATCAAGCCTGAGGCCAAAACATTTCGCAATCCCGCAGCGCAGCTAGGATTAATATACGTTTCTTTGGTTCTCCCTGCCGGAATGAAAACTTCGAGATGTATCAATAACCCGTGTCCTCGAGCGAGTCATTTCATTCCAGTTGCTTTTTTTTGGCTGGACAATGGACAACGTTCAGCTTTCATTGTCGTGCTCGTTACGTCACGATTGTGTCACTCTCTCGAGCTAGAGGTGGAGTGTACGCTGATTATGGAACGTTGTCGAGCTAGCTGGGGACTCTCGGTTGTCACGATCGGCGATAGATTATAGCCGGACGTGTGACGCGGCGACCTTCTCGCAATTAAATCCGTTTGAGCTATCTGGATGTAAATCTAAACGCATTGGTAGGTACTGCTGTCAGACGAACGGCCGTAAACGACGAGACTCAACTTGAGAAATTATTTTGGTTATGTCCTTTTGACAGGTACGAGCCGATGTATAAACATATTTCTACAATGATTTTATTATTGTATCCGATCAAAGGGTATACGACGAGAGGACACGATTCCATGAGTTGAATGATAACCTTCAGCGATGTTTTCCATAGCTGACAGAACGGTTCAAGGCGACAGATCGCGGGGTTGTCATTGATTGTCATTGACGTTGTCGTAATGGCTAGATCTACAATTACGAGGGCCGTTTTGGATTTTACGCGTTACAGGATGTAGCCTTACTCGAGTCGTTTTGATGACTCTCACTTTCAACTCGGTCTCTCTCTCTCTCTCTCTCTCTCTCTCTCTCTCGCTTTAGAAGCTGAGCTAGTTAATACGACACAACGTATAACGTGGACTCTCTGGAGAATATATTTCGACACGGCGAATGATGACTAGCGATTGTCAGGCTTTGAGACGATGACGTTGTTTCCCCCTCGCTCCTTCGTCCCTCATGGGAGAGAAAAGAAATCATACGTGTAGCAGTGTAGTGAGATAATAATTGATGGGTCGATCCTCGAGTCCGTGGCAAGAGACCTCGAGCCCTGACTCTTGAGAGACCTTCACGACATATGTGTATACATACAGGCGTCTCACACAGCCACATGGACCATCGGAAATGCTTGAATAAATTCCCCCAAATCGTATCCTGTCATTTTCGAAGGTTTCGTACAGGATGACACAGTCATCACGACGAAGGGCTATCAGGGCTCCGCGTAACTACGCCACGGTACAATAAGATCCACCACCTATTACACATATATTGCGCCATTTTAATGCGATATTGATGAAAGTCATGTTTGTCACGACCAAAAAAACTGGACAAAAACTCGCTGTTGAGAATGATTTACTGTAAAGGGGATAAAGACGCTCTACTGAGGCTCATGTATGGTGTGGCAAAACTCCCAAATGATCAGGAATAATTTTGTTTTTGAGTACATGTTTTACGTAATGCAAGATGATAGTAATCACCACTTCAAATATTGGTACCTTTCTAATGGTAATTTCCACGCCGCTAGAAGTCAAAGGTTGCCTTTGTCATTATATAACATCATTTCTACAAGGCTAGGAGCACTGATTGGCATCACGTAATAATGCGTCACGAAAATGAATTATATTTACGGTGATAGGTTATTTTATGATAACATGTGTCAGGGCCCGTTACTTTGAGTTTTTGTTTCGTGTGTAAGTATTGACTGTATGTTCTTGTCCTCCAAGTGGAAACTATAGATTAATATTATTACGGGTCTGTTGTTATTGCGCTGATGGCTTTGAACAGCCCTACTCCTATTGTCGTTAGGATGTACACAATGGGGACTACTGCGACATTCTTTCCAGCCGCGATCATAAACATGGCGATTGGGCAACATCGGGAAGAATCTGTGAATCTTACAAGGAACATCACTTAAGTGGCTGCCTTTGATTTTGTTGAAACTCATACATGTGATAAGGCATTGAAAACCATTAGACACGTTTTTATTTTTATCAGCCAAAAAACTGTTTTAAGGGGAGAAACCACCTCTCAAAGAAAGACCTGTCACACCTTGTTCAAATATTTTTTTTCAATACTTTTATAGTGGATCTTTCATCGCTTTGTATCAGAAGAATTTAAGTTTCTGTTTAATTCAGACCGGTGGACTGCTCGTGGGTGCAACTGCAAAATCACCCCTCGACACACCTTTCTTTGAGGGTGAGTTTCTTCGGTTGGAACCATTTTTCCGCCGATAAAAAAATACGCGTCTACTAAGTTTCAAAGCTTCATCACATATATGACTTTGAACAAAATCGAAGAAAGACACTTAAGTGATGTTCCTTGTTAGTGAAAATCGAAAAGAAACAAATCAACCTTTTTCACTTGTTCTTTGAAGGCGTTGCGAGGCCAAAAAAGAAGTTTTTTCACGATTTTTTTTTGGAAAAGGATTTCATTTGGGCAAAACGAAAAGTATTAGGCAATGTAGGGGCATATTTTTGCTTTAGATTGGAATTTATTATTTTCAAAAATATTCATTAACATTGCTCCTGTAGGAAGTCTCCTGGAGGTCCCCGAAAAAAGAGTCTGGCGGTCAGCAAAGTATCTTCGGTTTGGATTATCTAAAATGAAAAAACCAACAAGATTCTTTTAGGGGATAGATGAATCCAGGTATTTATCGAAGGAATAGTCGAAATTTTAATTTTTGACAAAATGGTGGCTCCGGAAAGAAACAATTTCGATTTTCGACCAAATTTTTTTCGTTTAATCGTTGAAAAAAAAATAGAAATAATTATCGGAAATCTTATTCCTTCGATCAATACCTGAAGAATATATCTGACAAGGTTGTCTTAAAATTGCAGACCGATCGGTTGAGCCGTTTTTGAGAAATCGTCCTCACCGACTTTGAAAACACCGTTTTGAGAAAAACGCGTTTGAAGTTTCTCGGATGCTCGGAGATGCGCTCCGAGCGCGTAACAAATATGTGTGTGCAATGAAAGTGCAATAAACAAAACCGATTTTTTGAAATTTCTAATTGCGTATAACCCGTTAATCCAAAACATCGAATTCCATCTACGAGAATCATGGAGCTTTGAACCTCGACTTTGATCAATCGAACACTATATCATCATTTAATCGAACATTGAATTCACGGCCAAAAACCTAGTTCAGAGCAGAAATACTTAAGTTCGATCGTGGATGTTCCTGGTTGACACCACTATTTGATAAGCCCGGGGAGGAAATTGATCCCATCCGAACGTCGGGAGGAAGAACGAGAAGAAAGGATGTTCGATGAAAACGAAAGAAAAGGGACTCGATGATGATGTGCTATTGCTGTTGCCGGAGCTCCGGAAACCCGCGAAGTGATGCAAAAGAGTAAGGAGGTGCGAGATCGAACAACAATACGAGGTGCCCGTACGTATGGAGGAGTATGGCGATGATGACAACCTTGACCATATTCTTGGCTACACTTGTGCATGGAACGAAAAGGTGGTCGCCTCGTGGTGTCGGCGTGGAGGCACAAATTACAGGCGATTGCTCGTACCTCTCAAAACCATTGCCGCCAGGTCTCTCTTCTGTTCGACAGGGTGACACGACACCTTCGCGCACACATACACACACCCAACGGATTTTTTCACGAACCTTACAGCTGCGGCACATTGGCGTAAAAATGTTTATCCAACGACCTTACACCTCTGCCACACTGAGAGTACTGTAGTCCAGTGATTCATCGTTACGCGGGACCCACAATGGTTGGAAATCAAACATCACCAATGGAAAAATGTTGGGCCTCCAATGAGATGTCACGTCAAGATGCGTTTTCGTGAATCATCGCACCGAATAGGCAGCTGTTTCAACCCAGAAGACATTACGCCATTGCGTTTTGCCAGCTCGGCGAGAATAGACGACAGAACGAAGAAGAAAAAGAAGAGGCCGCGGGGACGAGCGTGTGGAGTGTGAAGACGGGTTAGGATCTCGTTAGTCCGAATGATAAGTCGGAGCAATTTCACAGCTCGAAGCGCCGACTGACACGGAAACCTCCTCGCGGCGTGACTTCGTGTGTGAATGAGTTTGGCGTTTGCAGACTTCAACCTGCGAATTCCCTCCACTGCTTATTTTTCTTGACCAATAAATCATCAAGTATTAACTAACTTTTCTTTTGAACAGTTCGATCGATTGCCCAGTTGCTGAAGTTGCTACATGAATAAATTGAATAAAATATTTCACTCGCATTGCTTCTTCGGAACAATAGAATAGCTAAGCTAGTTCATCATGGCAAAAAGTAGCATGCAGATAAATCCAGAGTGGTAGGAAGAGAGAGAGAACGAGATAGAGGGAGAAGCACGACACTTAAAATCGGAGCAATGTACAAACGGGGTACTCAGGAGCATCCAGCAATAGTGGCGGCAGTTGCCAGGCAACCCGCTAATTAGCCCACCCAGCATCTCTTTCGAGTGGATACTCGACTCAGTACTTGGTAGCCTGGGGTGAACAGTGCTCTGTGGGTTAGGTCTCGGATCGCTATGCGGCTGTCCAGGGGTCAAAACGACCTCGGCCCCAATGGCTTTTTCGACGTTCCTTTTGCTGCAACAGCTAGATGATTCAAATTCCACCTTTATCAAAGGCAGAAAAGTCCACCTTTGCAAGAGCAAGAAAGCAGATACAAAAAAATCTAACCATTGACAACAACATCGAGTGTTCGCGTCTGCCCGAGATGTTCACTGGAGCTCGAATCAGATCGTCGTTTCTCGCACCGAAATACCATAACGAGTTGCAATCATAGAATGACTTATTCATTTCCATCGTCTTTAGAAGTCTGCTTTCGTCTTTCATCAGTAGTTTTGGATACAGATATTAATTGGAGAAATATGTTCTAATGGCGTGTTTGACCAATGTATGTCTATTCCCATAGCATTTCTGTACAGCATACATGTGGTTCTTTTTATGAAAATGGACAATTTTTGCTGCTCGCATGCCTATAATTACTTCAGCTTGTATTTATAGACTTACATTTGTGTCATCGAAATACCTGCATGCGGAAAGATTATTTCTCGCTGTCGCGTCATCTGACGAAATGTGCAATCGTTCCAATGATCCCGAACAATTATTTCCAAATCCTACATATATTTCCACTGATTGAAACAAGTCGTAAATCAATCATAAAGGTGATTAAAAATGGAGCAACGTTCCAAGAATAAGCTGGTTAGCTCATAGCCCGAAGACAGAATCTTGGTCCACATCAGTTGTAGCATCAATCTCTATTCATGCACCGAAACACGCACATACACTATGTTGGGTGGTTTCATCGCGCAAGGACCGACAACACGCCGATGCACTGGGCTACAGGTGCTCTCGTGGCGGCCGCTCATAAACATGCAAATATCGAAAGGGAGAAAGAACAGGCGGGCGAGATGGACTCGTCAGCGACTTGTCAAAGAGTTCGCGGTTTCCAGTTGGTCGACAGAGTGAGAGCGGAAGGGATAAAAGAAGCAAATGTGAGTGTGTGTTAGAGAGAAAGGGTACAAGGAATACAGCCGGAGTCCAAGTGCGGAGGATGTGTATTATACTATGATGTTTCGGATGTAATAACCAAAAGGGCGTAACTCGAATGTTTGAAGATGCTGAGCCCTGTCGGTTGGGTCTCCTTTTGGTGAAATTTCGACACCCGGACGAGTGAGACTATATGCATATATTGAAGCGCTAGTGCCCGGCAGCCATAGGTTCTTCGATCGTGCGCTGATGGCTGCTGCAGCCTGTGGCTCTTTGACTCTCATATACGGCGAATAGTATGTTGCGGTCGTAAGATAAACAGCGTAAAACTTATACACGCAAAACTGCGTTCGCGCGAGCTCGTCATGTATATTTATTTACCGTAACACACGCGCGGCTTCGGGAAACACAGAAGCTCAGGCGTATACATCAGAAATTGTATCGACGAATACCGCATCACTTTTCAGACTCCCAAATGATAAGTTACAACTGACCACTGCTAGATTCATTAGAGTCGAATTCAACAGTAACCATGCAAACGTTCTTTCCTCTGTTTGCTCGACAAACATACGCGCAATTCCTCATATTCCTTGAGCTCTACTAAATTTGCTCTATCCATTGCTCCACGATGATCCTTCCGTCCCTTCAGGATCCTTTAGGCCGCATCCTTTGGCCCAACCGGGCTCTGAAGATTCTTTGCTATTGTTGCGTTTAGGCTTCATCTCATTGGTCCGGAATGCGAAACAGGAGGAACGGACCGGTTTACTGGTACTAAAATCAACGCCAATTCGCATTTTCTCAATTCTGTCACGATCTGAGCAGAAGAGAGATGAAGCGAGAGGACCGTAGAGTGACGATCGCAGAAAGCAAAAGGCAACATAGGAATTGGAGCTTCGGTGGATGTCGACTTTGGCTTTTAAATCGCCGTTTCTATCGTCGAGATGTTTTCTCATGGTTGGCCCCATACCGAACCTATTCTTTATTTAGGATTTGCAGAATAAACACATCGGGAACATCCCGAGAAAAGGGGCCGCTACGAAGGTTGCGCTTCTGTTTTGGATCCGTTGGAAGTAGTTCGCAGGTTCGTTCAAAATACACGTGTATATAAGTCTATACCTAGTTTTACGCGGTCGCCGGGCAGACTTGCATGGAACAGGACCTGCATAACCCAAAGCCACAATCTCGAGTGGACTGGCGAAGAAAAGCTGGATGTCATTTTGTGTGGATAAATAAATAAATAGCGGAGCTGAGACCAGGTAGGATATTTCCTTTTTTTTCCCTCCGAGTCACACCTTTCCGGGGGTACGGGTATATTAGGACGAAACCATCCGAGGAGGCTTGTGATGACGAGAGATCGAGTGCCCGAAGCGTGGACAAGTGTGCACCCAAGGATCTGATCCTTAACGCTATTTTACCACGGAGCTCGACTCGCAATGACCGAGCACGACGGGCCACTGATGGCCAGGCAGTATACGTACGAGGGAGAGAGCGAGAGAAAACGATCTCGTAATCCTGGGTCAAGCTGAAAAAAAAATTGTTGTTTCAAAGGAGCGTGAAACATGACAGGTGTTGCATGCCGCGGGAGGCATCGAAGCTGCAGGTGTTAAGGCGTTAAATATATTTCGTTAAATATAATGCAGTATAAGGCGGTCGGACATGGTCGTATTTACAATTTGTCTTTGCAACCCCGGAACGTGGCCAAGGAGAGTCGCAAAAATCGGTTGTCGCGATTTTTCAGAGTATACATTTGAACTATTTTTACAAGATGATGCGATATTGTTGTTTACTCAATTCTTTTTTTTTAACTGAAGAACACATTGCTTGACCCTGACTTGCGTGCTGAATACTAAACCGGACTCAGTTTCAATGCCTTTCAGATGTTAACACGAACGAGGTGTAGTCAAATATAGTAGCCTGTATCGGCATAGGTTTCCCATAGTTTCTCTGTGCCCTCGTGCAAATTTAATAGAGCAGTGCATTAAGGGGTCTTCTTACTTTAGACGCTTAAAAAGGCTATTTTCATGAATTTTTTTGATAGGTTTACATTCTAGATATTTTTATAAAAGTTGTTGCACTTAATAAATACACTTTCGAAATACATTTAAAAAGTTTTAATGTATTTATATAACCCAAACAAACTTTAAACGCGTTTTTCTTGAAACAACGTTTTTCGACGGCTTGTTGATAAAATCTTCGAAACCACTGAACCGATCCTTATGAAATTTAACCACATGCTCTTTACAACTATAGCTATAGCGCACAATGAGGATTTTTCTAAATGTTGATATTTACAAATTTTTTTGCCAAAAACGGTGAAAAAAGCACGTTTTTTTTTTCGAAAGATGTTCGCCATTTTGTTATTTCTGTAAATATAAGGAGTACAACTTTGCAGTGACCGTTTTTTCAAAAGTTTAAGGCTTTATTATAAAAAAGTGGCTGCATATTTTTTAATCAAAGTACTGCCCGTCGTTAGCTACGACCTCGGCCCATCTTTCAGGTAGCATTCGAATCCCGCGTCGATAAAAGTCTTGGTCCTTGGAGGCAATCCCGGAATCGACCCAATTTTTGACTTCTTCGTAAGTACCGAAGTGCTGGTCAGCCAAATCGTGTGCCATTGACCGGAACAAGTGATAGTCGGAAGGGGCAATGTCTGGAGAGTACGGCGGGTGGGATAAAACCTCCCATTTCAGCGTTTCCAAGTACTTTTTCACGACATTTGCAACATGGGGTCGGGCATTGTCATGCTGCAGTATCACCTTGTCATGTCTTTCGTTGAATTGTGGCCGTTTCTCTTTGAGTGCCTTACTCAAGCGCATCAACTGACGTCGGTAGAGTTCCCCTGTGATGGTTTCGGATAGTTTGAGCAGCTCATAGTACACAACGCCCAGCTGGTCCCACCAGATACACAGCATCACTTTGGATCCACCATGCTTGTTCCCGACCTCAAAATCTCCACTTTTGAAGCGTTGAAATCACCGCCGACACGTTTTCTCACTAATAGAATGCTCCCCGTAAGCATCTACAAGCAAACGGTGGGCCTCAGCCGCAGATTTCTTGATGTTGAAGAAGTAAATCATAACCTCCCGCAAATGCTGAGAATTCGGTTCGTAGGTTGCCATGTTTGGGTGCCTATAACTTTATAATGCATACACGTATCCGTTAGCTTTTTTAAATTGTTTACATTGGCAGAACCTCTAGTTTAAAATGCCACTTTTTTTATTGAGCTAGGGCCACTACTTCGGCCGCAGTGGCTCTCTAAGTAAAACGGTCACTGCAAAGTTGTACTCCTAATAGCAAAAATCGTATGATATGCGCTATAGCTATTAGCATACTGAATCTAAAACCGTTTGATTTGTTCTGTTTCGGATGATCCATCTCCGAGATTTCGTCAACAGCGCAGACCTACAATTTTTTTAGGATATTTTTTAACTACCATTTTCGTCTATGAAAAGTGACTTAAATAAACATAAAAAATAATTTCAAATGTATTTCGAAAGTGTATTTATTAGGTGTAACTATTTCTATATCAATATCTATAATCTAGACCTATCAAAAAAATTATGAAAATAGCCTTTTTTAGCGTCTATAGTGAGAAGACCGTTTAAGAAACAGTGACCGAAGTAATCGATTCCTGAGGAACTCCAAATGGTGAAGTGACAAGAGTCGGGTAAAAGAGGTAAAGGAATAGCATCGCGAAGATCGAAAAGTGCCCGTAGAGAAACATTTGACATAATAATAAACAAATAGATAAATGTTTAAAATTCATGAAATTATGATAGGGGAATTGTGCTCAAAATGACATAATCAGATAAGATAACCCAACCTTAATATCTTTTCAAATATTTGCGCTGTACGAGAAACGATGACATTCTATGGTCGGCCAATAAGTGTTGCTAGTTGCGAAATCTAGTATAGCCGTCAGTGAACGCGAGCTTTTAGGTAGTACATTTTTTTGCCATTTCGAAACGCGAAAATACTGACCACGTTATTATCTGGTGCTAAAAATACCCACCGGGTGAGTTTTTTTTCTAGTTGAACCAATTTATTCATAATCAAGGGTCGTTGGACTTCACAGATACTGCACAACGGATATTCTAACTCCAAAGTTTTGCTCACAACAAATGAACAAAATATGCATTCACCTATGGATAAATTGACATACCAGACGTCGGTGTAAGATGACACACTATGTCATCTCACCCTGCTGCGTATAAAACCGGATGTAAAATCAGATTTTTTGGCTTATCGTTACAGGATGCCTGGCTATTATCAACGACCCTCAACATGTAAGAGCTCGTCACAGGAACACATGGCCAAGACCATTGAAGCTGTGAAGAAGAATAGAATGGGTTAGCTTTTAGCATACAAACATTTTAACGTTCCGCAGGCAACACTTCATCGTCACTGTAATAATGTTCCAGTAAATATTGGTTCTTATAAACTAACCTTTAACCCTGCTTTAAGACTGCAGTATGTCGTCTTACACACGACGACCTACATGTGGTTTTTTATTTTTCCATTTTTTGTTTAAGTAACTAATGTCGAGAAACCGATTCTGTTTAATTATAATAATAAACCTTCATGGATCTACGCTTGGCTTTGAATTCACACGTCATTTATTTAAATGTTCATCGTAAAAGAAAAGGTATGTTATCTTAAGCACAACTCCCCTTTATGCGTTCACAAAATGGAGAACCAGGCGGTAGAAGCTCCTGTGTACCTACAAATGACGTCTTTCGGTTCGTAAAGATATTTCATCAATTCCGTAGTTGATGTGCATCATCATCACTATGAATCGCAGACTCCGATCGCGAAGGAAAATTCAACTCAATCCGTTATAAGCTACAAATCCGGAATACTTCCATCGAGTCACGCGTTATTACAGTTTGTTAAACAAACGGAAGTTGACTCTTTGCAATACCACAGAAACGCTGCTGCCTCATTTGATAAATTCTTTGGAATATTCACGACCATGCCTCATCGAGGGCACTCGTCACAGGCACTGGAATTCACCATATGCCACTGCTAAAAATACTTTTGAAAAGCGAGATGGAAAATTAATATCAATGCCGCAAAATCGGAGTACATTTATACCCCGCAATATGCAATTACAGCTCGTTAATCGAATGGAAAGCGACGTGTTTTTCTTATAGGCAATAAGCCTGCGATCATTACAGTTCTTCGGCTGTCTATAATACACGTATAGGAATACCCGTGTGTGGTATAATTCTCAATGACCCGGAGACCGCATGATCGTCGTAAATCGCGACCGCAGAGCGGATCATCGTCGTACGTCCTGGAGAGTCTCCAATCCTCATTCTCTCTCTCTCCCTCTCTGTTCTTTCCGTTTCTCTCCCTATCGCGTCGTCGTAGCAGTCTGAAATTGGGTGCAGCGTCTTGGCGTCGGCGTCGTAAATCGGTGCATCGGATCTTCGTGTTCGTTGCACTATACATCTCCATAGCGAAGAAGCGCGAATCGGCTGTATCGCGTTGCGTATAGATGCTGTATAAAAGCTGCTACGGATGATGGCGGTTGGGATCGTGAGGTCTGTGCGTGGCGAACGCGGATGCGCAGCGTCTCCTCGGGTAATTGGTATTAAACGACGACGCGGCCCCGTCCATCCGCGCGATCGCGTGTCTCGTAACGGCCGATAAAATTTCTTTTTTACGATCGAACGAGCTCTCGCGCGGTCTCGCGGTAGGAGGCGTTCCGCCATATAGATACCGTATAGGAACGACTGAGGACATCGTCGTCGCGGGTACAATCAACCTACGTATATATATCGAACTTATCCTGCTAATTTGGTCCAGCTTTTTTTCTCCGCATACTCTTGATCAAAGAAATTCAATCAAAAGTGAGCTGTAACTAATTGTGCCCTGTCATACCTGCACAATTACACTTATGACTGCGCATTTTTCTTTTTAATTCTCCCGGTCTGATTATTTTTGCGTGGGTTTTGGGTCTTCTCACTTTAGACGCTAAAAAGGCTATTTTCGTAAATTGTTTTGATAGGTTTATATTATAGATATTGATATAAAAGTTGTTATACTTAATAAATACACTTTTGAAATACATTTAAAAAATTGTTTTATTTATTTAAGTCACTATTTATAGACGAAAATGGTAGTTAGAAAAATGTCCTAAAAAATTGTAGTTCAGCGCTGTTGATCAACCTCAATGAAGTCGAAACAAAAAAACTAAACGGTTTTAGATTCAGCATGTTAATAGCTATAGCGCATATCGATTTTTGATATATGCAAAAGCACCAAAATGGCGGACATATTTCGAAAAAAAACGTTTTTTTTTTCGTTTTTGGCAAAAACAAAGTAAACATCAAATATTAAAAAATTCTTGATATGCGCTATAGCTGTAGTTGGAAAGAATATGTGGTTACAATTTCATTAGGATCGGTTTAGGAATTTCGAAGATTTTATCAACAAGCCGTTGAGAAACGTTGTTTCGAGAAATACGTGTTTAAAGTTTGTTTGGGTTATATACATACATGGAACAATTTTTTTGTTATGTATTGCAAAAGTGTATTTATTAAGTGTAACAACTTTTATATCAATATCTATAATATAAAACTATCAAAAAAATTCATGAAATTAGCCTTTTTAGCGTCTAAAGTGAGAACACCCCTTAATTTCGTACGCTCTTCGATTCTACAGGCCCAGAAATTCTTTCGGACCATAAAAAATTATCCACATTTGAAAATAGTTGAATTTAAGATTCGCGCAGGGAATCTTAACAAGGAGCATTACTTAAGTGCCTGCCGTCGATTTTGTTGAAACTCATATACACGATAGAACATTGAAAACTAACGTCTTTTTTTCATGATGAAAAAAACGTCGATGAAAAAAACGTCGACGTCGATGAAAAAAACGTCTTTTTTTCATCGGCGAAAAAGCGGTTTTGAGGGTGGAAACTACCCTTAAAAGAAAGGCGTGTCGAGGGATGATATTGCATTTTCAGCCACAAGCAGTCCACCGATCTGAATTATACAAAAACCAAAATTCTTCTAACATAAAGGTGACGAAAAATGCACTGTGCAAGTATTGAAAAAAAATTAAATTAAAGATTCCTACGTCCTTCTTTGCGGGGTGGTTTCCCCCTTCAACCGTTTTTCCGGCGATAAAAAAATACAAGTCTGATGCTTTAATGCTTTATCACATATATAAGTTTCGACAAAATCGAAGGCGGTCAAGTAAGTGATGTTCCTTGTAAGTCTGTATGGGACTTCCATATTATGTAAGTTTATGATTCATTCGTATTCGAACTATTTCGAGCGTGAAATTTAAATTGACCGGCTACGATTCAAATTTGAAATAGTGTACAAATTGCCCCCACTTTTGTACGTACGGACGTTAAGATGATGCAAAACATATTGTGTGCCCATCTTACTAATTGCTATCTCTCTCCCATCCAACGGCATACGACATCGCCTTAAATATGTATGTATAGTAAAGCAACGGAGCTTACGCACTTCTTACCGTTGGTACACCTCGATCTTTTCCCTTCATCCACGTCGAGTCCAACGAGAGTCGCACTCGATCGTCTTTCTCTTCACTTTCTATCGCGCTGTTCCTATCTCCCCCCGCCCCTCTCCATCACTCTCTCCCACTCTCTCTCTGTTCTTTGACATCGCCGTCGTCTCGCGCCATTGAGAATTCAATTTGCAGAACGACCGTTCGCTTCTTGTACTCGGTGATGATGTTTCTGCTCCTGCTGTAGCTACTTGGAGATACGTACCTATGTACGAAAGCCGATTTACCCTTACTATCGCATTATACCCGAGAACAGAGAAAGAGAGAGAGAGAGCAGTGCGACTAGCTGATGTTAACCATCACCATATTGTGTATGTATATAAATACATGTACCTACACACTTTTATGGGTATGTGTGTGTGTGTGTGTGTGTGGGTGTGTGTACGGGTGTGCGTGCGTACGTGTGTGTGTGTGTGTGTGTGTGTGTGTGTGTGTGTGTGTGTGTGTGTGTGTGTGTGTGTGTGTGTGTGTGTGTGTGTGTGTGTGTGTGTGTGTGTGTGTGTGTGTGTGTGTGTGTGTGTGTGTGTGTGTGTGTGTGTGTGTGTGTGTGTGTGTGTGTGTGTGTGTGTGTGTGTGTGTGTGTGTGTGTGTGTGTGTGTGTGTGTGTGTGTGTGTGTGTGTGTGTGTGTGTGTGTGTGTGTGTGTGTGTGTGTGTGTGTGTGTGTGTGTGTGTGTGTGTGTGTGTGTGTGTGTGTGTGTGTGTGTGTGTGTGTGTGTGTGTGTGTGTGTGTGTGTGTGTGTGTGTGTGTGTGTGTGTGTGTGTGTGTGTGTGTGTGTGTGTGTGTGTGTGTGTGTGTGTGTGTGTGTGTGTGTGTGTGTGTGTGTGTGTGTGTGTGTGTGTGTGTGTGTGTGTGTGTGTGTGTGTGTGTGTGTGTGTGTGTGTGTGTGTGTGTGTGTGTGTGTGTGTGTGTGTGTGTGTGTGTGTGTGTGTGTGTGTGTGTGTGTGTGTGTGTGTGTGTGTGTGTGTGTGTGTGTGTGTGTGTGTGTGTGTGTGGGTGCGGGTGCGGGTGCGGGTGCGGGTGCGGGTGCGGGTGCGGGTGCGGGTGCGGGTGCGGGTGCGGGTGCGGGTGCGGGTGCGGGTGCGGGTGCGGGTGCGGGTGCGGGTGCGGGTGCGGGTGCGTGTGCGTGTGCGTGTGCGTGTGCGTGTGCGTGTGCGTGTGCGTGTGCGTGTGCGTGTGCGTGTGCGTGTGCGTGTGCGTGTGCGTGTGCGTGTGCGTGTGCGTGTGCGTGTGCGTGTGCGTGTGCGTGTGCGTGTGCGTGTGCGTGTGCGTGTGCGTGTGCGTGTGCGTGTGCGTGTGCGTGTGCGTGTGCGTGTGCGTGTGCGTGTGCGTGTGCGTGTGCGTGTGCGTGTGCGTGTGCGTGTGCGTGTGCGTGTGCGTGTGCGTGTGCGTGTGCGTGTGCGTGTGCGTGTGCGTGTGCGTGTGCGTGTGCGTGTGCGTGTGCGTGTGCGTGTGCGTGTGCGTGTGCGTGTGCGTGTGCGTGTGCGTGTGCGTGTGCGTGTGCGTGTGCGTGTGCGTGTGCGTGTGCGTGTGCGTGTGCGTGTGCGTGTGCGTGTGCGTGTGCGTGTGCGTGTGCGTGTGCGTGTGCGTGTGCGTGTGCGTGTGCGTGTGCGTGTGCGTGTGCGTGTGCGTGTGCGTGTGCGTGTGCGTGTGCGTGTGCGTGTGCGTGTGCGTGTGCGTGTGCGTGTGCGTGTGCGTGTGCGTGTGCGTGTGCGTGTGCGTGTGCGTGTGCGTGTGCGTGTGCGTGTGCGTGTGCGTGTGCGTGTGCGTGTGCGTGTGCGTGTGCGTGTGCGTGTGCGTGTGCGTGTGCGTGTGCGTGTGCGTGTGCGTGTGCGTGTGCGTGTGCGTGTGCGTGTGCGTGTGCGTGTGCGTGTGCGTGTGCGTGTGCGTGTGCGTGTGCGTGTGCGTGTGCGTGTGCGTGTGCGTGTGCGTGTGCGTGTGCGTGTGCGTGTGCGTGTGCGTGTGCGTGTGCGTGTGCGTGTGCGTGTGCGTGTGCGTGTGCGTGTGCGTGTGCGTGTGCGTGTGCGTGTGCGTGTGCGTGTGCGTGTGCGTGTGCGTGTGCGTGTGCGTGTGCGTGTGCGTGTGCGTGTGCGTGTGCGTGTGCGTGTGCGTGTGCGTGTGCGTGTGCGTGTGCGTGTGCGTGTGCGTGTGCGTGTGCGTGTGCGTGTGCGTGTGCGTGTGCGTGTGCGTGTGCGTGTGCGTGTGCGTGTGCGTGTGCGTGTGCGTGTGCGTGTGCGTGTGCGTGTGCGTGTGCGTGTGCGTGTGCGTGTGCGTGTGCGTGTGCGTGTGCGTGTGCGTGTGCGTGTGCGTGTGCGTGTGCGTGTGCGTGTGCGTGTGCGTGTGCGTGTGCGTGTGCGTGTGCGTGTGCGTGTGCGTGTGCGTGTGCGTGTGCGTGTGCGTGTGCGTGTGCGTGTGCGTGTGCGTGTGCGTGTGCGTGTGCGTGTGCGTGTGCGTGTGCGTGTGCGTGTGCGTGTGCGTGTGCGTGTGCGTGTGCGTGTGCGTGTGCGTGTGCGTGTGCGTGTGCGTGTGCGTGTGCGTGTGCGTGTGCGTGTGCGTGTGCGTGTGCGTGTGCGTGTGCGTGTGCGTGTGCGTGTGCGTGTGCGTGTGCGTGTGCGTGTGCGTGTGCGTGTGCGTGTGCGTGTGCGTGTGCGTGTGCGTGTGCGTGTGCGTGTGCGTGTGCGTGTGCGTGTGCGTGTGCGTGTGCGTGTGCGTGTGCGTGTGCGTGTGCGTGTGCGTGCGTGCGTGCGTGCGTGCGTGCGTGCGTGCGTGCGTGTGTGTGTGTGTGTGTGTGTGTGTGTGTGTAAAACTGGGCAAGGAAAGTTGAGAGAAAAGTATAATGATAAACGATAAAGAATTATGCATATACTCACTGCTGTCGATGGGGGGACACGGTAAGTATGTCGACAAATTAATCGCTTGTTTACTCCATCGGTAATGCGCATCATAATTAATTAGTGTTTTATATGCATCCGATTAACTATATTTGTTCACGTGTTCAGTTCGTTCCGCTGTGGGTGTGTGTGTGTTCATATGGTTGCAAACATGCTGACGAAAAATATAAAAAACGGCCCCAATTATGAAAGACTTTGGGAAACCGCATTGAAATCGAAGCCATGCCGAAGCTGGGGCTTCTCATTCCCCGTCGAAAGACTTTATCGAACCGGGCGATCGGTAACGTTTAACCCGAGCCCTATGCAGGGAAAAAGAAATAATCGCGCGGCAGCCATGAAGATAATTAATCGCGTGCATATTCCACGTTTTTGAATATACGAGGGCTAGTTTGCACGATATATTCCGTGAAACGGGTGAATTCACTTTATATACGCATACTTAAGGATATAGGTATACGTCTGTTACCTGTGTGGTTTTGCAAGGATGCATGCGTGTGTGAGAACGAGTTTTCAGCAGCAATAAATGCATGTGACGAGAGGCAGCGGTTTTACATCGTATATAGTGTGCATATATTCAGCGGAAGCAGAGAGTTGACTTGTAAACTCTGTTCGACTAATTACGCGAGACGTCGTATAGCGATGAAAGCGTGTGCTCATACGGGAATGATACTTGTGTTCGGATACGCGGTTACCATCGCGCGTCTGAGATAAACGTAATCGATATTTAATTACTTTCTACATGTTGTCTCCAGTGATGAGTTCGCGGTACACAGCATTTTATGAATCGGCCATCCATTGTTTTGTTTGTTCGCATAATCGAATGTTGACATCGATCGATGTTATACGGAGTATAAAAAAGTTCTGGGCCTCGAGGCTATTGGGCGAACCATTCAGCTAATTGTTCTTCGAATTATTTAACACGCAATTACTTGGGTCTGTACAATTGTGAGGATATAACGACGTGAATCGGATTGTTCTAGAAATGTGCCGCAGATTGATGAATTTATCAAACGTGCAAACATTTATTGAATAACAATAATGAAATAATATCTGGACTTTCGAAAAGTACTTTATTCGTTCCATGTCCGATTAAGGGGTTACACCTAATTGGAATTTTTGAAAAAATATAATATCTCTTACAAAAATAACGTTCCAAAAATATTCTCTAAAAATTTCAAGTCGGTCCGTTGAAAATTGGGAATGTTATGAGCGTTTTTATCTACGTATTTTATCTACACATATACCTAACGTAAAACTTTAAACGCGTTTTTCTCGGAATTACTTTTGCAGAATCGGTGACCAAAATATCTCAAAAACAACTAAACCGATCTGCTTCAAATTTCACGGATATTTTTTGTATATCAAAAGACAGTCCTTAATCGAAGGTTTTTTTTCAATGCATACTTTTTTTATATCAAGGAAAATAGAGTATTTTTTTAACGAAATTTCGACGCTCACTTTCGATCGACGACCATTTTTTCGAAAATCATTATTTTATTGAATCCTTCGATTAAAGATTAGATAATACGGTACAAAAACTAAATTTATTTAGTTTTATGATTCCAGATGGTTTGTTCCCGAGCAGGAGTGGTCACCGCGAAGGACCTTTTTTGCACAGCGGTCTCCGCAATTTACTGTATCTCCGTCGTTTATAAATATTTCCCACTAAAAATTGTCAAAGATACTTGAAATGATACTCTTGACTATGAAAAAGAGTTAAAATCGTGCAACCATTTCCCCAAAAAAAAATCACTAAAACACTTTTTTCCGGCCGCACACTATGTGTGACCCGTTAAGAAGTGATGCCTAGGTGCACAAGTCGAAAAATCACTGTTTTCAAAACCAACTCATTTTGACAGTATATCATCTTATAAATGTTCCCTGAACATTTCACGTTGATCGCATCAAAATTGACAGATTTGTTAGCTGTTTTGTTGACACCTGTCGGAACGCTCAGAGTATCGTTTGCAACTCTAAACTCTTTTTTTTTTCGAAATCAGGTTTTCAAAGTCGGTGAAAAAAGTATCCAAAAAACTACTGCATCGATCTTTCTGAAATTTTGCGGGATTTTTCTAGATGTAAAATATAGTATTTAATCGAAGGTTTGTTCTCTCCGATGTTTACTTTCGATTTAATGAACGAAAAATGCTCACTTTTTTCGCTAAAATCTAGGCTCACTTCGAACACGCTCCATTTCTTTTTAATTTGATGTTTCGGAAATTCCTTCGATTAATCACAGGATAAACTAATATCCTAACGAAATCTGTTTGATTTTTTGATATTTGATAATCTGGTTTAGAGTATTGCTCACCCCGAAAGACGTCAAAGTCTGAAGACCAGAGTGTTCTTCAGACGGTAATTTTTTGAATACCTAATTTGTGTAGAAATTAAGCACAACTATTTTCTATTTAAAAAATCCCACAAATGAGCTGTTTTCGACTGTTACAACTAGACGTAACCCGTGAAAGCGACTGTATCTATATAATTTAAAATTAACTTAAAACATTGCATTCGATTCATCAGCTTCAAAATGATTTTGTATACACTACCGGCCAAAAGTTTCCGGACACTTCAGATAATTGCAAAACTTTCGATTACTGGATAATTGCCAAATAATGTTAGAATAACATAGTTCATTTTATTTATTATTTTACGAATATATTATATAGCTCTGTATAATTAATTATATTACTCCAAAATCATTTTGCAATTATCCAAAGTGATCGAGTTTTGCAATTATTTGAAGTGTCCGGAAACTTTTGGTCGGTAGTGTACATATACTTTTTTGTTTTTCTCGAAACCCATGCAATCTTATAAATAAATTAGCCGCATCCTCGGCAATCTGTATCGATAAGAGTACGAAAATAATTATTCTCATAGTTGTCACTTTTTTTACTTTCCTTTTGTCACTGAATTAACATATAAAATGCAGAGAGTGGCTTTCTTGGCACGGACTCGCCCGTATACATAGATTCACATGGACATATCTCTTTCATTTTGCGGACTATAACATGGCCATATATTTATTTGCACATCTATTACGTGCACTTGTACGCATACAAAAATGGTGTATGATGTATGCAGCGTGTAAGCATGAAATGTGCATCGAGGAGTTCGCATCGACGCGAGCGTGTGCGCTCGCCTTGCAGCAGAGCAAGCCCGAGACACGCGTTCCTCGCGATTGCACAGGCGTCGACAGGCAATTAATTTAAATACTACGCACGTTCGGAGAGAAGCAACCCGTTGAAACGCTGTGAAAGAGGACAGGGAAACGTGTGAGGGATGCGACGACAACGTTAACACGTTAATCGCATGTTTTAATTGAGATTTTCAGACAATATCAACTCCGTACTCTAATTATTTAAAAGTATACTCGTCATTGAAGCTTTTTTTAACATTCAACTTTTTAACAAATGCGTATTTTTTTCCCATATAAATAAAAAATCAATAGGGCACAGAGTTTGGTCAAACAAACGCGATTTAGATTGGACGAAAATTTAAAAAAAACATTTAAGGGGTTAGGCTATTGGGAAAATTACGAATACTCGTTCGTCGCTTGAGGCAACTCAAATTGGAGAGGAAGGTCCAACTTGTGGTGCAGAATCGCAGATTGAAACTTTTGACTAGAACGATAGAACTGCTAGTTAAACTTTAAGGGGTCTTCTCAATTTAGACGCTAAAAAGGCTATTTTCATGAATTTCGTTGATAGGTTTATATTATAGATATTGATATAAAAGTTGTTACACTTAATAAATACACTTTCGAAATACATTAAATTAAAAAAAATGTATTTATGTAACCCAAACAAACTTTAAGCACGTTTATCTCGAAACAACGTTTTTCAACGGCTTGTTGATAGAATCTTCGAAACTACTGAACCGATCCTTATGAAATTTTAACCACATATTCTTTACAACCATAGCTATAGCGCATATCAAGGATTTTTTTAAAATCTCGATATTTACTCTTTTTTTTGCCAAAAACGGTGAAATAAACACGATTTCTTTTGTTTTTTTCGAAAAATATTCGCCGTTTTGTTACTTTTGTATATATCAAAAATCGTATGATATGCGCTATAGCCATTGACATACTGAATCTAAAAGCGTTTGATTTTTTTGTTTCGGATGATCCATCGCCGAGATTTCATCAACAGCGCAAACCTACAATTTTTTTAGGACTTTTTTCTAACTATCATTTTCGTCGATAAATAGGGACTTAAATGAATTGAAAGTTAAAAAAATGTAGTTTTAAAGTGTATTTATTAAGTGTAACAACTTGTATATAAATGTGTATAATATAAACCTATCAAAAAAAAATCATGAAAATAGGATTATTTTAACGTATGAAGTGAGAAGACCCCTTAAACGCGTGATTTTCGAAACTGTTTTTCAAAACGGTGTACACGATTTCTTGATATTTAATGAACCCTGATTTTCGAGTCGTCCGGTAGCCTTACCCCGTAAAGTATACCCAACGATTCTCCGTAAATAACTCCATATGACGGAATCGCGCAATTAGCCAATAGTATATTCCACTTCAACTGCCCGATGAAAGCCTCGAATTTATAAAAATACGGCTTCCTCTATAGGGAAACAAATTTTTCTATTTTTCATTTAAAAATGGTACTGACTGTTTAAAAAAAATCCGTCTGGTGGAAGTGTTATTCAAGAGCGTATCAAGCAAGGATATAGATGCCTATCCGATACACACTATACCCTTCAATTTGAAGGTCCATTGGAATTGCCGAAGTTTGCAGGATCTTTTCATCAATTATTTTTATCCCTCGATATATTTTTTAACCAATCTTTTAATCTCCTCGATATTTTTTAACTCTCCAGCAAGACTTAATTTGTTTAGCTAAGATTACGAATAAAAATAAAATTGCGTGTCTAAAAATAGTGAAATAACGAAATGAACGCAGAAAAATAACGATGCAAGCCGAGTTATGAGCTCAGCAAAAACTGACTTCGTGCTGCAAAATCAACTATCCCGACGCTCGATTTTCCTAGCTTGAATTTTTTTTCTTCCACCAAGGTATCAATTTTCACAGCGATTAAGGGAGAATTATTAAAGAGGATAGAAGGCGACTGTGTAAATGACGTTTCCGTACAGGCGCTTTGTTCCAGCAATGACAAGAAAAAAAAGAGTCTGGGATTCATATGGGGGAGCCGTGACTCGAGTTTCACGCCTCGTGTGGCTCGAGAGCACAGGGAATGACAGGTTCGCAATCTCCACGAGTCCTCCCACACACGAGCGTTTCTCGCCACCGCGCCATCCGCATTGTAATCATAATTTTTTATTTCTCGTTCTATGCACGCGTGGATTATTTTCCGCGAACCTCTGTGTATAAATTGTCCAAATTTTTTTAATCATTAAAAATCTAACGATTCGAATTTTTCAGCCATGATCTTGAACGGGTCAAAAATCGTATAATTTTGTAATTTTTAACTCATGATATTTTTATATTTTTATAATTTTTAATTTATATTTAATATTTTTATATTTTTATGTTTTTATAATATTTATAATAATTGTAATCGTATAATTTTTCAACTATGATTGGAACGTATGAAAAAATCAAAAATCGTATAAACGATCTTATCGTCCATTAATGAACGATAAGATAATTTTTTATCCATTTTTTAATTTGCCAAAAACATAATATTCACTGAATTACATTCCCGGATCTTTCGGACTACATACACGATCATTTGCATTTTATTTCGAATACGAAACGAATCGAAGTAACGATTTTTGTCCTCCTAAAATTTGATGCCGAGATATTATCAATATGGTGAAGCATTGCATTTAAAAAGATATTATAGCATTGCATTTATAAAGATATTATCAATATGGTGAAGTACTGCATTTAAAAAATCTTAATGTCAAAAACGAAATAATCAAGTTAATTTTAATATTATTCGGTATAACGGTTCGCGTACTTGTAATAAAGGATCGTAATGACTACGCGAGGAAAATCTTCAACTTTTAACGCATGCCTAACTGCACCTTTCCCACTGATTATGACCATTATTATGTTTTTTTTATTATCACGAGTCACCGCGGTCTCGTCGTGACATCCCGCGATGATGGGGAGCCCCGGTTTCCGCGCTATAAATCTCGAGATTTGCATTATTTCTTTGTTTTTTTTTATGGCGAAGCAACGCGCGTTCGGTTATATGCGAGTGCATTTTACGATGCACTTATTAGCGACCGCTTTCACCGTCGTGACGATCACACGGAAGGTGATCATCGACACATGTCCGTAGCTGAGGGACATACACGCGATCTTTTTGCAAACGCGTATCGATTTCTCGCCGGAAGTCTCGAGAGAAATTGATTTTTTCGATTCAAATTTTATCCAAATGCGGGATAAACATTGATATAAAAGCATGTCCATAATGCTTAAAGTGATGTTGCGATTGGATGACTCAAATCGATTCGGGTACATTGATAAGTGTCGCAGTGATGGTTCATTTCGGTGCAATGAATCAAATCGAAAGAAAGTCACAGTATATTGTAGGCTGGGGTCGATAGAAACACGGGTCAAATGAAACAAGTTGAATAACTCGAAGTCGGTTAGTGGCTATAGCGCGTCGAATATTTTTAAATTGGTGCATTTCTTTTTTGACATAAAAAGTAAGTTTTTTTACTATTAGTATGTTACGTATTGCTCCGAAATTATTGTTCCTTCTTCAGCGTTGTTTACAATCATCATTGCTATGAATATCCTAGTTGAGTTTATTGTGGTCAGTACCTACCTACAACATTTAGGTTTTTTGCTGTTTGATAAATTATTTGAAGCAAGTGTGTGAGACCAGTTGAAAAAAACGGTTCGGTGTCAATTGAAACGTTTCTCTATTTACCCCGAACAAACATTTCATACGCAAGCAAGTTTTCCAAATCTTGTTTTATTTTTTAGATGCCAAGAAATCGTCCGAAAAGTAAAATAGTATTAAAGAACCTTAATATACCTTCAGTGATACTCAAACTGAAATGAAAAGCAACACAAGTGATTATTTTGATTAAAAGTATATTTGATTCACAACAAACATCCTTCATCACTTCATACACATCATTAAGGGGCTATACCAGAGTGAACGCTGAACATTTGGGTGATTTTCGGGAATTTTTTGGAAGAAAAGTACTCAATTTAATGTTTCGAAAAATTAAGAATATATTTGGCTATATTTGACCTATATTACATAATTTTTTCATAGAAAAATATTGAGGTCCAAGCGACTTATGCGCTGCCTTCGAAAACGCCAAAAAAAAGTTCCTCCACTGCTGACATGATTCCGGCCGATTGAGTAGCTGAAACCGAAAAAAGAAAAAAAACTTCGGTAAACTGGAAGGTATTTCCTGTACAATGACGTCGGATTTTCGAAAAATATGAAAATCTAACAAAATGACGTAGTTATGAAAAAAGTATGTTTTCTTGTCTATAAAATGGTAGTTTTTTTCAATGCCAAATCGTCAATTTTCATAGAACCAAAAATATCCTACGTCATTGTAGAGTAAATATATTCAAGAGTACTCAGTTCAAATTTCAAGTCTTTGCTCGCGTGTAAGTCGGAAATTTGGTCTATACAACGATTCGAATTACAATGAAAGAAAGATCGCAGCAGTTCGATCCCTTGAGCGTTTATTCGGGATACTTTGAGGCAAAAAAAAACCGAAAACATCCTTAATCTATTGATTATTTACCAAGTAATGATGAGTTATGTGAAAAATCGTAAAAACGTAATTTTTACCATTTTACCATTTCTTCCATTTTTTCAATCGAGTTTCTTACATTAAAAAAAATCATCAACAGATAATGCAAAGACCGTATAGAAGAGACTTTGAAGTTTCCAGAACCATGCTTAAGTTGTCTGGATGATCATTCGTACGCAAGTTATGAGTCATCAAAGTCGAAAGGGTCTTTTTGGCTTTGACAACCGATAACTCGAAGACAAATCATCGTACAGAGGCAGCAAAAACTCAAATTGGAGGGGAAGATTTAACCTCAAAAAGCTTTTCGATGGAGTAGACAGAAACACAATTATTCACGTCCGCGGACGTTTCGGGAGTCAAGCAAAAGTTTTGATTTTTTTCTTCCGATTATCTGACAATTTCTGGATAACTTTCTACTGTCCAGCATGTAGAAGGCTGGACAGTACAAATGACAAATTTTTTTATGACATTTTTTAAACTACTATTTTCGTCTATAAATAGTGACTTAAATGAATAATTTTTTAAAAATGTATTTCGAAAGTGTATTTAATAAGTGTAACACCTTTCACATCAATTTCTATAATATAAACCTATCAAAAAATGTATGAAAATGGCCTTTTTTAGCGTCTAAAGTAAGAAGACCCCTGAAGAGCTTCTTCATCAATGCTGAAGGATATCACACGTCACTGTCCTTCATAATAGAAGATTGCATTTTCTCAGGTTCTAATTAATGGATCCAAATGAAACAAAGTGCAGGGTAATTCTGGGAGTACTCATTTTTACTAATGGTTCCAAAAAAGAGCTTCAGCCCTTTACACGCCAATTTCGTTTAAGCAGACAGACCAAAAAAATCCAAAAATGATAGATATCGTATGAGCCTCGTATTCCAACCCTACCAGCTCAATAGCAACCTGACAAAGCGAAACTACTAATTTGTAATATTAGTAAGTTACATACTGACACAATAATTATATAGAGCATACATCTGTATGAGTACAAACGTATTTTTATGAGGCCAAACATGGGGGGTCTCGAGGGTGTGAGAGTCATTTTTATCGATAAGAAGTCGCGAGAGGGGTGAATTATGCTTCACACGATGCATGTGATGCACTTCTTTTTGTCTTCCCATACACGTGCAGCAAGCTTCTGCTGCATACATATACATATATATGCAGCAGGAGGTAAAATCGTGAAGGCGGTGAATAGACCTCGCAAGCATGAAATACTACTATCATGGCGGACAGCTGACTTCTCTCACACGGTTTTAACCTGCGAGAGTCAACTGAGGCCCCGCGAGCAGCTAAACAAAAGTAACACCCCCAGAATTTAAGCGATACGCCGCCTCGCGTGTCTGATATCCGCACTTCCGCAAAAGATACGTGTGTAATGCATGTTAATACCCAATAATTATGTTGTGCTACGAAACAAAGCGATGACTGAAGCCATTTTTGTTGGACGGTACAGAGTAAATGTAGAGGGGTTGAAAAATATTTGCTGGTATCCGAAAATTTATTTTTCCTCTACACTGTGATCGAGCACCAGATCATCAATATACAAATGCGCATTTTCACCTAAAAATTTGGGTACGCGTTAAATTTATATGCAATACACTAGAGAACAAACCTTTTTCTGCCAAGATGTATTTTTAACCTGTAGTTACCACACGAGTGCCAATTTGCAGCAACTAAAATTTCTTGTTTGTGGCTCTCTGTAAATTTTTATTTCAATTTTCACCAAATAAGTACTATTTTTCGCATTCAAGATCATGACCATTCGATTTCTGGGGAATTTTTACCCCAAGAAACACCAGTTATCGAATACTTTTCGATCATGTATACGAAAGTAATAGTACTTTGAAAATGCAAAACCCCAAATGTCACTAATGTGATGTGTAAAGGGTGTCTCAAAATTACGTGGTATTTTAATTTATTAATAAAACGTATTATTTATTTGAAAAGTACGAACATTTTTATTTAAATATAAGGTACAAACATGAAGGTTATGTGTAGAACACGAAATCCGATAAATGACATAAACGGCATGGGCTTGGAAGACACATTCTTTCAACGAGATGGCGCAACCTGCCACACTGGGGGCGAAAATTTGCAGTTATTTCAGACGAAGTTCCATGGTCGTGTTATCTCGCGCCGCGGCGATGTGAATTGGCCACCAAGATCGTGCGATTTGACGCCATTGGACTTTTTTCTTTGGGGGTTTCTGAAAGGAAAAGTGAATGCCAATGATCCATTCCGGAGCCCAAGAAAGCAATTGGACGCACCATTAATAAAATTAGTCCGCAATTGTGCCAAAATGTTATTGAAAATTTCGTCGAAAGAGTGAACGTTTGCAAACCGAGACGAGGCAGCCATTTATCGGATATTGTGTTACACACGTAACCTCCATATTTGTACCTTGTATTAAAGTAAAAATATTCGTACTTTTCAAATGAAAAATACGTTTTATTAATAAATCTAAACCCAGGTCATTTTGAGAGACCCTATATGTATCCTCCATCGATGTGTTGTAACTGAAGGTTCAATCAATCAACTTTCCACATTTATTCAATATTATCGATTCAAATACCGTTTCCTTCTATTCAGTCGCAGGTAGTTGAGAACTAAGAAAGAATTAGCGGTTAAGAGTGATCATACAATTCGGAAAAGTCTAAAAGATAAAACGAACTTTTCGAATAGGTAAGACACGGTAGTGCCACCCCGGCATTATCTGTTTGTTCTTGTAGCGCAATAAGGAAGGGAAAAAAACCACCTACCGAAGACGGGAATCTTGTGTTTGCTTATCCACAGTGGACAAACAGATTCGTTTAGTGTTTCTGGCAATTATCGTAGGGGACAAGACAAACGGAGTGTCGCTTGAGTGGCCGAAAAAAGCGACAGTGCGGCGTGACCATTCCTTTCTTCTTTCGCTTTCTTAGCGCCCGAAAATTTGTGAAAAACCGATACCACAAAAAAACATCCGAAAAATTCAAGAACCGCTTACTTCGGGCGGATACTTAAATATTTTGATACCCACAATGAATTTGTTTGGATTTTTTTAACGTTAATCGCTCAGAAAGCACGGAAAAAGTCATACTTCCACTGCGGGTGATAGCTTGAAAATTTTTACATATAATCACGCATTTTTGGGAATTTTTTCAGATTTTTAAATCGAGGCGTTTTTTTCGGAGATTTTTTTTTACTTAGGTTTGTTTCGAGAAATGTAAAAAAAATCAGGGTGTCTTTTGGAGCCAATTAAATCAGATAAAAAAAAGTAAATCGGGTGGCGGGGGTCAGGGGAAAAGTCTACCGGATTCACGTGGAATACCTCATATATATTTAACATTTCGTTGAAGAAAAAATTAAGGTCCGTCGTCAAAATAGCCAAACCTGCGGATAGTTATCGTTACACAGATATAACATGTCCAATTAGTCCTTTTCTCATTAGTATATACAGTCAAATCTCGATATAACGAAGATTTGTCCATTCCCCACTGATAGACACCCGAAACCTTGATACAACCACATAATAATATACATTGTGCTCTAATTGGTTGTAAAAAATGCTGTAATTTAAACCTTTATTTCTTTAAAAAATATCTTTATATTTGTAATACTAAAATATTTTTTAAAGAATATTTGAAAGAACACGATGTCGATATAACGAAAACTCGATACAATGAACTTCCTTAGAGATTCGTTATATCGAGGTTCTACTGTATATGCATTTTCGTATGTCTTTTGAGGAATGGATTTTTCACAAATTTTTCGGCTATAAATATGTACAGGGTGTCCTGTTAGAATGGATAATCATGCGACTGTCGATAGGTCAGATCATGTCCTACTATATGCTGGAATTTCAGTTTAGTGAAAGTCCCACGGTTTTCGAGATTTTGGGTTTGTTTATGTTATTTTTAAAAAAATCATCTCCTTTTGGTTTTTCGCATGCCATTTCTACAAATGATAAGAATCGACAAGAAGCAACTTTTCAAAGTAATTGTCAGGATATGCGTAGTACATTTTTCTACACCGCACGCTATCAAAGTCAGATGCTCGAATTGGTTTGTATGAAAACTCTGTATGAGATATTTTTTCTTAAAGTTTCCTTAACATTGAAGGTTAAAAAGAAAACTTTTCTTGATGAAACAAGTAACCAAGAGTATTTTTCAAAAACCGAGTCAAAGAAGTTCACGTACTGATTTTAACGAAGAAAAAATAATTTTGAATAAAACATTATTTTTTTCGTCAACTTCAGTATAAATTTTAAATACACAGTTTCGGCCTGTCGAAGCCGAATTGGAAATCACAAAATCATTATTAGCATTATTGGAAATTGAAATGATAAAAATCTGCTAAAAAAAATGATTAATTTGAAGAAAAAAATAGAAGAAAAAATGGGCCACGATGAGTCTAGTCCTAAAAATCATAGAATGGGTCACTCTATTTCAGAGAATTTTTTGGAAAAAATAAAAAAAAAAGGAAATCATCTTTAAAAATATTTGTTTTCACTTTAGAAGCAAAAAAACCTTGACATTGATGATTGATAATTTTTTCCTATTTTTTCTAAATCTCAATTGTTTTCACTTTAGAAGCAAAAAAACCTTGACATTGATGATTGATATTTTTTCATATTTTTTAACGAAAGTATGCTTCAAAATGAAAGAAAGTTACATACCGACATTTGTCGATATCTCAATTAGTTCCGGAGTTATCAGCGTTTAAACGTTTCCAAAACTTCCGAAAACGATATTTTTGGAAAATTATAACTCCTAACAGAAAAAAGATAAAAATCTAAAAATTGGTGTGGATATTCCTTTCGTGGGGTACAATTTAAAAAAAGAAATCGGGAAAATAAAAAATGGTCAGGGTCACGGGCTAGGTGAGATGGCGTGGAATGTCCCATATATATGAGTATTCAGTTCTAAAGGTGATTTTGAGGGCATTGGGGATTACAGAATGTATGGAGATCATAGCCTACTATGAGGAATGTCCTCCAAGTCGAATATCTACAAAATCATCTTTCCTTATGTATATACACAAACAGACAAAGAGAGGAAAAGAGAGAAACACACACACACACACATAAATGAGACATCGGCATGGCAAAGCCCAGGAGCTCCAGGACGCATTAACGTTCGTCGAAGTGTTAATTACCATGGCGCGGTGAGAGCCGGGGGCCAAGAAAAACGACGGTGGCCCTTCTTCGCGACCGATTTGGTGGACATGAACCAGCTAAATACTTCAACAAATAACAAATCCGAAGCTAACGGCTAAAAGAGCCGTAACTGAAGAAAGAAAAAATGCGGACGAAGACGCCAACGCGATCGTGAATTACGGATTAGCCCAAGCATTACTAAACTTACAGCTCTACGATAAAACAACAGTTCCCCAATATGATTGCATTGGTTTAAAAAAAAAAAT
>OX101789.1:16123244-16195744 GCA_944452715.1 Ophion slaviceki
TTTTTTTAACTACCATTTTCATCTATAAATAGTGAATTAAATTTAAAAAAAAATCTTTTTGATGTATATCGGAAGTGTATTTATTAAGTTTAACAATTTATTATTTCAATATCTATAAAATTGACCTATCGAAAAAATTCATGAAAATAGCCTTTTTTAGCGTCTAAAGTGAGAAAACCCCTTAACCTCAAATAAATGCATACTAGAAATTAGTTTATTCTGTAGATGCTAATTTTTCGTAAAATAAATAATTAAAGGGCCAAATTATGCATTTTTGTATTTTTATTACGTGAAAGAGGAAAACTTTTGTGTTACTACCAATTTCAAAAAGTGTAACATTATCGATGATTTTTATGAAAGCACTAAGTCTGTGAAGGTTTTATATAACTCAGAATGAAATTTTGGGTAATTTATAATTATGCCTATTTGTATTTATGTCACGAGATTATTTATTATTATCATTAATAAATATTAAATGTTGCCGACATACGGCAACATCGCGGAAATTGGGGTTGGCAGCAATGCTCTCCATTTGCCAGCCAAAATTCGTAATCTTTTAGCAAGCGTTGATGGTTCAATATTGAATATACACTACCGGCGAATAGTTTGCGGACAAAAATTTAAAAAAGTTCCGGAACGATTATTTATGCTATTTCGCCGATAGTTCACATGAATGGATTTAATAAATGGCATTTTGAAGAGGGAAGAATTCACCTTCATTCCTTTTTTTTCAATTTTTTAACTGTTTTTTTTACAACTAGTACCCTTTTTTTATAACGACCATTTTCGGCGCTTTTTTCCTCTTCTGGTGGACCCCGTTTACAGACAAAATATCTTTTTATGCATTTCTTTGACCGGAATCATAAAGAGGGAAGCTCAAGCTTCAATTTTGTTTTTTTTAGCGTCGTACGATTTTTCTTTCTAAAGATATTTTGATTTTTTTTTAAACAGAGACAATTTGAAAAATAAGGTATAACGCGAAAACGACAAAGAATAAAGGAAAACGTCAGGATAGTCAAAAGTTGAATAGGTTTTTGTTGAGTTTGCGAGAATTTTTTCAGATTTTTTCCAAATTTTTTGTTCACCTATTTTCAGTACAAAATTATATTCAATTACCGTAACTCGAGAACTAAGGGGTTTGTGATGAAATTTCAAGAGAGGAAAAAATTGTATTTGTTCTATTTTCAACGCAATAAAACGGTATGAAGATGAATTCCTCCCCTTCAAAATGCCGTTTATTATATTAATTTATGTCAACTATCGGCAAAATCGCATAAAAAATCATTCCGGAACTTTAATAAATTTTTGTCCGCAAACTTTTCGCCGGTAGTGTATATAGTTTGCGATCGGCAAGATGGAGTTTTTTTCTTCTAAATGTTTGCAAAGGTCTAGTTTTACGTTAATCCGTCGTTAGAAATGGTTTATCTTGGTGCTAACTAGTTCAAAATTTACATCACTCGTAGCGTGAACCTTGCCCATCTAACCGCACGTACAATTAAGCACATTAATCTATTTTTTATCCCTGATGTTTTGTAGTGAAAAAATTTCAAAAAATTGATAAAAACTCGGTATAGGCTACGCAATAAAAAAAAGTATATATATTTCTTTGATTGTGGATAACGCGCCAACCTCCTTAATCTCGCCAACTTTTGGTTGTTGTGATACAACGGTTATTGAAAGTGATCTTGATGTTGTCCAATGGATATTTTGAACCACTGTGCAAATTGCCAGGCAGGAAGTTAGATATTCCACTTCTGCTAGATTAGCCTGACGAAAGATTATACATTTTAGGCAGTTTTTATCTAACTGTATTTTATTGCGATTCGAGATCATTAGCTAGGGTTAACCGACCAGTGACTGGACGAATAACGACACCGTAGGATTTAGATGGACTGTAGAATGGAAATATCATTGAATTTTTTTTCAATCGCTATAGTTATCAAAATGTATTATTCTGATAGTAGAAAAATATTAAAACATAGATTTATTATTTATTTCTATTAATATACGAGTACCTTTGAGGAGGAAAAAATTGCTGATTTTGAATATTTTTTTCACCATTTTTGAGACTTAGAGTTTATTACTACTTTTGGCTGTTACATGGTATTTTATATTAATATTTAAAAATGATGGCGGTATGGCACGGTCTTCAAAACGGTTTCCGGCGGATGTTGTCAGACGGTGTGACACGTAGCATCGGCGGGATTAATCTGAAAAAAAAACCAACGAAGTTTTGTCTTTCATTAACACTCATACGCAGAATATGAACCAAGAAAAAGTAAGAAATATTGAAAATCAATGGAATTGTACGCTTTGAAACAAAGACTGAATTTTCAACAAAAAAAATCGCTACATTTTGCAATAAAAAGATACTTTTTTTTAAGTTTCAAAAACATTTTGGGTCATACATAACAATAAGGTTAAAAAGATTTATACCAAATTTCATCAGAATCGGTCGATTAGTTTTTTAACTATACGTCACACCAGTTATGAAAATGTAGTTTAGAAGAGTGCGCTATACCTCCAGCACTTTTGAAGATTAATAAAATTAAAAAATTCCACCGAGCAGCCAAAAGTAGTAGTAAAACACCCTAAGTTTTAAAAATAGCGAAGAAATATTTCGTTAAAAAAAATAACCAAATTGTTTCCGCGCCTGAACGTATCTCGCCCCTTAAATGCTACATTTGGGGACTTCTGTGTTGCACAGAAATGATAATATTCTTATAATTATGAGTATTATATTTGTTATTACGATTTCGTATACAATACACAAAGCTTTTTTGCATCTCACTGTGACATTCTTAAAAAGCTAACCAAGTTTGTTTGGACAGAGGAATACAAAAGTAAACTTTGTCGAAATTTAAAAAAGAAAGAAATGATTTTATGATAATTTTTTATAAAATGTATATTGTCATCTCTTAACAGTAATTCATTTTGGAACTTTCAGCAAAATTGTTTACCCTAGTTTGAGAATTATCAGAATAGAGCCCATATGCCCATTCACTGGAAAGCGGTTAGAATACAGCACCACTGAAGAAACATGTCTAATTCTGACCTATTATTACGAACTTATTTCAAAGTTTCGCAAAAAAATCAAATATTGATTCTATCTCAAGTAATAAAAGTAATACTTACCCTCAAAAGTAATAAAAACTATTGTTGTCGCTTTAGAACGCCTCCTGTGCACAGCCGTATCGTAATTAACACGGACCATCACTTAACTGTCCGCCTTCAATTTAGTTGGAACTCATAAATGCGATAAAGCATTAAAAATTATTTATAATATATTTATATTTATATTATATTACATTAGTATATTTTATCATTGGCGGAAAACCGGTTTTAAGGGGAAAAACCATCTCTCAAACAAACACGTATCGAGGAATGATTTTGCAGTTTCATCCACAAGCAGTCCACCCATCTCTATGAAACAAAAACCAAAATTCTTCTTATGTAAAGCGATGGAAAATACACTATAGAAGTATTGAAAAAAAATATGATCAAGGGGTAACACGCCTTTCGCTAAGGGGTGGTATTCCCCCTTAAACCTGTTTTTCCGCCGATAAAAAAATAAGTGTCAAATAGTTTTCAATGCTTTATCACATATACGAGTCTCAACAAAATCGAAGGTGGACACTCAAGTGATGTTCCTTGTAAGTTGCGCGGTGTGCAAGTACCAAATTTCGTGCGGCGTCAAAATTTGATATTAACCTGAGAACTCGGTTTAACGACACCTGTGATTTATTTGCTAAATTATAGTACAGATTCAAGTTTTCATCGACAATTCATATTCTTTACTGATTTCAAATATAAGTCAGCTTTCGTCCATTCACCGGCCCCGCCCATTCGCTGGTCGGTTTACCCTGTAACGAGGTAGTAGAAAAAATGAACGGTAATAAAAGGAATCCCGAATTTGTTTCTCTCTACCTCGTCCAATCAACACTAACAGATACGAATCAAATTCAATATGTAGAGTTTATAGTACACGCCACCAATAACTTGAACAGTTGGTAATAATAATTCATTTGTATTCACCTCGCGATTTTGCGGTATCTGAGCAACCCTTCAATATTATTCAACCCATAGATACACCCATGAAACGCTTTGAATAGCCTAGCATATGAGAGAGAACGGTGAAGAATGCTAAACGAATGAGGTCGTGATTTTTTTCCTTCCTCCTTTTTCAATATCTCAAAAGACGTGTGTACGTGTGTCTGCTGAGTGGCTGGCGTCAATTTCCCACGCGACCAACATCGCACCGAGCTAGCAATCGGAATCGCTTTTGAACAGATATTATCGTGAACTGCACACCTCATCGTCATCGCGGCTGAATGTACACGTGTGTTTAGGTACGCCACAGTGCACCGGGCTGCTAGCACGTGTAAGTGCAACACACAATAATGCAGTATTGCGTAAGATGGCGCGCGCGAGATGGAGAGTAGGCGTGCAGAAGTGCATCGGGTGCAGTGCAGCCGCATGCAGTCTCTGACGCTTATCTCGGGCTTTCTGCCCCCTTCCCTCTCCTCGTATACCGCACTCGCACTTTTAGAAACGGATATGTGCTGGGTTAGACACACACACACACACAAATGGGCAGCGAGAACTCACTGAAGTCGAGATATCCAGTATGATTGGCAATCTAAGGATGAAAGAAAAAAAATCGCCAAGCAAATACCCGTGAACCGCGATGATTCATCGCACGGACTGTCAAGAGCCAAGATCTATGGCGCTTATCAATTCTGTAAATCATCGCGACGTCTTCTTGACCAGTAATCTTGCGCTTGCATACATTTTTTTGAATTTATGGTGTACGAGATTTTAAACATGTATGGATAAAAATATAATTGATCACTTAATTGAAATGAGCTTTTCTAATTGCTATTTTCTCATTCGTGCGTTGTAGCAAGAAAAAAGTAATTTTTGTAGATTTATTATTTCGATCTTAAGGGTACTGAGGGCGTCCTACGAAAAGATCTATGGTGATAAAAGTTAGATATATGCTTGTTTGGTTGAGATTAGATGTTAAAGATTTACTCACAGAATTATCTTAAATTCGTTTACAGTCCTGCATGTAAAGTTTGAAATCGATCCCCTTCATCTCCCCGTCGAAGAATTATAGGTAAATATTCGGAAGCGGGGCTCCTGCTAGAATCAGGCTCATTTTTGTTTGGGTTTGTTTGGGTTGTACAAAACCAAAAAAACCCAGAAAATAATCTGATTCTAGCAGGAGCCCCACTTCCGAATATTCACCGAATTAAAATGCTGTTAACTTGCAGTAGTTTTGGAGGCGATGGTGTGGGACTCCGCTTTACTGTCAAATGTCACGAGGAAAAGTTTAATGGAAAATTTATATGTAAAAAAAATATGTTTCATAAACAAGCTTTTATTTACTATACTAAAAAGTAGAACATATTTTTTTTACCAAGTCACCTATGTGTGACTATAAATAAAAGCTGGGGCGCTCAACTTTTTAAATGTTTAATAAATTTGATCAATTCAGTTTCATTGACCTATTTAATTTGGCACAATGATAATAAGAGAAATTGTTATCACATGTTTATACTCAGTTTTAGGATTTTTATTTAAGAAATCTAAGGTTCTTTTACAGTCAATTAACCCTAGAACTACAAACCGGGGTAGATATCTACCTCAGGTATTTGTTTGCAAAATTACGTTTTGTCCGTTTTTAGCACTTTCAGATATTTAAATCGATTTTTCACTGACCAAATTTTTTAATGAAAAAAACGATGAGATTCATGGGCTTGCGAGTCTCATTAACGCTTTTAGAACGATTTTACGAACACGAAACGGGTGGGGTATATATTTACCCCGGTTTGTAGTTTTAGGGTTGAATGCAGTTAACATGTTAACGGATTTGTGTAAATTAAAGATTATATGTCAAATTTAGAGCGCCCCTGCTTTTATTTATAGTCGCGTATAGGTGACTTGGGAAAAAAAATTCGACCTTTTAGTATATTAAATAAAATATTGTTTTTAATCAATATTTTTTTAATTGATTCTTTAATTGATTTTACTAGTAGTTTACTAGTTTACGCGTTTGCACGTTAGGAACATAGAACGCTTGTGAAGAATAACAAGGACTGTAATTGGATTTGAACGTACGACGAATTGCTGCATATAAACTTTTCACATACAAACACAGTTGGCTACGAATTCGTTTGTATGTGTTAGTGAGAGTTTGTGTGAATGATTAGATATTGCCAATTTTACATAAAAAGTTGAAAATTTTATGGATTAAAAAAAAATGTTTTATTTAAAGTGAATCATGCATTGTCCCCTTTTAGATGCATGTTTGTAAAATTTCAGAACTCTAAGTAGTCGGAAGTGGGTGAAATATCGATTGTTTATTTTGCATCTCACAGAAAGTTAAGTTTAATAAAAGTTTGTAAAAAAGGTGACGTAGGCTCAACATTTTTCGTGTAGATTTTTTTACGTATGAAATAATCTTTTTAGTCATTTTTACAATCGTTCGCTGCATAATTGTAGTATCATTAATCGCAACGTACTGAAATTTTGCTAATTTTCTCGTCCTGCTCTCCCATATATCCTGACCAATACCCCGCAGTGCTTGAAACAGTTGGGCGGATCGAAAATTGCGGTTAATTAACAAATGCAGTTGAAAAAATAATTGAAAAAAAATCATTTAACCGAAAATTTGGGACTTGTTCTATGCGTTATAGTATCAACTGTTTGTGCACATTTATACATTTTTCGACTGATTTCACAGACATATGCAGCAGTGGAATGAATTCTGCACACTTGAAATAGAAATTAGCTTTTTCATAGTTATGCAGAAAATGTACATTCTGCTACACCAAAATGATACGATAATGTATTGATTTTAATCTATAATGTTTCTACTCAATATTTGACTTCGTGAGCCTACTTTGATAAGAATATAAAATATAAGTGATTATGACGTAAAAATCATCAATAAATTCGAAATGTTAAAAAACATTCCAGCATTAATTTCCCTAGTACATTTGAAAATTCCATATTTAGACTCCTTTTGCCTGCGTCTCCACCTTGATTAGACCCTTCATTATTGTTTACCATAATTGTCCAGAAATTTTCGGCGCGATGTCACCGTGTCTGTAATTTTGTTGAATAATGTTTGTACTTAGAAAAGGATGAAAAAACGAGTAGATATGTTTTTCTTGGGGGACTTTTGGCGGTACAGTTAGAGCAATCGCGGACGCCGCCTCCTTAAATCGTTTGGGTAAAATTATTCCCAGCAAAACCAGCATGCGATGAAGATGAGCCTGGGTTAAGGCTCTTTTCGCATTAGTCCGGAGTCCGCACCAGGAGCATCTCAAGCTTCGTTATGAGAATCTTGACAAAAACGGATTTTATCATTCATAAAAGTTAAAGGAACTTTAATACGGGTATTTAGTCGCTCGTTCAACGTCGTACCGTGGTATACTTTATTGTCGACGTCCGACATTAAAGTTTGCTTGCTCCATACCACTCCGTCGTCTTTTATTGCAATAATATGCGGTCCAACAGTCTATGGCCGTCTCGGGTATCATTTCAGAGCTTTGCTCATCAAATGAAACTTTTTTTTATTCGTTCATTAGCACGTAAAACATCCTCGAAGATAGAGCGATATCGATGCAGTCTGCTCTTCACATGGGTTAAGCGAAATCTCCAAAGTTTATGGACGATCGTGAAACGTTGACGGATTCACGAATAAAACAATATTACAGCAATTATACAATTATTTTCATAATTGCTAATGACCAACACCTCTTACCTATTTCTATATAAAAATGCAATTAAAATACCCTATTCCTCTACAATAATGTAATAAAAAACCCTTCTCTCCGAATTAACCGACACTATGGTGAATAGGCGGTAGAAGATCGGGTCCGACGGTCCTTCGATTTAAGGGGTCATGCCCAGTTGTAAAAGACAAAAAATCACGTTTTTCAAAACCAATACATTTTTGAAATATATAATCTTACAAATGTTCCTTAAAAATCCCAAGATGAACGGACAATAATTGACAGATTTATAGAGTGTTATGGTGACCCGTCGCAACGCGAGGGGCGTCGTTGGAAAATTTTTACATTTTTTTTCTTCAAAAGTACGTTTTAACAGTCGCCGAGCAAAATATTTCAAAAACTAGTGCATCGAACTTTATGAAATCTTTTGGGCTTTTTGTAGTTTAAAAAACATAGTATTTGATCGAAGAATTTTTTTTCCGACGTATACTTTCGACGCGATGAACGAAAAATGCCCATTTTTCGAAAAAATCAACTCTCACTTTGAACATGCGCCATTTTTTTAAAAGTTCGTTATTTCGGAAAATCTTTCGATTAATGATAGGGGGCATACACAAATTACGTGCTGCCATTTGGGGGGGGGGGGGGGGGGGTTCGGTCAGACGTTACGGTCGATGTACGTGGGGGGGTCATGGTTTGCGTTACGTCACGATTTTAGAACTACCCGAAATAGCAGACTTTCTGCATGTTCAAGTTGTTAATTTTAAACTCGCACGCAATTTTACCGCGGAAAGTTACCAGCTTTCCATACAAATTATCAGAGTGCAAGAACTTGCACAGTAGCTTTCCCCTTTTTCCACTTTGCCCGAGCAAAATATGAAAACATATTTTTATTGTTTTTTATCATTCTTGAATGTACATTCTTAGTACATTCTTGAAAGTACGTTTTTATCATTCTTGAAAGTACATTGAAAAATATGTTGGCAACATTTTTATTCACAAGTCCGAACAATGGCGGAGTTACAGTCACTTTAGTAAGAACAGGTAGTGCGACCGGTTCGTACCCTCAGTCCCTACAGGTGTGGCATCGTTCACAATAGATGAAGTGCAGGCTCTTATTATTTTGTGAAATATAATGAAGATGAAGAACCGTCATATCGCCCGGGACTAGATACTTTAATGTAAGTATCAATATTCTAGAAAAAACGTAACTATATCAAGGAAAACGGAACGAAAATTTTGTACGCGTTTTTCTCGATACTACTCTTTTCGACCTTGTGCCAGCGAATACTCAAAAACTTATCAACCGATTTCCAATTTTTTTATACATTTCTGTAATCGCAGTAACTAAGGTTGTACGTAGACAATTTTTTAAATTTTGATAATTACTGTTTTTAAAGGATGCTTGAATACAAAAAAGGGCCTTGAAAATAGAAAAAAATGTTTAAACTGTCGGCATTTTGTAAAAAAAAACGGCTACGCATAACGATAGCTACATTTGTATAGATAGTGATAAATTGTTGACTTTCTATTTACAGCTAACCTTTCATAAAGATATCTATGGGACAATGAAGAGAATTTTTGTTTGTCGTCAAATCAAGGAATATATCTCGGTTAATTTTAAAGATTTTTTCATAAAAATCTATGTAAAGTGAGATGAATATATATTTAATAGAATGAATATAAACCCGATCCTCTCATAATTAATTAATTCTGTGAAAAAAATTGCAATTATTGACGACAACGCACCCGTTACGTAACGGAATAGAGGGGGCGGACGGCCAGGCGTTACGGTCCTGGTACGTGAGGGGGGGGGGGGGGTATAAAACTGGCGAATTAACGGTACGTACTTTGTGTACGCCCCCATAGGATAAACTCATACATCAACGAAATCTGTTTGATTTTCTTACATGAGGTAACCTGGTCCAAGAGGGCATTGCTCACCGCAAAAGACGTTTTCGAGAGGTGCTTCCCGGACAGCAGCTGAAAAACGATTATAAATAAGTATTTTTACACAAAGAAAATACAGATTGTTCTCAGGATGATGCTTCTTCAAACACCTAATTTTTGTAGAAATTTGTCGTCACGATTTTCTATAAAAAATCCCAAAAATGACCTGTTTTCGATTGCTACAACTAGGCATAACCCGTTGAGCAGCGTTGTGCATGGCCGATACTCGGAGCGGTGACTGCTCAGTCACCTTGGTGCATCAACCCGTGAGTGGAAGGCCGATGCTTTTAAGACCTTGGTGCAGATACTTAAGTGAAAAGTCTGCGCACCTAGAATCAGAACAATTCGGGGCCGTCTATGCCGGTACAAGTTTTCCACAGTTTCCCCGTGCCCTCGGCAGATGCGGTATAGTGTATATTAGCGAAGTGCGGGTAGGGGGTGATATGCAAGAGTTCAATAAAAAAACGTAATACGTAAAAACTCGCCAGCCATTGAAACTCAAGAAGTAAAAAAATAAAATACCTCCCTCCGATTTGCGAAGCTTCCATACAATAATAGACCAGACAAATTTAAAATCAGCATTCTTCAGCATACCTTCCTTTTTTATCAACGACTTGTACAATAATCCCGAATCACAATATGCCATTGGCGAAAAGGCAATGATGGTGACCCAAAAAACAGTTCAACGAAGTAATTGGCAAGCCCATCGTCAATTACGGAAGAACTTATGCCAATTTATCACAAAGGTGAGGAACGACTAGGTGGCAAAAAATTCCAACAGGGTGAGCAGCGATAAGGTCGTATAAAAGAAGTGAGATGAATTGTTATACGGAGTCGGGTGTGTTGTCCCACGGTGATTTCTCTCTCTCCCTCGATCAAACGAATGATCGCGGACTTGTAGACCTCGCGCTTTCGCGAAAGGTCTCTTTCACGGTTCCGTAACTTCGTTCTAACGAATGTCCGTTCTATAACGAATAGATGGACCACGCCTCCAACTTGTCTCTATAATGCACCTGCGACGCGCCTACGTATGTATGTGCATATACGCAGACTATATATATATATATATATATATATATATATATAAGAACAAGAGTTCACGAAACGCTCCGGGCTTCGTTTCGATATCTCAAGAGAATTCATGCAACGATAGTCGATTCACCAAGACCACGTGTTTCAGAGTGCGAATAATCTCTCATTGTCTTCACAGAGCCTTGCTCAAAGTTCGCCCTCGTTAAATTGCCTTGTGAATTTATTAATTCAAACTCTCACCATACGAATCGATCTCGGTGTTGTTTGGGGGCCGCGGGAGAAGTCGGTTGAGTTATTGGATGGAATTTTCCGAGTAAAGCATCCCCTTAACTGCTCCGATGCTTTCGCTTATCGATAATGGAAAGGGTAAGTCCTCGATGAGGGCTCTTTCCGGCTCAATCGTTTTCACCCTCCTCAAGACGTGATCGAGGAAAGGCCCGCAACTAACATCGAGTAACATGGGAATGGGCTTTGAGTTGCGCCCTTTTATCACCTGATACTCGATAAAGTGAGGGTACTCTCGACGTTCGCCAACCGTCGAGATCGTCGCGTCGAGAGAAGCCTATGGCGATGCCTCGGAACTGCAAATATTTCGATACCCCAATAAGAGTTGGTAAACTATGTTTCACTCTTGTATTCTCATCGAGATTATTTTGAGTTTCAATCTTCTAACGAATTCTTGTCTCGAGTATCGGGTAAATCCTTTTAAACTTGTCGAACGATTGAGTAAAGTGTTGTGACTTTTGAATGGGAATGGAAATACGAAGATGGTCATAGAGAATACAAAATGCTGATGATCCTGTCACTCTATTCGAGTAGTTTCATTGCTCCATAGAAAGACGTGTGGAAATTGACCTGGGGCTTTGATCGAGCCCGTATTAATTTCCGATAATTTTATTGAGGCCCTTGTCCCGAAGCGTGCTGTGGACTCTTAAGGGGTATGCATAATGTTGAAGTAAAAAAAAACAGATCGATTTTCTATATTTTTTTTCGTCTCAGGTATTGGGATGATAAGGTTGATCTTTCACACACAGATTGTACATAGCCTTGACATGTCACCGTTTTTTTTGTTGCAAAATATATATAACCAACGTAATCATTGTCATTTAATCTCGGAACTGTAGCCCCCCCACGGCTCAGTCGCGTACATGATTTTGGTAACTAGATTCATCTAAAGTAAAAAAAAACTACTTCTAGTACAATGGTCAAGCTATAAACCCACGGGATACTTTTTCGAAATTTTAAAATTTGCACAAATTTCACTGTTATGAAAAAAATGTCGATTTTCAACAAAAAATAATGACTTCAAACGTTTATTATTAACAAACGGAGCAATATATGAAAAGATCATCCGATCTGACGATTGAATATGTTATAAAATATATTCAGTCCAAATTTGAAGTAAATCGGACGATTAGATTTTGAGATATGACGTACGCCAAATTGCAAAGTATACTTTCGGGATAAATGCAAGAGATAAAACCGTACAAAATCCACTTTTTCCGTATACAATTTTCGTATAAATGTTTGGGTCTGCTCAATATCTTCGGTGGATCTTTATGGTTTTGAGTACAGGCAGTACTAATAGGGCATTCATTTTGTTCTAGAATCGTTTTTTTTTCATTATAAAATTTTTCAATAAAAAAATTACTGAAAGTTCTTCAAGATGTGTTCTTTAAGATGGTATATTGATCGATTAAAAAAGTTTTGTACTTTTCTTTAAAAAAAATTCATGAAAAAGGCCTTTTTTGCGCTACAAGTGGGGGTAACGCCTTAATTGTTATAATGACGATTGTGACGAAAAAGTGAATTTTGTAGAAAAAGTTGGAAATAAAAGATGTTTCTTTTTTAATTGACAATAAAAAATGTTTCGTTCATTTTTTTTACCATCTCCATTAGCAATGGAGATATGAACAAGGAACAATTTTATGAGAGAGACGGAACGATGAGTGAAAGGTGATGCGATTAACTTTCGTCGCTTATATCTCCATTACTAATAGAGCTAGTAAAAAAGTTAACCATCTTTTATTAAAAATTTTTATCTATGAAATGCACTCTTTCGTCCCAATTGTTATATGAAAAATTCAATTGTAAGAAAGTGCCTTGGTGTATGGGCTACTTGCTGGAGATAAAATCACAATTATTTTTCGTACCTTCAATCTGCGATTTCTGCACCATATAACAATCAAACAGCCTGGATGGACAAAGTCATATCAATGCCCTTAGAAACCATACAATGCACCGCGCAGCGCTAGAGCCGTAACGCAACGGGACGTTCTGATCTGCTCCACTAAAAGCATCATAACTTGGTCAACTTTTGGAATTTTCACAAAATCTTCGAACCAAATCAAGGTTAAGACTCTACGCAATAAGAAAATAAATCAAGCCAAAAATCGGTTTTTTGAAATTCCAAGGTAATGCATACCCCTTAAAGGACGGTACTAGTTTTCAAATAGAGCTCTTTAAGGGTTCCTAAGCATTTGCATAGCCAGGTGGGGGCACGGCTTCCCTCCCCCACACCAGTACTCCTCCCCCCTCCCAGAAATAAATCCATCCAAAATAATTAAATTCAAATAATCGATTCAATTTATTTGTTTAACCCTTCCTTGACACACTGGGTCATTTTGACCCAGACGAATTTGAAATGCTCACTTGCTCAAAATTAAAAGTTTTCAATAATTTCTATCAACAATCAAATTTTATATATTTTCCGAATTTTAATTATGCAGACATATTAAGAAATGTTTAAAGTGTATCCCGGATTTTTTTCAACAAAAACCGACCCAAGGGTTGTCAAGCGCAGGTGGATGAAGTACTATCCGGGTCAAATTGGTCCAGTGTGTCAAAGCCGTGGCCAAATATAAGTGTGTCGAGGAAGGGTTAACGCAAGCACGCATGGAGAAATAATTTAATAAAACTTGAATTATTTTCTTCATCATAATGTCGTGACTTGTATAAAAAGTAGCTAATTCATTACGTAAATTGAATAGCTGTTTAAATTTCACAATTAAGTTAACTGTGAGCAAAATAAATACATTAGATTTGTGAATGAGAATCTACCGTTAGCTCATGCAGTTGACGCATTTTCGAAATTCAATATGAATGACGGAGAGAGTTTATTCAATAACTATTATTAAGTCTTTCTAATTGATACATCAGGCATGAAAGATGAAGCTATGGTCATGAAAAACATAGTTTCATTTCAAAGTTATAAAACAAATCGTGGAAATTTAAGAAAGCTATATTAAGAAGGATTACCGACTCAACTTACATGAACTTTTCCAAGCAGCAATAGTATTGCCACTGAGATGAGTTTTTCTTCTACGAGTTCTGGAATGCTTCAGGAACGATGCACTCATATGTCACTACTAAACATAGATAATGACGTAGTTGAAAAAAATGGCAACTAAAAAAGCATTGGGCCGATTGGCCGAAAAACATAGAAAGCGAATACTTATTGAATTGAGTACCTACTGAAAGTAAAGTTGAACGACTAATAACTGAATGTAAAAATGATGAAAAATTAGTTGGTTATTTTTTAAGGTATTCCAAGAGTTTGATATTAATGTTGACATGAACGTGTCATCAAAGCTTCATATTTTATGTGTGTTACGTGATTATCGACCATTATGAAAATTTTATTGAAAAACAGGTGATTGTGAAGGAAACTATTTTTTTGTCAGGCCGGCTCCGCCAAAGCTCCCCCGCCCCCAACAATGCTGGCTACGCCAATGTTCCTAAGATTGCTCTATCACGAAATGATTAGCTACAGTGTTAAAAGTTCGGAAAAAACGGCGGGCTTCCCGAAAACTAATAGCAGAGTATAATAATAATAATCCTATTTTCGTATTTTAAACGTTACTTTGATTGATTTATAGATTGTTTTGAAAAAAAACTGCACGAAATTTGTTTTTTCATTAAATATTTGATATATCAAGTTTTGTTTACAAATTTGGATTTCAGGCTTGTAAATCAAATTAACATCCTACTACGCTAAAAACCTTAAAATGTGTATCATTCCACGCGATCCGGTTTAGTTTGATTCCCCATGTAAAAAAATTAGGATCACAAAGTTTTTTGAAACCTTTCTGCCAGACGCCTTTAAAATACCGGACTCGGTCCTTAATTGTCCTGACATTGCCCTACCGAGATGGAATTAGGTGATTTCTGACCATGTACAAGTCTTCTGAAGGCTCCGAATTTTATCGTTGCTACCCTAAGAGTGTTTTAAGGAATCATCACAGTGAACAATTTTCAAAAAATCGCTTTTTTTATTGCATTATCCGGTGGTATATACGGTTATAAACGTTCTGTGCTTTTTTTAGATCGAAATTCGAATTATTTCGGTCGCTACAGCCTTTCTTAGAAAAAGTTAAGCCTTTCTTAGAACGTTAAACGCGTTTTTCTCGGAATGATGTTTCTCAAAACGGTGGCCACTCTCAAGGGAAGAGTTTTCAAGCTATCCGTTTGAAATTTTAATAGAACATTTTTCACGTCATTCCTTACGTTGCTATGGAAGCTTTTTTTTTTAATCTTTGTATTTTTTTTACAAAAACCTGTCGAAAAAAAGCTAAATTTGATACAATTTGTTCGAACGGCTGCCATTTTTTTCAAATTTCGCTAAAAAAACCCATAGGAACATAGCGGCTTTCCTACATATTGATAATAATTTTTAAATTTTTGTCTCTGATAAAATTTGCGACTGCAATCCTGGCCACCATGGGGCACCATTTTTTTCCACGCAATTTTCCGCAAACAAAAACAATGTTAAAAAATGAATAAAGACATTTTTAAATCATCATTTTGTTTTCTTCAGCGGTGCTTCGATTTAAAAAAAAAGTTAGACTGATTAGCTTATCCTATCCACCTAAAAAAATCGCAAAAATTTTCTATTTTTCGGGCCGTCACACTGTGATGATTCCTTAAACAGGAATGCGACACATCACCATTTGCCGCTACATTCCTTCATGCATATTATTCGTGCTCTTGTATAACATAAGACACAATTCAAGCGATAACAATTTTTTTAACGTCCCTCTCACACCATTCCCAGAGAAACGAGCGCCCCGAACAATATTATCGATAATTCCAATCTCAGAAGATCGAAGATTAGGATTCCAATTTGTTCACGAGAGCTCAGCTGTGCAGCGGTTAAGATTGTGCGAATAAAAAAGCATTATTGTTAATGTCTACGTATTAAGTTCTATATATATAGCTGCGGCGTGAATAAATTCCAGCGTTTACATTTATATATCCGTAAGCATGGATACGAGGGTACATACATGGGCATACAATCGTCATAGACCGTGTGTTAATCACTAGGTTAACGACATCGCGTTATCGGCTTTTTAAGGATATACACGGCCGAGCTTTTTCTTGACTTTTTTTTAAATATCTCCCATCGGAGTCATGTAAGGGAAGGAATTGGTGGAGCTGGTTGAAGTAGACGCGAATGAGCGGTCTGCACACGCCATTCCATGTAAATGCCGTGTAATCGGGGACACGAACCGAGAGCGATAACTTCATTACCTCGCCGGGGCTAATTGCGGGGAAATTAGCGGGGCTAATTGCTCTCTTGCACTATCTCTCTTTCATTTGCTCCCTCCCGCTTACTCTGCTTTCGTTGGCCCCCCTCTCTCTCTCCCTCTCTCCCTCTTCGTTGCCCCCCTCTCATCTCACTCTCTCTCTCTCTCTCTCTCTCTCTCTCTCTCTCTCTCTCTCTCTCTCTCTCTCTCTCTCTCTCTCTCTCTCTCTCCCCCCCCTCTCTTTTACTTTCCCTTGCTCCGCAACCGATCGAGATTAAATCAATGTGAGTTTTGGGAGCGAGATCTGCACATGTGTTTTTACACGCATGGTTTACATGAATCTGTGGATGGACGAGTGCATATTTATTTACGGGATTTGACGATGGCGCCGATTGGACCTTCGATAATCATAGTTTCACGTAAGTTGACTACTAGGCCAGTCTTTTAATCCAGAATCGAAATAAGCAATCACTGCTGAACGGAGAAGTAGACATAGTGATATTTTATTATTGAGTAATCGGTAAAAATGTTTAGATCGACTCGGTACAAGTAATTATAGTTATTAAATAATCCAAATTAGATCGAAATAATTGTAGTCGTTACCATTTTTGCTTGTTTCATGGAGGGGAAACTGGGGTGAGTTTTGACATTTTTATCAAATTTACCTAATACCTACTTACTTGCCGTCTTTGGAATTACCCAGCCCCCTCCCCCCACGTACGCGAACCGTAATGCCTGGCCGGACCCCCCCCCCCCCCTCTATCCGTTACGTAATGGGTGCTTCGTGGTCAATAATTGCGATTTTTTTCATAGACACAACTAATTATGAAAGGATCGGGTTTATACTCATTTTATGAAGTATATATTCATCTAGTTTTATACCGATTTTTATGGAAGAATCTTTTAAATTAACCGAGATATATGCCTTTATTTGACGACGAAAAAAGCCTCTTCATTGTCCCATCGATATCTTTATGAAAGGCTATCTGTAAATAAAAAGTCAACGATTTATCGATATCTATACAAATCTAGCTATCGTTATGCGCAGCTAGATTTTAATTTTGGTTTTTTTTCACAAACTGCTGATAGTTTGGACATTTTTTTCCATTTTCCAGACCCTTTTTGTATTAAAGCAGTCTTTAAATAGTAATTATCAAAATTTACAAAATCGGCTTGGTACAATCTTAGTCACTGCGATTAAAAAAATGTAAAAAAATATTGAAAATCGGTTGATAAGTTTATGAGTATTCTCTGGGACAAGGTTGCAAAAAGTAGTTTCGAGAAAAACACGTTCATAGTTTTCGTTCCGTTTTTCTTTATGTAAAGTTACGTTTTTTCTAGACTATTGATACTTACATTAAAGTATCTAGTCGCGAGCGATATGGCGGTTCTTCACCTTCATTATATTAACTTCAAAATAATAACATCCTGCACTTCATTTATTGTGAACGATGCCACACCTGTAGGGACTGAGGGACTAACCGGCCGTGCTGGCTTTTCTCACTAAAGCCACTGTAACTCCGTCAATTTTCGGACTTTTGAATAAAAATGTTACCAATATATTTTTGATTATATGTACTTTCAAGAATTATAAAAAACAAAAAAAAATTTAATTTTGCTTGAGGAAAGTGAGAAAGCTACTGTGCAAGTTCTTGCACAGTGACTTCCTCCCTTAACTGACATTTCGTCTAAAAAGCTGTCAACTTTTCGCGGTAAAATTACGCGCAAGTTTTTTATTCAAAACTTGAACATGCAGAAATTTTGCTATTTCTGGCAGTTGTAAAATTGCGACGTAACGCAAACCTTGACACCCCTCCCCCCACGTACGTAGACCGTCACGTCGGATCCCCCCCCCCCCTTCTAATTGTATTACGTAATTTGCGTACGCCCCCAATGAAATTGATAAACTTTCAATATATGTGCATCACTTAATTTTGAGTTTGACGTAACCATGAGAAATTAATGTTTGGAATAACAATGACAGTGTAACTTTTTGCCTTGCACCAGGGATTAGTTCATACACCATAAGGGGTAAGAAGTGACAAGAAATAGGCAGACTTACTAAGCAGTCTTTTATTTTCAGAATCATCATCAGAACCATTGTTTTTTCAATAAAAAATATGCAAGCGTTAAACATTCTTTAGATACCTAGATTACTAACAAAAACATAGAAAAATTTAACTTGAGCACAAATCCTTGGTCTCATCTCAGTTGGGGGGAAGAATCGTCGGTCTTATCTTAGAAACAATAGTAAAAATCAACTTTAAGTAATCGAACCTAAAAAAGAAACTAAACCACAATGTAATTCATTGGAATAATCACTATCGTAGCGCACATAAAACGTGACGTTTCCAGTGATGCATTACACGTGGGACCATTCTTTGAAATTAGTGCACTGGACCAATTCTTCACCAGTGCGACTTTTATCAAACGGACCACAACAGACGAGACAAAAATATTCCTTATTTTCCTCTTATTCAGAATCTATCAGAATCTTGCGTTCTACGCTTTCTTTTTATCTTTCGTTTTCTTTGAAGGGTCTTTGGCTTTACCTTTTTGTTTTGCTCCTCAGCTGAGGTGTTCGTCACTGGATATACTAAATGGAGCAGATTGTGACATGACATCACGCGACGTGCTCCACCACCAAAATTTACCATTCAAAAGTTACGTTATGTTTTTTAGGTTATCTTCGCAACAGAAACATGGTTTTAGCCTATAAAGAAGACGTCAGAGCATGCTATGACACGAATTCAATACTGTAATAATAAAAGAGGCAGATATAGACCGAAATTACTAAATATAAAAATTATTCAAATCTGCATTTATTTCGCCCCAATGCATGCGGGTCCTCCTATCAACAGATACGGCACAACTAGCATCCATGACGTGCAGTAACGTTGCCGCATCTTTCCTCTCATTCTAACATTACTGTAGCTTCACTTTTTGATCGGAAATTTCCGCTGTAACTTTTTACCCCTGTAACTTTCTGTTCCAGTCTCCCCTAACTTGGATACATAATCAGATTACGCGTGAAAAATACGATTTCATTTGATAAGATTGACAAGATTCATATGTTAGTATATCATTTCTTCGATTACGCGTGGATTAATTTCCACCAATACTGATAGTCAATCACTCCGGGATGGTGAAATTTTCATCGAGTGGTAGATTTGGTTGGAAGACGTATTTCCCGTATATGGGAAGCTCCAAAAGTATCTAGAAGTTATTTCTCAAATGATCTTCCCTCTAAAGAACGCGTCTTAAAAATGTTTAAGTGAAATTCGTTATAATAGCCGAGCTACATAGGTTTAGAAAAACTTTAAACGCGTTTTTTTCCAAACCACATTTTTCAAATCGGGCTTCTGTTTTTTTTCATACACTACTAGGTCGATCGACTTGCAATTTTCCAGACATGTACAGTACATGTCGTGCTATCGTTCAGCCCTCCATCTTCTTGATTGCTCTATAATTACTATTATTCGGGACCGTGAAAAGTGAAAATGTCATCCTAACAATCAGAGTACTTTTTTCAAACGCCGCCATATCGTACATTTATCCTAAAAAAATTATTAGAGGGTCGAACGATGATCACATTGGCAAAGAATAGAATTTAAAAAAATCGTTCATTTCAGATGACTAGGGCAGCCGCAATAACAACGCCCGATCACAACAAATTTTCGCGACATGACCTGCGCAACATCAAATACCATGTACAATTTCGAATGAAATGTTTAAAAGAAAATTGAGATGTTACTTCGAACATGTATAAATATAACTATGAAGTATTAACACTGTAGATTCAACCGATCACCAAATTTAACTCCCCAAAATATTACCTTGCAAATGGGTGTTCACACTGGAATACGGCCTTAATAACGATTTTTCATTATCCGAATCGATTATTCACACGAATATCTGTAACTCTTCGGAGGTACACCTCTGCTGTCAGAATGCCCAATAATTAAGGACGCAATCGAAACAATTTTTTTTAATTCTGATAATAGCGACCAACCGGACCGTAGCAATGTAGAATCTTCCTCGAGCTAGCGGGAGTTTTACGCCGCTTGTGCGATCGGATTCCTACAGCTTTGCCCGAGCATCGACGAGCCAATTACGAGAGGTGCACGTACACACGTAATACGTGTACGTATTCCGTAGTTGTATAGTATGCATGCACGTTGGAAAGGTACCAATACCAGAGGGTTGGGAGGGGGAGAGAATCGTCGGTCTTATCCATAGGCTTGGCCACCGTCAAAGCATACTCGCGCGATGTAAGCGCATCGACTGGAGTGCGGATCGAGCTAGCTCGAGCGCGAGTACCGACGCCAAGTCACGACCTACTAATGAATGATTATGCTACAATTTGCCCCGAGACGGCAGCTATCGCAATTTATTAAATTACAGTGATTCGTGCAACCGACGGTCGCGCGGCGCATCGACGCGGCATCCGGTAGTCGTGACGTAGCGGCAGGAGAGAATTATACGTGTCCTTTCTGCTCGCGCTTTATTCCACAATGGGATTCAAAACGTCGTCACACATCGCCATTTTTGAAGACATCGGAGTCAACGGGCAACTATGAATCCTCTCCGAGGTGCATTGAGTTCCTAATGAAATCAAATATATTATCCCAAATGGCGGTTGCTTGAGGTGCATCTTATTGATGAATGTGGAAGGGTGCTGCTCTGCAGTAGACGCGATAAAGTTCAATCGCGAAGTTTCCAAAAGTTCCACTGCGTACGGTTTTTAAGAATGTAATAGGTGTGTGCGTTAATTTTTAGGGATTTGCAGAAGATTGCGTAACTAGTCATTGAATAACGCATCTAGACGCAACTAGATTGAGTAACGCATCGGGTCATACTGTTACTAGTTTTATGTCAAAACATCATTACGTGGCTTTAGTGTTTTGCAGTTCTTTTCACAATTTGCGGGAAGCTTTGGTTTTATGCTTCCATTTGAAGAAAAGTGCTGCTGAAAGTCAACGAATCCTGCTGGAACCTTATGGCGATTATGCTCCATCGATGTCAACTTGTGAGTACTGATTTCGACGCTGTAAATTGGGTGCTTTTGACATGGAAGATAAGGAAGGTCCAGGCCAGCCGAAAAAGTTCGAAGATGAGGAAGCTTTACTCGATGAGGGTCCGAGTCAAACGCAAGAAAAACTTGCAGACTCATTGAATTTTGATCGATTAACAATTTCCAGACGTTCAAAGGCCATTGGAATCATTCACAAGCAAGATTACCTGCGCGAAAAGACGTGACAGAGTGATTTTTCACCACCACAACGCTCGGCTTCACGTTGAGAAACAGGTCAAGGGAACGTTAGAAGCGCATAACTGCCATGTCCTACCACACCCGCCGTATTCTCCAGATATTGCTCCTTCCGATTAGTACTTATTGCGATCGATGACTCAAGGCTTGTCTGAGCAGCGCTTCCATTCTTATGAGGATACCAAAAAATCGGTCGATTCGTCGATATCCTCTGAAGATGTGTCGTTCTTTCGACGTAGAATCCACCTATCGCCAGAAAGATGGGAATAAGTAATAGCTAGTGATTGAATGAGTAATGGCGAGTGACGGATATTGAATGATCAATTTGTAACCATTTATTCACGATAAAGCCGTATTTGTACCAACAAAAATCGCTTGAAATTAATGCACACTCCTCATACAATAAGATCCAGGCTATTCGGCACAGGTTCTGACGAAAAATCATAAATACAGCGCAATTAATATCTTTCAGACATATTAACTGCAATTATCGACTCTGGAACTCCATCGCATCACATTATTCGTAGTGTTGCATGCAGGTCTGCAAACCCACGCTGATTTTTGCAATGGGGGAGGATCTCAAAAGCTTGGCAACCTCATCCACGGTATGCCATCATACCTTGAGAATCAAGTGTCGTTTATGATTGATAGCCAAACCTGCAAAACCAAAGTTTGCACATAATGAGCGGTGGCAAAAGGTGTCATAGTTTTACTGCGCTGTATAGATTGACAGGAAATGCCTAATTCTTGCGACAGTGCAAAAGTTGAGCGTTTGATTTGAAAAGTCCCAATTCATCTAAAAATTGGCTACCTGCAATTCTAGGTAGCATACGATTGAAATCATCTCACTTTGTGAAAAACATTTCGAAGTACGGTGTATGAACAGGTGGTAGGTAAAATAGCAGGATACTTAAAGCAAAGTGACTGCATCAGGTTTTACTTTTTATTTGGTTACTTTGCTACTATTTTCAGTGCTCTATATGGAAGAATATTTATCTATTATATTTCGTATGTTCATCCTTGTCTCACAGAGTACAATGACCGATAGCAGAGCCGCTGTTGACGACAAAGTAAATGGAATTTGGCTTACCAGAAAGAACCCCCTACTAGGATTTCCGGACCGCTATGGAAGATCTCGTCAAGATTGTTCATATAAGCCGGCTAAATTCCCTAGATGCCAATATATTTTTTCTAGTAGTAGTACAGTCGTGCTATACATCGGAATTGGAAAAAATTAGAAGAAGGCTAATTTTTTGACAGGCGATTTTGTAGATGCCGCGGGTGCTAAATCAAAGTTTGCCTAAAAGTCGGGGTATAGGATTTTGTTAAGGGATGAAGGGGGATGGCGGTGGATCAATGCCAAACTACAACCCCCACGAGATCGCCGTCGGGAGACAAAATGTTCAGACAAATCCGGGCTTTATTTTTGTCCACAGCGCTGAAGTCGTAGAAGTTCATTTAGGGGGTGAAAGAGTGGGGTGAAATTTTGAAAGATCAGTTTAAATTTGATAACTCTAGGAAAAATTCATAAATTTTTTGTTTAAATGGGAACGTTGTAGCCCTTGAAAAGACGCGTCGATCGAGTATTTGATCATCCCTGTCCGATAAGATCTTCACCACCAAAAACATTGTTGAAGTATAAAAACAATTGTTTATTGAATAACTCAAAAACAATCGATTTTTCGAGGTTGGTTTAAATGTACGAAATGTAGAGAATAATTTTCTCTATATTTTCGTTTCTATGGACCACCCTTGAATTTTGCTTTTTCCAACCCCCCTCGTGGGTTGAAATTTCAAAATGAAATTCTGCGAAAACTATTGACCGAAAATCAAGAGATACGAGTTTGGCGCTGTGGACAAAAATGTAGCTGAGGGTTCAAGCTACAAATTGTTCCACGGCGGCGAATTGGTGCGGTCAATGGTTATCCCAGAATTTCATTTCGCATTTTTAACCCCCGAGAGGGGTTGGAAAATCCAAATTCAAGAGTGGTCCTTAAAAACGAAAAAATAGAGAAAATTGTTCTCTACATTTCTTCCATTTAAACCATACCCGAAAAATCGATTGTTTTTGAGTTATTCATAAAACATTTTTTTTTTTGTATTGTAACAATTTTTTGGGGTTTTATTGGAGTGTGATGATCGAATACTCGATCGACGCGTCCTTTCAAGGGCTGCAATGTTCCCATTTGAACAAAAAGTGTACGAATTTTTCCTAAAGTGGTATTGAAATAAAACTGGTTTTTCCAAATTTCACCCCACTTTTTCACCCCCAAAATGGACTTCCACGACTTCGGTAGTGCGGACAAAACTAAAGGCCGGATTCTTCTGAACATTTTGTCTCACGGCGCCGACCTCGTAGGGGTTGTAGTTTGGCAAAAAACCACCCCCATCCGCCTTCATCTACTAAAAAAAACCTGCACCCCGATTTTTAGGCAAACTTGGATTTAGCACCCGCGGCACCTATAGAATCATCTGTCAAAAAACTGGCCTTCTGATTTTTTCCGATTACAGGGTTTTTCAGCGACAGCATGACTGCATTATAGAGTAGGATGGGGTCGATAGAAACACGGGCCAAATGAAACAAGTTAAGTAACTCGGAGATGGTTGGTGATAGCAGCGCGGCTCCGAACGGGGAAGGAACTGCTTTGCGTATCGGATCCTATCGCTCATTGTCAGTGCGCGTCGCTCCCCGAGCGCGTCGGATATTCTTATGTGGGTGCATCGCTTTTTCGACATCAAAAGTAAGTTTTTGTCTATTAGTAGCCTGCGTATTGCTGAAAACTATTGTTCCTTCTTCAGCGTTGTTTACAATCATCATTACTTTGAATATCCTAGTTGAGTTTGATGTGGTCAGTACATACCTACAACATTTAGATGTTTTGCTATTTGATAAATTATTTGAAGCCAGGGTGTGGGGGCAGTTGAAACAAACGATTCCGGGTCAAATGAAACGTGTTTCTATTGATCCCAAATAAACATTTCATACGCAAGCAAGTTTTCCAAATCTTGTTGTATTTTTTAGAGGCCAAGAAATCATCCGAAAAGTAAAATAAAATTAAAGAACCTTAATATACCTTCAGTGATACTCAAACTGGAATGAAAAGCAAGAAGGCTGATTATTTTGATTAAAAGTATATTTTATTCACAACAAACATACTTTATCACCTGAAACACATAATTACCAGTACCTGGGTTTAGTAGAAACAGTTCAATAGCTGAAAACACCTATTTCAACTCACCCCTGGCACTGTTTCGATTAACCTCGACACAGGGTCAAATAAAACGTTTTCTAAGGATTTCTAAATTAGCTTCTACCTAAGTTGAGGGCATATAAGAAGCAAAATCAATAATGCTATCATATAGCCAGATAATCTAGCTATAATCAAAGCCCATTACCAAACAGATAGGGTATAACATGAAGTCACACTACCCGATTTTCTCAAAAACGTTCCAATTGACCCCAGCCTACCATAAACAGTCCCAGAACTTTTGGAAACTTTGAAGTTGACCCTTCTTGGACATATCTGCATGAAAAATCAGTATCTTCTAACATTTGCCGATTAAACCCGTGGCCCTTTTTAAGCTCAAATCAAATATTTTTTTCGCCCACGTAACGCTTTTCAATTAACCTCGAAACACGACCTGCCGTACGAAAAAATTCAATATCTATTTCCAAGCAAATTTCTCATTCTTTCTTTGTCGCTGGTCGAAGAAAGCATCGTAATTGTTGGTTCGAAAAATTCTATAATAATTCACTTGACCGAACGGGTGTGTGCCCTTACGAGGGACGCGACGTACGAGAGTGCGTGAAACGATAAATCGCTATGCATCCGACAGCGTTTCCTGGAGGTGTATGTGTGCCAGAGGTGCCTGCGGTTGCAGCTTCTGCCTGGTAGATCAAAAATCAAATCGGGCGTGAAACGAACGAGTAGCTCGCGAACGTTGGGATTCCTATACGTGGCGGACGGTCACGCCGGTCGCTCGTTATATCGCTTACCGGTAGTGATGGAGCCTCCGCTGGCTGCTGGCTCTCAGGAGATGGCCAAAGAGAAACGACGAGAGAAAGAGTAGCGGAGAAACAGAAAGGCCCTGTGGAACTAATAATCGCGTGGAGAAACCACGAGAGAGAAAAAAATAAATACAAGTGAAAGAGAGAAAGACAATGCAGTGTGAAGAGAGGAAGCACACTCAAGGATAATAAATGAAGTGTATTAAAAAATATAAGGCCAATAAATATAAATAATCTATCGAGCTGTAGCAAATTCCGATTTCGACATGTGAAATAAGGTGAATTTTTTCTGCAAATGGATATCTAAAGTAGTAGAGGTGCGATCGGGAGCTTCGACGACTCTCCATGTCAAGCTGCATTGGCGTGGACCAATATTTTGATGGGTGACCGCTTGGTTGTACGCTGTCTTGTGTGCCAACCACAAGCGAGAGGCTGTTCTCCTGAAATTTCGATGGCTAAACTACCGAAATTCGTGCAAATATGAATTAGGACGTTGAATAAGTTCTCGCTGTTTGCCAACAGATCGCGTTACCAGAACTGCGTGCGTGTAGTATAAGATGGTAACGCATCTATAAAAAAGTACTATAAGCAAGCTTGGAATTCAGTGTACGTAATTTCGTCAAAGTGTAAACAACTTTTTTTTTCATTGTGTTAAACATGTCAAATTTCGTGCGAAAAAGAGTATTTGCGGGGAATTTTAATGCACTACTTTATTTTTTAAAAAGTTACAGCTGAAGCACACAGAATTCTTGTTGAGACTTACGGAGACCGTCGGAAACGACATGCAGAGATTAGTTTAGACGCATCAAAAAGAATGATTTTGATTTGTCGAATTGGAGGCATTACTTCATGAAGACTCATGCCAGACGCTAGCTGAACTTTCAGAATCATTAGAAGTTGGTCAGATAACAATTACGAAACATTTGAAGGCATTAGAAACGATTTTTTAAATAGAGCGTCACGAAAAAACAGCGAGAACTTATTCAACATCCCATTACGTCGGATTTCTCACAGTTTTCCAGATGAGAAAAATCGAAATATTGGAGGCAGGTCAGCAAAAGGAATATTACAAGCGATCGAATGAGCATCTTATTATCTCAAGGGGGGGGGGGGTGCGTCATTTTACGGAAATTCGCGACGGAATCGGGATTGCGTGTTGTCCGGCGGCGAAGAGATGCTCATAGTCATAAACAAGCTGCCCATTAATTTAGCACGAAGAATGGATGCGCCCAATGCCCTACAGAGAGAAAAGCCCAGCCTCGGGAGAGAGCCATACGATATACAAGCACGCACGAGGCGTCCGTGATGATTCTTCTGTGCGAACAGGAGACCAAGAAAGCGATAAGGGGGAAACGCGAGGGACTAACACGAGGATAAAATAAGTTTTAGGGGCGTGAAATTGGCAGTAATTTTACAAGCCATAACGATCTACTAAATCCGTAAAATAATTAAGGGCGCAGATGTTTTCGTCGGAAGAATTCTTGTGCCGTGGCGATCGGTTTACTCCCTCTTTTCGTTCTTTTGTCCCCTCCACGGTCATCTTCTTCTGCGTGAAACTCACTCACTTACTCACATGTATCGTTGCATAATTTGCAGGGAAAGTGTAAGTCCCCTCTCGCTGCATTTTTTTCAATTGGTATTGTTCCTATGTCCTTGCAGGCTTTTACTGCCCCGCATTCTCACTCTCACCCCCCTTTTGCCACTTCGTTATTTCCAGTTTCTCAAAGAACGCACCGAGTGCTGCCCACGTCCGTTTCAATCACGTATGTACGAGGGCACAGGGAAACTTTGGAAAACCTGCGCCGATTCAGGCAACTCAAGGGTGTCTCAAAATGACCTGACATTTTGATTTATTAATAAAACGTATTGTTTATTTAAAAAGTACGAATCTTTTTATTTAAGGGGAGATACCTGAGTAAACGGCGAGAAAAACAGGTAAACTTCGGGAATTTTTATCTCAAAAACTAATGTTTCGATTGGATCCGGGTTTTTTTATTGGAAAATATGTATATTGAGGTATGTTTAGGAATTTTGTAAAATAAATTCGTTGACTGGAAGCGATTCAAGCGCGATTATCCCGAAACATAGTTTTCAAAGTCGCTGCTAGATGTATCTCGAAAACGGCTTGTCCGATTTTGTCGAAATTTGGATACAATATTCTTCGATAGTTTTTCTCGTTCGGCACGTAGGATTTTTTTGAAATTTTCATTTGTGACGGAGTGGCGATCGTTTTAATTTAACATTTTTTTTTTCGTTCGCAATTTCCGAAGATTTTGAAGTGCATAGACATTGCATAAAAAAGCAATGGTTGAATCAAATGAAAAACCTTTACGTGGCGAACGAGAAATAGTATCGAAAAATATTGTATCCAAATTTGGACAAAATCGAACAAGCCGTTTTCGAGATACATCTGGCAGCGACTTTGAAAACTATGTTTCGAGATAATCGCGCTTGAATCGCTTCCAGTCTACGAATTTATTTTCAAAAATTCCTAAACATACCTCAATGTACATATTTTCCAATTAAAAAAACCCAGATCCAATCGAAACATTAGTCTTTGAGATAAAAATTCCCGAAGATTACCGGTTTTTCTCGTCGTTTGCTCAAGTATCTCCCCTTAAATTCAAGGTTCGAACATGGAGGTTATGTGTTGAACACAGTATCCGATAAATGACATAAAAGGCATGGACTTGGAAGACATATTCTTTCGACAAGATGGCCCAATCTGCTACACTGAGGACGAAACAATGCAGTTATTGCAGACGAACTTTCATGGTCGTGTTATCTCGCGCCGCGGCCACGCGAATTGGCCACCAAGATCGTGCGATTTGACGCCATTGGACTTTTTTCTTTGGGGTTTTCTTAGAGGAAAAGTGTATGCCAATGATCCACAGACCATTTCGGAGCTCAAGGAAGCAATTTAACGCGCCATTAAGGGGCCAATCCACTTTGAAAATTTCAAAAAATCTTTTTTTGTACGGATTTTGTACGGTGCAGGAATTGCCGATTGAGTTTAGGTAAGAGTTTGTCATAGTATAAACTTCAAACGCGTTTTTCTCAAAAGAACGTTTTCAAAATCTAGCTCCATCGTATCTCTGAAACTAATAAACCGATTTTCTTGAAATTTGAACCACATATTGTAAACATGTTTCGCAACAAGATGACCCTCGATGGTTTTAAAATTTTGATCTTTACTCTTTTTTTTTGCGAAAGACTGCGGAAAAAACGCGTTTTTTAACTTTTTTCGATTTTCATCTGCCATTTTTTTATTTTTCGATAAAACTTTATATCCGAGGGTAATTTTGTAGCTAGTGTCATACTGAATCTAATGGACTTTGATTTTTTTGTTTCAGACAAGCCGTTGCCGAGTTGTGATGGAGCTTAGTTAGCTCCATCACAACTCGGCAACCTATTTTTGAGGCGTTACATTAAACTATAGTTTTTGTACTTTAAAATGAATTAAATTTTTTTTCATGTATTTCAAGACTTTATTTATCAAGCCCAACAACTTTTATAAAATCCTCCAAAAAAATCGCGAAAATAGCCTTTTTTCGTGGCTCCAAAGTGGACTGCCCCCTTAATGAAATTAGTCCGCAATTATGCCAAAATGGATTTGAATATTTTGTCAAACAGTGACGGTTATCTGATATTAAAATAAAAATATTCATTCTTTTCAAATAAATAATATGTTTTATTAATAAATAAAAATGTCAGGACCGTTTGAGATACCCTTCAGTGCTGGTACCTTCGGAAACTTAGTACAATTGACTTCGGCTCGGTAGCCACACATAACCTCCAGTTTGTACCTGATATTAAAATAAAAATATCCGTACTTTTCAAATAAACAATACGTTTTATTAATAAATAAAAATGTCAGGACATATTGAGACACCCTATATGTTTGACTCGGTTTCTGTGCTGGTACCATCGGAAACTCAGTACAATTGACTTCGGCTCGGTAGTCGGTGCACAAGCTAGTGCGCGGTTACGCATCCACCCATCCGAGTACTGGCCCAGGCCAACGCCGCTTGGCGCAAGAGACCGCCGTCGCCTCCTGACACTTTTTTTTCTGCTCCGTCAGGACGGCGGTAATATTGATATCGGTATAAATCGATCGAGAGAGGAGATCGAGAGGAGGGAATAATATATTCCCACAGTTAAGATGATGAAGATCGTGTCCCGGACGTAGGACGATCTCGACGCTCCACTTTCACGCCGCGAGGGAGAAATGCACATGTACGCACGTGTGCATGTGCGTTATTATTATTATATGTATTTTCTATCGCATATCCCGCGTCGTGATGTGTAATCATCTTGACGCGCGACTCGCGGCGTACCGTCTCCTGAGGGCATCATTCAATCCGCCTCGATTGATGCATTTTGCAACTTACGTACGTACACAGCGTGTGTAACGAAGCGGACAGGACACACGTGTGACAGTTTGCGCAGTCCGTTATACGTTGAATCACATAACTGCGAGTCGCTAAAACGGACACGGTGCACGTATCAATTAACGATCTCGCATACTGGCCGACAGAAACGACGTTCGCATCCTCGCACTTAACTTGTAATTTTCATGAAATTACGTGCCATGCGCAAAAACAAGAATTTTTATTCTTAACGAGAACAGTATACGTGTTCGTTTTTTTTGTTATTGCGGAAACCAGTTGTTTTTATCGTGAAAACTCACTCGAATCCCAATCCTCTCGCGAGCATAACTTTTATTTCGCAATCAATTGTCGATAGAGATAATTTGTGCCTGACATCATTGTTTTCGACCGCACGAGCCTAATGAATGTACACTGAGAAAAAGAAATCGTTGAATGTGCAAAATGCATTTTGTTGTCTTGAAATTTTGTTGTTTTAACAGTTGCTCAGACATGCTAAATAAGCTATAGATCACACCACTAAAACTATCGGTTAGATTAACAAAACGTTTGTTATGCCAATCAAAAATCAAGTTGAACGTATTTAAAGATACATTTTGTTAAACCAAACAAATTTTGGTTGGATAAACGAATTTTTTTTTTCAGTATAGTTTTGGAGTCAATCGCGAAGCAGTTGGAGTCGGTTTAAGAGGCTCAGCGAAATTTCCAAATGTGGATACTCCATGCAGAATTCGAGGGTTATTTAACTACGGCAGAAGTCCTGGCGAGTGTAATTCCGCACTGCTAAACTCAATGTACTGTTTGGCTCTTTATCGAGATTATTACGAATCCGCATAATTTCACTTTCCCCTGGGGTTCTCCGTTCCCCAAAATCGTATAGGTGGCATTTAGTGCAACATTTTCTACCAAAGCTTTGGTCAAATTTATTCGCGTAATTGTCGCTTGAAAATTCAATCAATAAGCGGTTGACGACTAGACTGCTTATTGAGTGTTAACTGTCAACGGATTATGCCTAGGTGTGACAGTCGAAAACAGATCGTTTTTAGGATTTTTTGACGCAAATCGTGATGCGGAATTCCCACAAAAATTAGATAAAGATTCGATATATTCCACAAAAATTAGATACGAGTGTAATCTGAAGAACACTCTGTAATTGTTTGCTTAAAAATCTTGAATTATAATCGATTTACCCCTTGAAAACGTCTTATCCGGTGATAAATGCCCTTCTGAACCAGGTAATCTAATATTAAAAAATTAAACAGTTTTCTTTAGTATATTAGTTTATCCTACGATTAATAAAAAAAAAAATTCCGAAATATCAAATTTAAAGACAAATGGCGTGTGTTCAAAGTACGAGTCTTGATTATTGTGAAAAATGAGAATTTTTCCTTCATGAAATCGAAATCATACACCAGAAAACAAGATCCTTCGATGAAATACTATATTTTTACATCTAGAAAAAGCCCTAAGAATTTCAGAAAGATCAACGCAGTACCGTAAAACGGGGCTAACTTTGACAGTTTTTGAGGCCACTCTAACAGAGCGCCAAAATACGGTTTAAATGTGTGCACATTTAAATGTGTTTAAATTGTTTATTCAAGTTTATTATAATGTTGCTAAAGTTGATTTTTGACTCAATGATAATTATACGACTGATTAAGTGTCGATAATAGAACCCTAGGTACTTGATATTTTTATGTAAAATGTTCCCTTCATAAAAATGACAATTTGATTGTAAAAACTCGTTGTTTTTCCTTTAATTCCATGTGTAATGCATAAAATATTCAAAAAATATTATCAAAATGATATCAAAGTAACCCTTAATGTTTGACATAAGTTGCATTTCAATGCCTTGTCAAAGAAACCCTACACTCGAGGTTACTTTGACACTTAAAAAAAATACGTTCCATTGTGGGGGGGGGGGGGGGCTTGACTTTCTTATACATTTGATAGCCAAAGGACACATTGTTCTATCGGAGCAAAAAAAGTTGGACATAAGGATTAAAAAAAAAGTTTCCTACAAAAAACTTTCAAAACCTGATCAAAGTAATCCCATTTTACGGTAATTATTGAGACATATTGCTAATCGACTTTGAAAACGTTTTGTTTCGAGAAAGAGGGTTTAAACTTTCAAACGAAGCTCCGCGCGTCAACATAACAGCCTATAAATCTGTCAAGTATATGCGATCACCTTGAAATTTTCAGGGAACATTTACAACTTAACATACTTTCAAAATACATTGGTTTTGAAAGTCATGATTTTTCGCCCTTCACAGCTAGGCATAACCCCTTAGTCGATAAAATGAACTAGTCATTGGCTGCTCACTGAGTGTCAACCCTTGATTGATCGAATTTAGCGGAAATCCAACTTCGAGGAACGCCCTCAAAGCAGCCAATTGTCCCCATACTCAACATTACGTAAACCCCAATATCTCAAAAATCGCCTTTATATTAATTCAAGCATTTTCATTCAAAGGTCATTTAAAATGCCATTTTCTACCGGACTCCTAAAATCATCAATTCGTTTAAAAAAAGCGAAGTTTTTTTTAACTAACGTAATTTTAACTTACGAGTTTGAAACGAACTTATCTAAAATCGGACTGGATTGGATTCGCATAGCTTTAGCGGGTCAACAATTACACGCGACGTTACGAAAGAACGTTCCATTGTTGTTTTTCGTCGTTTTTGTTCGATTCAAAAATCCTCTCGAAATTCTTCGACTCGGTCCGTATCGGCGTGTTATGCACTTGGGCGAACGCGTTTCGAGGAACGAAGTCCGGAAACGACGCTATCGCGCGGGAAGGACAAAGAGAAATACCAGTTTTGCCTGGTCTCGCAATGAGGCCACACGCGAGGGTTGTAAAATCTGTGGTCGCGACGCTCGACAACGACGACGGCTAAGACGATCGCGAGGACGAAATACATAAAGCTCGTAAGAGAGTGGACTGAACTCTGTGGCAGCCAAGAGAGGTATACGCCCGGCAATCACCGCGAGATTCTCGCTGCTGCTGCTTCGGTCGAACGCGTCGAGTAAAAAAGCGAAGCGCCGTAGCGCTAACGATCCACGACCACCGCGTGATTCGCTCGATGACGAAGAACGGCCATTTGGACACTCACACACACACATATATAAATATAAATATACGAATATATATCAATAACTGTCTAATAAAAAGCCTCAACCTAAACGATTCGGGGCCTAGAACAAACGAATTTTCGCCCTTTTACGTTTCGGCGATCAGTGTCTGCGTATTTACACGGGGAAAAATGATTTTGAAGACGTTCAACTCCGAGGATCGTCATCATAAGTAGCAAACTGTTCCCATACTCGACATTTTGAAAAACTCAATATTTTTCAAGAGATGCTTGTAGGCGAAGAAAACATTAGCTGTTTTCATGATTTTTCTTTTTAAGAAAGACATTTTCACCATTTTTGAGACTTAGAGTACGTTTTATTCCTTCTTTTGGGTGTTACATGCTCTTTTTAAATATTTTTTGTTAATCTTTAAGGCGAGGAATCCCTTTAGAATTTTCAAAAAATCTTTTTTTTTAAACATATTTCGAAAGTATGATGCCCAAAGAATATACTGACCAAAGGATAACTCGAAATATTGAATATTTGCGGAGTTATCGCATATAGTCTAGAGCGCGGGGACAGCATGCGGTCAGGTAGCGAGTCACATGTTGAAACTTTAAACGCGATTATCTCGAAATTACTTTTTCAAAAACTGCTCGTGTTGTAGCTCAAAAAGTTATGGACCGAATTGAATGAAATTTTGGGAGGTTACTCTCAGTAATATTATCGGAAGGATATTCCTAAAGTTTGAAAGGTAGCGTGTAAATAAATAATTTTTTTGGGGTCGAATATGTCGAAAAAATGGTCGAAAATTCGAACTTTGGGGTAAAAAGGCTCCCAAATTTTCAATTTTGCACTTTTTCATCATTTGTTAGGTATATCCTTCCCCTTAATATGTCAGTAAACGAATGACACTTATTAAATCTTTTTCAGATCAACAGAAAAAGAGTGACAACTGCAGCACTTTTCGATGTGGCGGAAAACAGGCGTCCGAAGACGCCTGTCATTCAATTACGCCGCCAATTTGTTGGTCATCCCAAAAAAAAAAATTTTGACTTGACAGTTATAATAAACTCATGTCCAAATTTGAAAATGATTAGATCATTTTATCCCCTCTAAAAAAATTCCCGAAAAATACCTATTTTCACCCTCCCAAAGGGATATTTAAAAATGGCAAAGGCATGGCACGGCTTTCTGCATTTTCAAAACTGGCGTGACGTATAGCTAAAAAACTAATCGCCCGATTTTAATTTAATTTGGTATAAATATTTCTAACCTTATTGTCTAAAACATGACGCTAAATGTTTTTGAAAATAGAAAAAGTATTTTTTTATTGCAAAATGTAGCCACTTTTTTCGGAAAATTCTATCTTTTTGTTTCATAGCGTACCATTTCATTGATTTTCAACATTTCTCACTTTTTAAATGTTTTTATTTAACTTGACTTTCTGTGAGATACAAAACGGAAAATCGATATTCCACCACTTCCTGACTACTTACAGCTCCGAAATTTCGCAAACATGCATCTAAGAGATGATAATGGATGATTCAAAATATATTTTTTTAAATCTCGTCTTTCTGTGAGATGCAATCCGGAAAATCGATATTTCACTCACTTCCCGACTACTTAGAGCTCTGAAATTTTGCAAACATGCATCTAAGAGGTGACAATGTATGACTCAACTTAAGGGATGAGATGCAGACAGAATTTTCAAAAAATAGATTTTTTTTTCATTTTCTTGAAGTATGATGTCTTGAAAATATTCCCTGGAAATTTCAAGTCAATCCGATAAATAGTTTCCGGGATACCCCACAATCAGTGAAGGGGCGTCGGGTCCCTATGGCAGGCAGCGGCTGACAAACGCGCAAACGATAATACCCGGGAAGGCAGAATGCTTTGAAGACAACAACAAATTGATATTTTGGAAGCTTCCACATCGGCAGAAGCCCTATTGGATGGGCCAGGAATTGATGATTCGATGTAAGTAAATTTTTAATTAGTATTTCTATACATAAATCAAGTGTAAAATTGAAAAAATCTGTCACAAATTTTCAAAAATGTATTACTCAAAAACTATGAACTTTAGCAAAATTTTATATAGAATACTGTCATTTTAAAATTGCCCAAAATGTTTTTTTTAATTCATCCCGAAAAACTTTAATTTTTTGAAAAACTGTTTTAACAATTGGCTATAAACAATTGAATGCTCGACTTTTCGGCAAAAATTGTGATATTCGGATTCAGCAGATCAAAATACATGAAAAAAGTTTAGCTTGATCCATCGAGCTCAAAATTTTACGAACATATAATACCGTATCCCTATCGATAAACTTTTAACGAGTTTTTTCTCGAAACTATGTTTTTCAAGTCGGTGACCACTATAATTCAAAAACCACTCGATGGATTTTGATGAAATTTGATGTGCTTATTGATGGCATTAAGTAGCCCTTAATCGAAGGACTTTCATTTTTGTTGAAAATTTCTTTTTTTTAAACAATAAACGAGCGATTCTTTGCTCGAAAATCGAAAGTTATCTGTCGGAAGCGGCCATTTTGTTAATTTTTGAAAAAAAAGCTTCGATTAAGGACTAGACTTATCATTAAACTAATGATTTTTTTTGGTCTTTTGATTTCATATGATCCAGTAAAATTTTATGATGGTCACCGCAAAGCACTACATGCCGAAGGGGGGCCGACAAAGATGGCGATATTTTTATAAATAATCAATATTTTTATTTGAGAATTTGTACAAGTCAAGTTGAAATATAACATAAAAAGTCTGTCCAACCACTTTTGTAAAACAAACTTAATTACTATAAAAAAAAATTATTGAAAATGCTCGTTTTTTCACGTTTCTGACTGCATCTCACCCTTTGGAAATTTTTTTTAAAAAACTTGACTTTCTGTGAGATGCAAAACGGAAAAAAGCTATTTCACCCACTTTTCGACTATTTAGAGCTTGAAAAGGTTGCAAACATGCATCTAAAAGGTGACAATGTGTGATTCAATTTAAAAAAAAAGTATTCATAAAATGTTCAACTTTTTATGTAATATTAGCCACATGTAATCATCCATATAAAATCTCATTAACATATACAAACGAATTCGTAGCCGACTGTGTCTGTATGTGAAAAGTTTATATGCAGCAATTAGTCGTAAGTTTAATCCCAATTATGGTCTTTGTTATTTTTTACAAGCATTCCATGTTTCTCACGTACAAACTCGTAAACTACTAAACTACTAGTTACAACTAACTAGAAAAGTCAATTAAAGACTAAAAAGTAGAAAATAATTCATATGTAAAAAAATATTTTAAAAAACAAGCTTTTATTTAATGTACTAAAAAGTGGAAAATATTTTTTTTTTACCAAGTCACCTATATGTGACTATAATCAAAAGCTTGGGGCGCTCAAAATTTAGAGATGTCATTTTTAATTTACATAAATCCGTTAACATGTGGACTATATTTAAATGACTGTAAAACAACCTTAGATTTCTCAAATAAAAATCCTACTACTGAGTATAAGGGTGTGATAAGAATTTCTCTAATTACTATCCTGCTAAGTTAAATACGGTTAGTGAAACTAAATTGATCGAATTTATTGAACATTTGAAAAGTTGAGCGCACCAAGCTTTTATTTATAGTCACATATGGGTGACCCGGTGAAAAAATATTTTTACTATTTAGTACATTAGGTAAATAAACGCTTGGTTAAACAAAATCATAAAAATTATTGATTCAAATGCTGCGTATGGGTGTTAACGAAAGAAAAATCTTTGTTGTTTTTTTTTTCTCGGTTAATCCCGCCTGACAACATCCGCCGTGACCCATTAAGAAAACCGTGCCATATCTCCGCCATTTTTAAATATTTTTTTTAATGCCATATAACAGCCGCAAGTAGTAATAAAATATACCATGAGACTAAAAAAATAGCGAAAAATCGTTCTTTAAAAAAACATGAAAATCAGCTATTTTTTTCTCGAATTAAGGTATCCCCCCCCTCAAATGACCTTTCGATAAATGCAAGAATATTCATATAAAGGTCGTTTCAAGGCCCAACCTGTCCGTAAAATTAAAGATTTTCAAATGCGAATGTCTACATTACATAGAAATAACAGGTCGAAATTCACTTTCTACACGCACACGCACACGAACATACATAGATATCAAACGCCGAAACTTCGGGAGACAGAGCGAAAAGAAGATCTAGACAACGATGTGAAATGAACTAAGTTAATTACCAGCCTTTAAAAGAACTGACCGAAGAAACTCGTGAAACCGATGAAAAATAATGATATATGTACATGTATGTGAGCTGCTAAGAAGCAAAAGGACGGAACCACGCAAGGCAGCCCAAACATTCATATTGCTCATTCAACCCTCTGTTTGTGGGTCTCTCGAATGTTGCATGTGTTCGTGCACGAATAAATGTAAATCAATTGGCGCTTCCGCGAAGGTCCACACATTTCTTCTTATTTATACGTTTAGTAAATATGAATTTGCCCGCGGTCGACCGAGCCTGGACGGAAAAGAGGAGGTGACTGGTCCCGCGTCAACCCATCCCGATTTTTCGGTATAATAATGTCGCGGCGCGCGCTTACAGACTTCTTTGCGTTTTGGGATCGTTAAAAATCGTTCTCGTCGCGACCCTAAACTCTTCGGGACGACTCGCTGTCTTTCCCAACGTAAATAACAATCAGTCGGACCGTAAGGACTCTCGCGTGTCCCCTCGTTAGCATAAGGCACTAAAGCGACGATCGGTGGACGAAATGCGGCGGGGCGAAAATAAAAATTGGCAAAAAAAAATAGAGAAAAATCAAAGTGTCGGAGTGACGTGCTTTGGTTCCTGTCGAAGGCGAACCACGCTCCTGGAAATATCGACTCTTCTCGCTATTCTTTTTTTAAAGGTTTTTTTGGTGCCCTTCTGTTCACCAATCTTTGAAATTTCTACGTGCGAAACAAGGGCTCCCATGTGTGATAGAGTGGGCGGTTGAGTCGCTAATGATGAGCTTGCACAAAATTAATATCTTACGAGGAACATCACTCAAGTGTCCGCCGTCGATTTTGTTGAAACTCATATATGTGATAAAGCATTAAAAACTATTGGACGCATATTTTTTTCGCGAAAAAACGGTTTTGGGGGGGAGACCACCCCTCAACGAAAGGCGTGTCGAGGGGTGGTTGTGCAGTTTTTCACACAAGCAGTCCATCGACCTGAATGAAACAATAACCAAAATTCTTCTAATGTAAAGTGATAAAAAATCCACTATAGAATAATTTTAAAAATAATTAAATTAAGAGGTGACACGTTTATCTTTGAGGGGTCGTTTCCCCCTTAAAAACGTTCTTCTGCAGATAAAAATATACGTGTCTAATCGTTTTTAATGCTTTATCCCATATGTGAGTTTCAACAAAATCGAGTTTATATTATAGATATTGATAGAAAAATTGTGACATTTAATAAATACACTTTCGAAATACATTTGAACATTTCGAAAAAAATGGAAATGTGGCGGAAAATGGTAGTTAAAAAATGTCAAAAAAATTATAAGTCTGCGCTGTTGATGAAATCTCGGAGATGGATCATTCGAAATAAAAAAATCAATCGGTTTTAGATTCAGTATGTTAATGGCTATAGCGCATGTCATACGATTTTTGATATATGCAAAAATAACAAAATGGCGGACATTTTTTGAAAAAATAAAAAAATACGTGATTTTTCACTATTTTTGGCAAAAAAAATAGTAAATATAAAAATAAAAAAACCCTTGATACGCGCTATAGCTTTAGTTGTGAAGAATATGTGGTTAAAATTTCATAAGGATCGGTTCGGTAGTTTCGAAGATTTTATTAACAAGCCGTTGAAAAACATTGTTTTGAGAAAAACGCGTTTAAGGCGTCTGGCCACCTTGGCCAATCGAAAAATGCGTATATTAAAAAAAAAAACTCGAAAGTATGGGCCGGAATATTTTTATATTTTTACACAACGTCAAAAAGGGCTTTAAGAATAACGTTAATACATTTCCGTTCAAAATATTTAAAAATGGCGCCGTTATGCACCTTGCCGCGGAGGCCCTCTGCCCAATACGCGCGGTCGTTGTCCCAGCTGTTACCCGGTCGTCACATTAAAAAAAAATCAGCTCATTCGTGAGTAGTGTCGCTACAATGTAGCGTAGCGGTTTTTTTTTCGGCCATAAAAAAAATTATGTTGAGCCGCAGAAAAAAAATTGTATTTTTCACCGACATTTTGCGAGCAAAAACAATAATAAAACAAAAACTAAGCAAGTTGTCGCAAAAATCGTCCGTGACATTTTAGATAAAGTATCTAAAAGTATTGTGTAAAAATTTGAAAGCAATCGGACCGATAGTTTACGATATTTCGATAGTACCAGTTCAAAAAATGTAGTTTCGACATAACGCAGGACAGCTGCGTGAAGCTAAACCGTGCGATTTATAAACACGGATCGAACCGCACGGTCGGCCGCGCGCAGCGGCTCAACCTTCCTGCCGAAAAATAACTGTAACTTGGTCAATTTTGCGTTTTTCAATACGTACTATGGCTTAAATTGTTCTTAACAATTCAGGGTTTATCCTAAAAAAATGAAAAAAAATGAAAAAAAATTACATGGTGGCCAGATGCCTTACAGTTTGTTTGGGTTACATAAATAGATAAAAAATTGTATTTATATATATTTCGAAAGTGTATTTATTGAGTGTAACGGCTTTTATATCAACATCTATAATATATACCTATCAAAAAATTCAAGAAAATAGCTTTTTTAGCGTCTTAAGTGAGAAGACCCCTTGAGTGATGTTCCTTGCTAGTGAATGCTGTTACCATAAAGCATGGATTGCTTTATGGCAGATGAACTTCCGTTTTTACGATAAACATAAAGTACGTATTGTATTTCAAATGTACCTTCTTACGCCCGTGTGGTCCATTACGACCCCATTCCTTTCACGTTCACTCCACACTTGTCCCATTATTATTTCCAGTTACTTGGAACATCACTAAAGTGTTCGCCTTCTATTATGTTAAAACTCATATATGTGATAAAGTATTGGAAACTATTGGACACGTATTTTTTTAGCGCCGGTAACACGGTTTTAAGGGTGGATACCACCCCTCAAAGAGAGGCGTGTAGAATGATGATTTTCCAGTTTCACCCTCAAGCAGTTCACCTATCTGACTGAAACAAAAACCAAAACTAGTCTAATGTAAAGCGATGAAAAATCCACTATAGCAGTATTGAAAAAAATCTAGGGTTTACACCCCTTTCCTAAAGAGGGGTTTCCCCCCCTTAAAATCGTGTTTCCGTCGATAAAAAAATACGTGTCTAATAGTTTTCAATGCTTTGTGACATATGTGAGTTTCAACAAGATCGAAGACCTTGTTGAGGAGCCCCAGACTGCTGCCCACAGCTGCCCCTTTCTATAACGCTACTATGTGATGTTCGCACGAGAGCGCAGCGAAACTGTGGAAACCGAAAAGCGGTCACCCATCCAACTACCGACCCAAGCCGGATTGCTCACCATTGGAGAACGCCGAGAAGCCGCACACCGGTCGCAAGTCCACTGCTTTCGAAATTCCGGCATCAAAACGTGAAATATGAATATGACTACTACACCAATGGGATCACGATGATTCGAACCTCGCATAGCCTCGGAAACGATTGTAAAGGCCGTAAAAGCACGCGAAGAGAGTGACGTGCGGTTGATTCTGCATATAGATCGCCAAAAGGCACAAGCCAGAAGATCGCTCGTTGGAAGAAGGGCGTTACAAACATCCTTGAGGAATGAATGAAAAAGAAAAAAAAGGAACGGATTCAGTGACAATTTGATAGATCGTGCCTTTTTGTCCGAGGGACACGGTTGCGGTCGGGGCGTCGTTAAGGACTCGCCGACACTCGATGGACGGGTTGAAACGATTTTTTTTCTCGAAACGTACTATATTTATTTTATTCATTCGCCGCTTCCTCCATACCTTATTATTGTACCCTGGAGACCTCTCGTCACGAGGACTGTATACATACGCTCGGACTTAGATACTTAGGAGCTCGAGCGACCAATAACGAGGTTACTTGTCTCGTCTATAGCCCTATACGACGAGACCACGTGACTCCGAGGCTTACGACTAATACGCGCTATGATAATAAGAATCTTTCGCTTTGAGAAAAGATGCGAGCCGATATATATCGCGGCGTGCCATATGTGCCGCTGTCGAGTTACATTGTATCAGTCACGAGATGTATAGTGACTTGTGACTGGACGGACGAGGCCTGATCCACCATCGCGCATTAAATCGAGATAAAAATAATACTGATTCGTTTTTTCCACAGCCGGACGCTACGCAAGCTAATAAATAGCAACGGATAGTGAATCAAATAATCACGAGATATATGGCTTGCTGCATCCAGGCGGACGAGTTACAATTCACCATCGTCCATCAAATCGAGATAAAATTCTTGCGGTTTACTTCCGTAGTTGAAGTAATAGATTTAACGGTAGTGGATCCACCGTCTTGCGTCAATTTTATCCACGGAATAGTACAGATTGTTTCTGTGCCATTGTGATAAATAAAGTAACAAGATTGATAGATAATGAGCGCAATGGTTTTGTGGTCAGACACATAACTGCATTCCTCTTTCCACCGAGACGATGCTCGTGAACTACGTACATAGTACTTTGAGGACGGATTCGTGACGATGGAAAATTCGGTTTTTGAAACATCATTTGCATCCTTAAAGCGTTATACGCAGTTGCAAGGCCAAAAAAGTCGTTTTTTCACGATTTTTTTCTGGAAAAGCATTTCATTTGGGCAAAACGAAAAGTAGTAGGCAGTGTAGCGGCATCTTTTAGCTTTAGATTCGCATTTTTTATTTTCAAAAATATTCATCAACATTTCTCCTGTAGGAAGTCTCCTGGAGGTCCCCCAAAAAAAGTGTCCGGCGGTGAGCAAAGTATCTCCGGTTTGGATTATCTAACATGAAAAAATCAAAAAGATTCTTTTAGGGGATAGATGGATCCAGGTATTGATCGAAGGAATAGTCAAAATTTTAATTTTTGACAAAATGGTGGCTCCGGAAAGAACTAATTTCGATTTTCGACAAAATTTTTTTCGTTAAATGGTTGAAAAAAAAATAGAAATAGTTATCGGTCAATACCTGAAGAATATATCTGACAAGGTTGTGTTAAAATTGTAGACCGATCGGTCGAGCCGTTTTTGAGAAATCGTGCTCACCGAGTTTGAAAACACCGTTTTGAGAAAAACGCGTTTGAAGTTTCGCGCGCTCTGTAGCGCTCCGAGCGTCCGTACAAATATGTGTGTATTTCTGAGAATAATCGCTGGATCGATTTGAAATTTTCAGGGAATATACTCACATATTTTTACATTCCGAAAATGCAATTAAAAAAAATCGATTTTTTGAAATTTCTAACTGCGTATAACCCGTTAAGGCCGGACCCTGAATTAGAAGGTAAGAAAAGTTGTTTTTTTTTATTGCTTAAATCGATAGATGAAATATTCAAGAATATATTTACAGTGGTACAGAAACCAATTATAGATGTTTTTGAAGATACAAGGTCAAAAGCAGAGAAGCGATTGATATTTGATATTGATATTTCCTCCTATTGACAACTTTAAAGCGCGTTTTCTCCAGTTTTCATTTTCACGCTTTTTTCAAATTGGCGGGCGTTATAGCAAAAAAACTAAACGACCTATGGAATCAAAGCAAAGTTTATTTTCTTCAGTATGAAAATCTCTTCTAAGTGAATAAAAAAGTCGTTGAAAAAGTATTTTCAAAAAGTTTTTATAGCACGTTAAAGTGTTTTTTTTTATACACATTTTTTTTCAAACCTGAGAAAAGTTCTAATTTCACAATTTTTAGGTTTTTTTAATTCACCCAGAAGAAAAATATATGACGATTGTAAATTTGTATCGGTTTTTTCGTTTCCGTCATGAATTACGAGCTGCATCTCTCCCACCGATTGGGGACTGCAGTGGCAAGACGCACATCGAATAGGCTGATAAATCTGCAGTAATTTATTGTTTCATGTTGAACATTTCTTTTTATACATTTCACATATACGTGAAAAGAAACCTCAATGTTTACTCGGCTCACCTGTTTTTCCCCTTATAAAAAATTCCCGAAAAAACGTTTTTTTTTACCGTCTAATTCAGGCTCCCGCCTTAAGGCGAGATATACATTTACAGAAGAAAACATTAAGCAATTTAGAGGGATTTTTGAAACTAAGAAATAATTATTCTAAATTTATCAAACTATAGGTATCGTTTAATAGTATATTCGAGTATACAAAACACGAATAGTTTCTATTTGACAGTAATTAAGATGAAGAAAATCAACATTCAAGAGAATGGCACGCATCTACAAAAAAAATTAACATTTAACGCATAATTTCTGTACAATTTGGATTAAAAAAGTACTTTTTCCTAATTTTTCAAAAACAATTCTCGTCAAGTAGAGGGCAGCGATATTGTCAATATTCCTACCACATTTCAACTCAATCGGCTTAATAGTATTTGTGTAACCCTGCCTGCAAAGCTTGAAAATGCAGTTTTTAGAAAAACGCATCTGAAGTTTTCGTATTTCGCTTTGAAACATTGGGAAAATATTCTACATATATAGTTCTATCGTTCGAAAAAAAAATAATCAATCGATTTTTTATCGTTGTAAATCTTTATCCCACTTTAAAGTGTTTCGAACACGTGGGTTCGTTTGTTTGGGTTGTTCAAAACAAATGTTAAATACGATTCTTTATAACGTTAAGCTTCAAATGCGTTTTTCTCCAGCTTCAACGGATGAACCGATTCACATGAATCTCTGCAAAATTGGAAGGAAATTCAATCTGTGGGGCCATAAGGAAGCGATTTTTGTCAAAAATTGATTGAAAAATATTTTTCCCGTCCATTGAAGCAAAAAAACGGGACAAAAAATTGGGGGTTTATAAACGGCTGCTATTTTGTTATCCAGGGATTCTTCGGAAAAACAAATAACGATAAGGCCCCCAAATTTAATCTCGTTTAATAATGTTTAACCCTTTTTTGTTTCAAATTAACTGGCAGGGCTCTCGAGTGCCCCGCGCAGACCAAAACACGCCGTGCATGGCATTTATTTGACGGGAGCTGGAGCCGTCATTTTAGATTTTTTAAATAAATAAAATACGAATTTACTCTTCATTAATAGAAGAATAAAATATGTTAAAAGCCATAACTAAAAGTATTTATTTGATATCAAAAAAAAAATTCCGGAGGTCATGGATTTTTCATGTGTCTCAACGGTGACCGTTCGTTAAGGCATGTACCTTTGGGTGGTCGGAAAATAATAATTTTTTTTTTTAATTCGCATAAAGCAATCAAAATAAGGTTTGGAAGGTTTATTTTTCATGTCTGCAAGAACTCAAATCAATTTTTTATTTCCCAAAAAAATACAAAATAGCGGCCCAGTGCCCGGTAGAAAGAAAACGCCTTTTTTGAGGCCCTTCACGCGCAGACTCGTTGGAGACACACATAAGTACCTGACCAAAACATAATTTTTTTTCGTAATCTGGAGGAACTTTGCTAGTAAAGTACGCATAATTATTACAAAAAATTGGTTTTTGCAAATTTGGGAAAATTAACAAAAGTTACATTTTTTACTGAGAAGAACGGCCTTAATTTGTTTAAAAAACCGTAATTCTTATTCGATCGTAAAAATCGAGTGTTCTTCGCTAGAAACTCCGTCTAAGAAGCTACAGTTGAAATTTGAAATTGATCGGCTGAAAATTATAGGAGCTACGAGTCTACCCGATTTTCAAAACATGGTTTCAAGAAAAACGCGTTAAAAGTTTGGAAAGCATTTTTCTTCGGACCATATCATTCTTGGGATGTTTATACGTATTAACCATATAATTATTAGGATGTTCATACATAATTTAAGGCACTGAAAAAAAGATACATTTTTTGTTCCAAAGGTACATAAGGTCTTAACTCACGTAAAATGACCTAAGCTTACAGTGCCTCAAAAATACATTTGACTTCAAGGCATCGATTAGTCCTTTAGTGCGGAGATGGTTTACGATATTTCATACAATACTATGTAACGAACTGGTCTTGATCATTTCTCGTCCAGTAGCTCGATCCAATTACACCACACTCTCCGGCTAATCATTTTATCCCGGCATTCCATATAAATATATACATACGCCGACATTCGAGCACACGAAGTGGCACACAATTATAGTGTTGGACCGCTCGCAATGTGCGTTACGTTCCATTCGAGATTCGTCACAAGAATCCGCGAGCGAATTGATGGTCGAGACACCACCATCCAGTTCATCATCATTAAGGCGTTGATGATTTGCGATCATCGTGCGCTACGTATGAATTTACCATCAGGTAGTGTGGTCACATACACGCACACTCCACCGGATGCTCCTAAGAAAACTGCCCCTCTACCATACCTATTTCTTGATGTCATTTACGTTATATACATGGTGCGCACACACACGAGTCATTCCGAGCCAAATTGTCAGAAATCGCCACGTTTCACTTTAAATTCATTTGTTAGCAGATTGTTTATCTCGGTGGAATTAAATTGATGATTGTAATTGGTTAAAGAAAAACAGAAAAGCTTCGGGCTCATGCAGAAAGTTTTGAGCGTTGAAGATCGTAATTATGTATGGCTAGGTAGGTCCAAAAATGGCATTTTCCAAAAATATTTTTATTCGATAGTATCACCTTCTGGCTATATTCCATTAAAATTTCATTGAAACATTTCTAAAATAAAATGAGCTATAGCACCATACTTCACATTTTAAGGTAGTTCCTCCGCGACAATCTCAACCAAAAGTTTACATACCATGTTCATGTTTAAAAGATTGATAATTGGTTTAATTAGTAATAAATAAAATTTAAAACTACGCAATATTGACTCGGTATTAGTAGATAATACGATGGATATCATTTATTGCCGTAAAATATATTTTATATTGTGTTTTTGATCTACCATTGCCAGTCAACTTTTTGCCGGGACTGTCCAGGCTTTGCCCCAATTGTTTTTTTTTCCAGGCTTTGCCAGGCTTTGCCAGGCTTTGCACCAAAATTGTGAGGGCTTTTCATGGTTATATCTTGGAAACTAGATGGTGAATCATTCTCATTTTTTTTCACATTATTCGTGATATCTTACTCTAGCTTATCCTCGTTTTTTATCAATTTCTTAATTTTAGTTTTGACGGTAAAATTAATGATGCTCTGTTTGGCCATCATAACGCATTTGTTGCGTGTAAACCAAGCCAACTTTAAGTGTAAATATCTCAGGTTTGGGGTGGTCAAACTTATTCAAATTGCACAGATGTTTGGATAATGTATTGAATAACATATATATCAAATTTTAACCATTTCTTAATTCGACTCTTCTGTGGAGGTACTACCTTAAACGCGTTTTTCTCGAAACACTGCTTTCAAACTCTGTGGACATGATATCTCGAGAACCCCTCGATGGATTGTTTCCAAATTTACAAGGATTACGATGAGAAACATTTAAAGGTCGTTGACGACCTCACTTTTTTAAAATCCATCTTCATTTTTTAATAGTTACGAAAAAATAACGACTTTTTTCATAGATTTTGTATGCGAGAGTTTCAAATCGCCACGTATTTAAAAAAAAAATTTAATCGGCGATCGTGAATAACTCGTATTTATTGTTAACTCGAATAAACCGTCTGGTTTTTCGATTTCAGATGGACCGTTTAAGCTGGAAAGTGTTCACCGCCAAACGTTACGAAAAAATGTCATCACCTGCCGGTGGCCATATTTTTGTTATTTTTCTGTATTTTTTGGTGATGTTTTTTAGAGGCTCTTAATATATGTACCTTTGTATTTAAAAAATGCTTTTCTTCTTACCAAACATTTCTAAAAAAAAAATCGGATTTTGGCTCGTTTTGTTGGGCCTCTAGATAGATATAGCCCCTTAAATTTGCCCATTTGCAAGGATTTTTTTTAAATTTCTGATGTTTTTACAAGCTTTTATTTAACTTGACTTTCTGTGAGATGCAAAACGGAAAATCGATATTTCATCCACTTTCCGACTACTTATTGTTAGTGCTCTGAAATTTTGCAAACATGCGTCTAAAAAGTGACAATGCATGATTCAACTAAAAAAAATGGTTTAATAAAATCCAACTTCTCATGTACAATAAGCGATATCTAATCATCGATATAAAATGTCACTAACACATACAAACAAATCCATAGCCGACTGTGTTTGTATGTGAAAAGTTTATATACAGCAATTAGTCGTAAGTTCAATCAAATCAATTACAATCTTGATTATTTTTTACGAGCATTTCACGTTTCTAACGTGCAAACTCGTAAACTAGTAAACTACTAGTAACAAGTAACTAGTACAATCAATTAAAGACTAAAAAGTATAAAATTATTTATATAAAAAAATATTTAAAGAAAATAAGCTTAAATTTAATGTACTAAAAAGTAGAAAATACTTTTTTTTCAGCTAGTCACCTATATGTGACTATAAATAAAAGCTTGGGGCGCTCAAAATTTAAACATAAAATCTTTAATTTACACAAATCCGTTAACATATCCACTGTATCTGATTTACTGTAAAACAACCTAAGATTTCTTAAATAAAAATCCTGAAACTGACAATGAGTATAAACTTGTGATAATAATTTACTTTATGCTAATTACTATTGTGCCAAATTAAATGTGGTTAATGAAACTGAATTGATCAAATTTATTAAACATTTAAAAAGTTGAACGCCCCAAGCTTTCATTTATAGTCACATATAAGCGACTTAGTAAAAAAAATATTTTCTCCTTTTTAGTACATTAAATAAAAGCTCGTTTATAAAAAAAAAAATTTATATATATTTCTTTTGTCCTTGCCCGTTTTTGCGATGCCATCGGTTGTACTTTTACTCAACACTGTTCTACACTCTGCCCTAATACATTATTATATTTTTTTAGTTGTTTTAGTTGTGTTAGTATCACAATCGCGCAATTTGTGAAATTGCCGCCTGCCCAGTAGCAGGCACCCAACCAAGCGCACCGAAGTATCGGGCTAGGACGACGGATGATTTCGTTTAAATCATTTCTTTTTAATGGGCTCCTTTTTATGCCCGAATCATTGAGTTGTAAAACAAAAACGCGATGTTGCATAATATGTCAAAAAAATGATCACAAGCAGGAGTGATGATGTAATTCTTTCATGGATGTTAATGAAATCAAATATCAAGTAACTTTGCAGGTTTCTACCGATCTCGATACTGAGACGTAAAAACATAGTGACAGCCAATTAATTGAGGTCGAAATGTCCCGTAGATGAGATCAATTTAATTCGATCGAAAGTATAGTTGTGAAGTAGTCGCCGGTTCCCGCCGACTCGCACGTGGTGGTCGCGATGTGAGTTGATTCATTTTTGAGAGAGAAGGAGAAAATACACTTTTCGAGTCGACGCTTGTAGCAAGTGCGACAGCAGTGATCAACGCGAAAAGAGACCGTGAAATCAGTCATGAGTCGGTTAATTCACCCCGTCTAGAATCGCCACGGTCAATTAGTTCGTTCAAATGGTGAGCTCGGACGCCATCTATGTACGAGTGACTAACCAACGTACCCATCTGTATACATAATTGAACCGAAATTTTTGAATTTGCTGAATTTTTTCATCGTTCGCACACGACCCTAGTTTTTTTTTCGATCTACGATCAGACGCTTCCAATGTCGCTTGAAAACACATGAATTTTTATTCTCTCGGTTGAAGGTACATTTTTCCCGCTACTCGTTTTATTGCTTCATCTTCGGGGGGAAATGAGGGCAATTGGTGCCTTCGATTCCACGAAACGCCAGGCTATTGTGACAAAATTGTAAATTGAATATCGATCCGATGAGTCCATCAGAGGCGAGATGGATGTCGTGCACCGAACGCATTTGCTTTTTTGCCAGACCCTGACCTCAACCAACACGAACCGATCGAGCTGCCAGCTACACCGCCGTTATTTCTCAATTCCCAAAGGCCACATTCCCACCCTGAGTTTGAACTTAATGAAAATGGAATTGTGTAAGAAAGCCTCGAGATGCGAGCGCAGCAAATTCTTCCAGGAACGTAGTGACGAATGTACACACCTGAATGGAAAATAACAAATAAGAAAATGATTTTATAAAATAAAACCTTATTGAACATACTAGTGTTGCCACGTGTTTCATGAAAGAGTTTACATTTTTCCACGTATACGGAAACCCATTCAGATTAATTTCTTATTTGGTTGGGTTCATCTACGAGGATTTTTGATGTAGGTAAAAATCACCGCCATTTGCTGTCTTCGGAGCCCGATGATCTATACCTATATATGCATATAGGCAAGGTGTCCCATTTTTATCTGTTCATGCAGAAATTTCCCGAACTATACGTTGTTTGAAAGATGGTTTCCCACAAAACTCATACTGTTTTGAGGGGCCAGCTCATCCTGTGCAGAAAATCTAAGGATTCAATTAGATTCCCATACTTGTTCCTGCTTCCTGATAGGGATCCAATAGGTCATCGCATTGAATCCCTATACATACTTAACCTTCACGATCGTATTTTGGATTCTAATAGGTATTCCCCGTTGAAATCCAATGTGCGAATCCATTTTGAATTCTAGTAGGTATTTCCCATTGGAATCCAATTTGAATTTCAAAGATATCCCACATTATCGAACAGAATCCAATACGATTCTTGATCAATCCCATCACACTCTGTACGCTTAGTTGTCTAAATAAAAAATGTAAATATAAAAAAAAATGAATGGATCTTAAAAAAGTATAAATCGCTCAAAAAGTATATCTTAAAAATCTATTTGAATCACATCACTGAAAATCCACTGTAATTATCGTTTGTTATTTTTGTTTTACTGCACTTTGGCACAATATCACCACACACGTGCACGCTTTCGAATCGTGCAGCTAATGCTTCGGTACGTCTAGTTTTTTCTCGTGACTTTTTGCATATTTTCGATTCGAACGTGGTAAGAATTTTCAAACGACGTTCATCGGGGACATTGCAAAATCCGATTGCATCTCAATATGAACTTCCTATGTGCGGTGTCCCCAACAAATCCCTACAGAGATGTGGGTGCAATTCGGGACTCCCAAACAAATTTGTACAATGGATCACGAAAATATATTTTTTTTTGGGGTGATCCAACAAATTCCGATTGAGAATTTAAAATAAAATATTTTCTCACGACGTGAATCTGGGAATGGCGCGGAATCCACCTGGATTCGAATGTGGACTTCCTTCATATGGCGTCTCTATGAAGTGCTATAGGGATTTGGTAGAATCTGGGGACTCCCCAACGAATTTCTGCACTAGAGGGTGCGCAAAAATGTTGCGCCTCCGACATTTCAAGATAATTTTGGTTTCCTTGAATAGTATGATACCTTTTTCTCCAGCTAGGTTTATAGCACAGTCCGATAAGAATTTATTGACCTATACTTTGTTGATCTCATTTGGTACATTTGTTATACGAGCTTTTTCGACGATAGCGTGAATTCAACGTTGCTTCCTGCATTTTTGGCCTGATATCGATTCATGCATAAATGTATATATATGAGGTATTCTATGTGAATCCAGTGGACTTTTTCCCTGACCCCCGCCAATTCGATTTGTTTTTTTTTAAATCTGATTCCATTGACTCTAAAAGACACCCTGATTTTTTTTTTAATTTTTCGATACAATCCTTAGTAAAAAAAATTTCTCCGAAAAAAACCCCCAGATTTAAAAATCTTAAAAAATTCTCAAAAATACGTGATTATATGTAAACATTTTAAAGCCATCACCCGCAGTGGAAGTATGATTTTTCTGTGCTTTCTGTTTTAGGGCCATGATTGTGATTTTGTTATTCAAAAATGGTGAAAAAAAATTATTGTGGGTATCAAAATATTTAAGTATCCGTCCGAAGTAAGCGGTTCTTGAATTTTTGCGGATTTTTTAAAACGTTGATCGCTCAGAAAGCACAGAAAAACTCATACTTCCACTACGGGGGCATGGCTTGAAAATTTTTACATATAATCATGCATCTTTGGGAATTTTTTCACATTTTTAAATCGGGGCGTTTTTTTTCGGAGAATTTTTTTTTTGGAGGGTTGTTTCGAAATGTAAAAAAGTCAGGGTGTCTTTTAAAGTCAATGGAATCATATTTAAAAAATAAATCGAATTGGCGGGGGTCAGGGAAAAAGTCCACCGGATTCACGTGGAATACCTCATATATATATATTCAAGAGATGCAACAACATCCCGATGGCAATCTGAAATTTATACATATATATATATATATATATATATATATATATATATATATATATATATATATATATATATATATATATACAGGACTATAATTTATTGGTCACGATCCCGGAAAAAGGTTGTCGGACATTTTTTCGGCCATCAAATAACCAAGTAATGCTTCATGCAAAATTGAACCATTGTCGAGTTATTATTGTTTCTCCAATTTTTTTAAAGCAACTCTAAAAATAAATTTTATATAAGATAGGTAACTTTGAAAATACATTTTAAGAAAACTGATGTATGGAATCAATTTTTTTAATTGTATGTGGCTTGAGGACACAGTAACAAAGGATTACCAATAATAAATAACATAGACCCCCGATTCAAAAATGCTTGCGCATTATTCTTATTTTATTATTGATAATTCTTCGCTAATGTGTCCTCAAACTACAAATAATAAAAGAAGTTAGGTTCCATACAACAATTTTCTTGTTATTAATGTTTAAACTTGGCAGACCCCACTTTAAAAAATAATAAAAATGATAATATCTCGAAAATGGTTGGGTAATGGAAAACATTTTTTCCACCATCAAATCACCATTGTTGTATGTGTGTATATCATCTACAAGCATTGCAATTGTTGGGTTTCCCGACAGGAACTGACGATGTCACATGGGAACACGCCACAACGATAAAACTATTTCCGAGATGAATTTCGCGTCCTCTTAGCGCTCCGAGTGCCAGAGCAACAGAGCAAAAATGAGAAAAAAAAACAAACATTGCCAAAGCGAAGTCTCATGTTGTCTCTGGATCGGCCACATTGCAGTGACACGTGGATTATTGTCAGCTCCGTACGATCTTAGATTATAGCGACAGGTTGGGGCGCTCCCACTGCGTAAAAGGATAAGAGCACACGCCGTGGGAAAAATATCACTTGCGGGAGATTACTCACCGTGCAGATTGTTGGCGTTTGTCCATGAACCTTGCTAACGTCTATCGGAGAGTCACGTTCTTCTTTCGTCAATTCAGAGCGGCTCTTCGATAAAAGGCTTGACGTTGAGTTCGGATTCGTTGGATGATTGCTCATTGATGCATTCGACGGAATTTCTGGACGCATCAACCACGAGGCCATCTGAGAAGAATAATTGCAACTCATAATCAGAAAAAAATATAGTTTTCGGTTTGAGCTTTGGCATTAAAACTACTGGGCTCTTTTTTGTTATGTCCACGTACATTTATTCCTGCTGAATGGATAGCGCAAAAATAAAAATACAGTAATAATTAATTTCAATGTTCCTTCGTATGCCTTTGTATACAATTGCTTTCTTTTCATTTTCACCCCAGAGTGTTGCCTACACGAGGCCAAATTTCCAGGCTATTTTGAAGGCCTTCGACTCCATGTCAGCCTCACTTGATTCTGCTTACTGCTAGAAGGCCTACTCTAGGCCTCCTTTGCTGCCTACCTCCTGCACAGACCCTTATACTCCTACCTGACCCAGCTCAAGTAATACTAACTCCTCATTTGACCGCGTTTGAACCTATCGCCCAAGTGGCTGTCTCGACGGAACACACGAACTCGAGATTAATAATAATTATTCATTTATTAATCAGATTATTAATAAATTAAATTAACACATTTGACATCATCGGAAAATACATTCAACTATTTACATTTGATCAGGGTTCAAGGTTATAAAAATCAAATCAAAATCAAGAATGCCGTTTTTCTAGTTCTTCTTTATTAACGTGTTATACGCAGTTAGAAATTTCAAAAAATCGATTTTTTATTGCATTTTTGGAATGTACAAATATGTGAGTATATTCCCTGAAAATTTCAAATCGATTCAGTGAATATTCTCGGAAATACACACATGTTTGTAAGGACGCTTGTAAGCGTCCGAGAAACTTCAAACGCGTTGTTCTCAAAACGGTGTTTTCAAAGTCGGTGAGCACGATTTCTCAAAAACGGCTCAACCGATCGGTCTGCAATTTTAACATAACCTTGTCAGATATATTCTTCAGGTATTTATCGAAGGAATAAGATTTCCGATAATTATTTTTATTTTTTTTCAACGATTTAAGGAAAAAAGTTTGGTCGGAAATCGAAATTGTTTCTTTCCGGAGCCACCATTTTGTCGAAAATTAAAATTTCGACTATTCTTTCGATCAATACCTGGATTCATCTATCCCCTAAAAAAATCTTTTTAGTTTTTTCATTTTAGATAATCCAAACCGGAGATGCTTTGTTCACCGTCGGACACTTTTTTTCGGGGACCTCCAGGAGACTTCCTACAGGAGCAATGTTGATGAATATTTTTGAAAATAAAAAATGCCAATCTAAAGCTAAAAGATGCCACTACACTGTGTAATACTTTTCGTTTTGCCCAAATGAAATCCTTTTCCAGAAAAAAATTGTGAAAAAACGACTTTTTGGGCCTTGCAACTGCGTATAACGCCTTAATGGGTAATGCAACCTACGTAGTCTCATCGAAATGCACATAAATACAAATGGTTACAATAGTGATGCAGTATTAACCAGCCCAACCCAACGTGATTTTCAGTATATCTAGTAATAAAATAAATGGTCATTTCGAGCATAATTTTTACCTTTTCATGTTGTAATAAGTAAAGAAATTATGAGGAAAAAATTGTCTTTTTATTTATGTTAATATACTCTTCATGAATACTAATGCTTCATCAATATCTCGTCAATATACATGTATATCCCGATGCCTATAGCAGGCAGACGCATTCGCATGCGTAACGGTGCATATGTGTATTTGTGTGCACGTACCCGGCTGGAAATTTGTTCAGGCTAGCCAGATTTATGATCGAGCCGTAATGAGGGAGCTGTGTGGCTATCCGTATTACGGGAATTTTGATTCGGCCGTGAGCCTGCCGTGAACAGGCAGCCACAGGTCAGGCAAACTTATGGCAAACGTGAAAATGGCCATAATGTGGTTTGCCTTATCAGTGCCCTAATATGGCTCTATTAGGAAACCCATAGCAGTGCTCAGGCTAGCGCTAAAGTGGTGGCGCTAGTGTTGCATCTAAAAACTATATATATATGCTTGCACGTGTGTCATTGTATACCCGGCTGGAAATGTATACATCGTGTTTGGGTTAAAACTTGAAAGTTTTCACGAAACATAAAAAGGAGCACACAAAGTCAAAACGTTATGAATCGCAAAGAGAGGAAGCGGTATTTGACACGGCTGCGTGTTAGGAGATGTCGTTCGAAGAAAAAAGTTGACGAGTCCCGATCATCGGTACAAGTACCAGGTATGTATAACCTTACATTTTTCAATTTTTACAAAATTTATGAATTTTTATACACTTGGGTATAGAATAATATCAATATAAAATATAATTCAAAAAATATAAAAATAGAATAAAAAAATATAAAAAAATTAAAGATAGTATAATATCAATGTAAAATATAATTTGAAAAATGAGAATGATATACGTTGTTTTGTTTACGAAAAATTTGAATATTTACAGAAAGAAGCCCGAATGATAAAATTCGAGATCAGGAAAGTCTTGATAAAGCTACCAGCAAACAATATCCTAATGCCAGTGGAGAGGATTCGAACACCAGTGAAGAAGATCTCCATGCCAGCGGAGAGGGTTTTAATGGCAGCGAAGAAGATCCCCATGTCAGCGGAGAGAATCTCAATCCCAGCGACGAAGATCTCCATGTCAGCGGAGAGGGTTCAAACGGCAGCGAAGAAGATCTCCATGCCAGTGGAGAGGGTTGTAATGGCAGCGGAGAAGATCCCCATGTCAGCGGAGAGGATGTTAATGGCAGCGAAGATGAAGAGACTGGTCAAGAAAATGTGCAACGTAGGAACAGAGATGAAGTTGAAGAACTGCGAGAATGGGTCATCAACAACAATATCCCACACATTCAAGTTGACGGTTTGTTGAAAATTTTCCGACGAAGGTTACTACCTAATTTACCTCAGTCAGCGAAAAATTTTTTAAACACAAATTCAGCTACATACGAAATAGTCGATTTGACAGACGAAAATGGTGAAACCAATGGTCACTTTGTGTACTTTGGCATGGAAAATTACCTTCAGAGGTATGTGAATACAGATATCCACAGAGAAAAGATTTTGTATTTACAATTTAATATTGATGGACTGTCATTATTTAAATCAAGTCCAGCAAGCTGTCGGCAAGGTGCTGAACAACGCGAAGGACTGGGACGGTCACCGCTCAGAACGACAAAAAAAAAGAATGACCACAAGTGTGCGGATATAGCCTTTAAATATATATTTTAAATAAATATATGAACAAAATATAAAAATAATAAATATAAGAATAATAATAAAAATTAACAAAAATAAGAAAAAAAAACAAAAGACTGTTAGTAAGTTCAAAAATTTATATTTTGTTAAACTGTTCAGATGTAAATTGGTCTTAAATATTCAATAAACAAAAAAAGTTGTATGTTATTCGTTCCGTATATTTTCTGTAATATTAATACATCCGATCAGGCAGCCGTATACACGCTATCATAAGGGCCAATGAGGCTGCCAGATTTGGGCGTAATCAGGCTGCCAGATCCCGCCGTTATCGGGAACAGCGTTACATTTTTGTTCACGCCGTGATCAGGTTGCCATACTAGCGCCATATAATGGCAGTCTGGCAACCTGATCCGAGCGTGATTAGCGCCATAACTAAATTTGCAGCCGGATATGTATGCCTGAATGTGTAACAGCGTGTATACGTGAGTCATTCGACGTCCTCCGTAACGCCTATAAATGGAGAAAATGGAAATTTGTTCCCGTTCTAAGCGTTAAGTAGGAGCTTATTTTACATTGTAGTTGAAGCTACTTTACTGCCTCTACCTCCTACCACGGTGAGGAACTACAGGGCCAAAATAGGCTGAACATTTCGACTCGGCTACTGTATCATATTTGCACAAGGACACGAGGAAAGTGCGGAAAGCCCGTGCCGATAGACTGGACTCCATGTTACTGAGTTTCAGTTGTGGTACTGTTGAAACTCAGTCAGTATGGCAGCCACCTCCTCAGCAGTCAGCGTGACACCCTAGCAAATGTTGTCTGGACATGGAAGATCGTCGGGAGGCACACCAACTGCGTATCCCCTACTGTTAGTTCAGGACAAGGTAATGCTGATAAGGCAATTTGAAATGTTAAGGGGGGAATTATCTTTAGGCGAGGAAAATAGGCTGATTTTTATGATTTTTTTTAAAGTAAATATTTCTTCACCATTTTTTAGACTTAGGGTATGTTTTATTACTACTTTGGCTGTTACGTGGTATTTTTATTTTTTTTGTATTAATCTTTAAAAATGGCGAAGGTATGGCACTATCTTATAAGCTGCATTTTCAAAACAGGCGTGACGTATAGCTGAAATACTAATCAAGCGATTCTGATGAAATTTGGTACAAATATTTCTAACCTCATGGTTAGAAATATTTCTAACCTCATGGTTTCTAACCTCATAGAACATGACATTTTTTTGGAGATTAAAGAAGGTATTTTTTTATTGCACCATGTAGCCATATGTTCGAAAAAATCATCTTTTGTGTCACAGTGTGCCATTTTATCAACACTTTTTTTTATTTTCAACACTCAACAATTTTTATTTTCAACACTCCTCCCTTCTTTTTGGTTCATATGATGCGCATGAGTGTTAATAGAAGAAAAATCTTCGTTAGTTTTTTTTTTCAGATTAATACCGCTGACACTACTTGTCACGGCCTCGGACAACATCCGCCGCAACCCGTTTAGAAGACCGTGCCGAAACATCGCCACTTTAAAAGATAACAATAATACCACTTAACAGCCAAAAGTTGTAATAAATCATTCCCTAAGTCTCGAAAAAGGTAAAAAAATCATGAACATCAGCGATTTTTTCCTCGCCTAAATCTCCCCCCCTTAATCGATTATCCAGCGATCATGTTCTCAGGACGAAGAATTGTTGGAGGTGAGAGGGCAATGACCGGTTTCGGTTGAATTCGAAATATGACGCTGCTCAAGAGGTCGTAACTTCGTCACCAAGGATTTTGTTTACACGCGACGATATTCTCTCGAAGATGCGACACTTTATGGAGGCTTTGACGTTTCGGGTTTTTTAATATACATCGAAGGGCTGTATGGAGGCGTGCAGCAGAAGCGTGAGCATCGACGGATGAAAAGCTTCGCAACGCGCGTACGCACGTATACGGCAGAACAGGGAGAGACATTAGTGTCACTGTCGAGCGTGAATACGAGACTCAAGATGAATGCCTCGAAGGACCTGGACTCGGCGAAGAGTCCGTAAGGATAGAGGGAGTGAGAAGAAGCTTTGTATTCATCAACATCCCTGTGCGTACATACACACGCGTATATGAAACTCTTTCCAACTTGATGCCTCTGCGTGTGGTCCACGCAATGTGACCGCGTGCTGTTGTCTAAGAGGCCTGCTGCAGTCTCTATGCACTTCAAGAGGTGTCAAGAGAAAGAAAGGGCAAAGGAGCGTGAGGGAGAGACCGAGAGAGAGAGAGAGAGAGAGAGAGAGAGAGAGAGAGAAAGGCCAAAAAGTCCCATCGAATCCAGGCCAGTATATAGATGGGTATAAAAGGCTTGTGATGCGTGATGATCACGATGATGTCTCTTGTTGTGCAGTTTACAATAATCCAACTGCTGAACGATCAGAGATGCAAGTACGGTCGGACATAAATAAGCAGCGATCTCATTAATCAGTGGTGAATTAAGGAACTCCATGGTACCAGTAGGAAGTGTAGACGAGAGATTGAACGAAGCGAGAATATCGCCGAGAATTGTTTGACGCTCGCCATTTAAATATTCAAAGGTCAGAAAGGACATGAAAAATCTTTTCTGCAACGAATAAATAAAGATTTCCTACCAGTGTATGTCTTTGAAAGATGAACGTAGAGACTTGAGTACCAAATATATTCAACATGAAGAAATTCAAAGTGTGATACTTCGAACTAATTTATTTATTTTTATCATTATTACATCTATTTTTATTCGCCGAAAATTTTAGTTAATTGGCTCTACGCAAATTAGTCAGAACTTCAATCAAGGTCTTACTTGTTGCAAGTACAAAAGTTTAGACACATGATAGTAACTGGACAAAATTGATAGACACATAGAATGACGTTGATGTTTGCATCGCTGGAATGCAAAGAGAATTTTTTTTTTATTTCCCAAATTTCTTTTCGCAGATTTAGGCTACGAAAATCACGCAAGGATTTTTATGGATTCTTAGTGAGCGATCTACAACCTAAATCTGCAGAACATGGTTTTGGATAATAATGAAAGTAATGAATTTAATAGAATCTTCATTGCATTCCAACGATGCAAACGACAACCCCATCATATGGAAAGCTATCTATTGTTGGAGAGTTACACTTTTTCGTGTTAGTTTATAAATATTTTCTTGAATAAATAGTTAACGTTTTACGATTTGTTTGAATCGTTTAAATTGGGGTTGGATTTCATTCCCTAGGAGATAAGGATTTCAACAGTACATGAGAGAAAAATGGAGAAGTTGCCGTTGAACATCACGTGGACAACTCGGAAAAGGATGTAAAATATTTTCGTGTCAGATTCAAGTGACACGCGATGTTCTGAAAGTATATTTTTGTCAGGACAAGGAGAAGGGAAAATGGACCACCCGTTGATGCTATACCGCACGCGTCTGGCTAGTGTCTTCTCGTGTTTTCCAGTACACCCAGAGTAGAGTTTCAAATTCACACTTTCACATAAAACTGGTAAAAAAACTGCGAGTAGTCATCGGTAACTCAATCCAAAGAAATGGAACATCTCTAAGAATGCTTGCATGTGAAGTCAATAGATCGAGTTTCACACTGTTAGTTGTTCTACGAAACCATAAAAAACTCAATTCGTGGCCCCCATGAATTTCAGTTCAAACCAAATGAAACATCGTAATACGGATTTTTCAGAAATTATCATCTCATTTTATTGCATTGTTTTCCAATCATGTACTCGTCTCAAAAGAACAAGATCAGTTGTCTTCAATTTTATACAAATAGGGAGAATAGTGGATTTAATGGATTTGAAAAATTATAAAAAATGAGTAGATTGTTACGAAAGAAAAAGTTAAAAGTATAAACTTGCAAGGAGTCGCAAGAATAGTTAATTACACTTATTTAATTTTAAAAACTTCTCGTCAATTTGTTGGAAACTTTCAGAATTTTGTATTTAACCGAATTAGTTATATAAGCTTTCAATTCAGTGCTATTTTTAAAGAAACAAAGATCAGTGTTCTCTGATTAGATGCAAATAGAGAGGATAATGGAGTAATGGATTGAAAAAATGATGTCATGAAGGAAAGTATCTTAAGTAGGATGATACTCAGGCAATCTTAACAATGGTTGAACATACTAATTTAATTTTCACAATAATTGAATCAATTAATCACCTTCTAATCGAAGGAGAACGTTCATGTATCGTTTTTCCCTTCCGCAAAAAGAACAAAACCGGTTTTCGTCAACTTCATACAAATATAGGGAGAATAATAGAATGACGGGTTAAAAAAATGAAAAAATAAAATGAAGGAATATACAATGTACGAACAGGCAAGAAATCTTGAAACTAGAACGTGCTTATTCAAAGCACAGAACAAATGACCTTTAAATTGTCATATAAATTAATAAAACTGAGCAGGAGGGCATTAGTTTTGTCACGCGAGACAAATTCTCCATCGCGATAAGATTGGTAACACCAAACCCTCTTTTGTCGGGTTCAAGTAATTGTAACGCCTCCCTTTTAATCTCAGACACTAATTTTGCGTGAAATAGTGTTTTCTATTTCTCCATTTATATATATATATTTCGTTCAATTTTTATCAGTCACGTCGATCAATTCGAAGCTCGCGCGTCAAGTCTGCCTGCGCGTGTGTCAGTGATTATACACCAAACACCGATGAGTGTGCATAACACGCGATAAGGGAACATTTTATAACGCGACGTCGTCCACTTTTCCCCGTCGCGGTTTCGTGCTCTCTGACGACGCGCGCGTGCGACACGTCATCGTAATATCCACCAGGGGAGCAAGGTAAATCGAGATTTGTGAGTGTGCGTGTGTGGTTGTGTTTTCTGCTTGTAATACACGTCGCGCTTCGTGACGGGGCTAATTGCTTGCGACAAAACGCCGGTCGCCAAGCTTACTGTCTCTCTCTCTCCCAATCCTTCCCCCTATCTCTCTTTCTCTCTATCTCTCTCAGTCAGTCAGAATTAAAAGTTAGCAAGAGAAATTGACGATAAACGAGCTAAGTGGACTTGCAAAAAAATCCAGTCATACCTATACAGACGGAATACCAAACGAGACAAATAAAACGAGAATACCGACCGTTCGCCACCAAAGTTTTCCAGTTCTGGCTACATTGAGGAAAAAAGTCCATGCTAGTGTAGGCTGGGGTCAATTGGAACGTTTTTGAGAAAATTGGTTAGTGTGACTTCATTTTATACCCTATCTGTTTGGCAATGGGCTTTAATTATAGCTAGATTATCTGGCTATATAATAGCATTATTGATTTTACTTCTTATATGCCCTTAACTTAGATAGCAGCTATCTAGAAACCCTCGGAAAACGTTCAATTCGACCCTGTGTCGGGGTCAATCGAAACAGTGCCTGGGGCTAGTTGAAATAGGTGTTTTCAGCTAATTGAACCAATGTTTCTACTAAACCCAGGTACTGTTAATGATTTGTGTAAAGTGATAAAGTATGTTTGTTGTGAATTAAATATACTTTTAATCCAAATAATCAGTTTTATTACTTTTCATTCCTGTTTGAGTATCACTGAAGGTATATCAAGGTTCTTCAATATTATTTTACTTTTCGGACGATTTCTTGGCATCTAAAAAATAAAACAAGATTTGGAAAACTTGCTTGCGTATGAAATATTTGTTCAGGGTCAATGGAAACACGTTTCAATTGGCCCAGAACCTTTTGTTTCAACTGCCCCCACACCCTCGCTTAAAATACTTTATCAAACAGCAAAAAAAAACTAAATGCTGTAGGTAGGTACTGACCACAATAAACTCAACTAGGATATTCGTAGTAATGATGATTGTACACAACGCTGAAGAAGGAACGATACTTTTGGAGGAATACGCAAGATACTGATAATCAAAAAACTTACTTCTTATATCAAAAAAGCGATGCACTCAGATAAAAATATGCGACGGGCTTGGGGGCGACGCGCATTGGTGCGACAGGTTCCGATACGCAAAGCAGTCCCTTCCCCCTTGAGGCCACGCTGTTGTCGCTAACGGTTTTCGAGTTGTTCAACTTGTTTCATTTGATCCGTGTTTCTATCGACCCCAGCCTACCCCATTTCTATAGAAGTGGTGCCCATGGGAAAATCTATACCACGGTAAACTATAGTTTATCGGAGGGGCAATCATGATGTAGTTGATTTGATATGGTTTTTTTTACTATGGGGTTTTCTTGCAATCACCATTGACTCTTCTATCAGCGCACATTCTAGAAAAACATTGATCGATCATTCAATCAAGCAACGAGCACCAGGAAATTTTTCCGGGTGGAAAAGTTTCAGGCCCAATGAAATTGACCTCCGAAACCTCAAAGCTGCGGCTGCAATAGCTATTGGAGCAGCGCAATTTGGTCCCGATAGGGGACGTCAACATTGCGAGGCCGTGTTTTTCTTCATTCGAGCATCGGAAACTGTTGGAGTTGAAAATCCAGCATGAATTGATAAGGTTGAAATTTGCAACGAAAATGACTTTTCTCTAATTGCTCCAAATTTGATTACAGAGACTTCGGATATCACTAAAACTGGCTTTAGAATCTTTATTTAGAGATCCAAAATCTAAATCTGCAAAACATCGTTTTAAATAATAATAAATATCAGGGAATGAAAATATAAGAAAAATGTTCGGTGCATTTCCACGATGAAAACTTCAACTCTTTTTAATTTCAAATAGCGGATAGAAATTCGGGAATCAATCAATATTTATATCCAAACTTCAATCCGCTATTCTGACTTTTCGAAGTACAATATCAAATTGATATCCAATTATTCTGTATGTCAAAACTACTATTCAATTAATATCAAACAATACTTAATTTCGATTATTATTAACATACCAGACTGTTCATTTTCTGAAAATCCAGCAATTTCTCGAATAAGCAACCTCAGTTTAAGGGGTCTTCTCGCTTTAGACGCTAAAAAAGGCTATTTTCATTATTTTTTTTTGATAGGTTTATATTATAGATATTAAAATAAAAGTTGTTACACTTGATAAATACACTTTCGAAATACATTCTAAAGAAACAATAATAATTTTTGTCACTATTCATATACGAAAATGGTAGTTTAAAATATGTCCTAAAAAAATTGTAGGTCTGCGCTGTTGATGAAATCTCGGAGACGCACCATCCGAAACAAAAAAATCAATGGCTTTTAGATTCAGTATGTTAATGGCTATAGCGCATATCATACGATTTTTGATATATGCAAAAATAACAAAATGACGGACATTTTTCGAAAAAACGAGTTTTTCCACCGTTTTTGGAAAAAATCGTAAATATAATTTTTTTTAAATCCTTGATATGCGCTATAGCTATAGTTGTAAAGAATATGTGGTTAACATTTCATAAGGATCAGTTCAGTAGTTTCGAAGGTATTATCAATAAGCCATCGAAACGCGTTTAAAGTTTGTTTGCGTTACACAGATATATACATTTAAAAAACATGTATTCCGAAAGTGTAACAACGTTTATATTAAAATCTATAATATAAACCTACAAAAAATGCATGAAAATAGCCTTTTTCGCGTCTAAAATGAGAGACTCCATAATGATATATTCACCTGGGGTGACCGCATTTTAGCGGTTCATACACCGCTTTCGGCCCTAACAAAGTTATGGAAAATCAATACGGAGCCCGATCAAATCGCCATTTTATTTTCCCCATGGTTTGTTGCTTCATCCGCTAACAAGTTTTAGGCCCGTGTTTTTTTTTTCAACACCAACCATCGCCCAATAAAAAACAGGACGAATCATCGACAAACCCCTTAGAAGTCCTGTACCTGATATCTTCTGCTGTTCCATTTGCGAAATCGATATGGAACCGGAAGGGTGTGTCACTCGACAGTGCGTGTTGCGTGCCCCAGGGCCTTTGTGACGCGATCCCCTGGAGAAAGGCGTTCGCCAGAAAGGTGTCAGCGATAAATAAATAAATGTAAAAAGAAATATACACTCGTAAACCACAATCTCATTCAAGTTTATTCAGCGATCTCGTATATTTTGGGATCGAAATAGAGCGTCTTCCGACCGCACTCACGCTAAGTTCTTTCGTCACCGCTGCACTGTGGAAACACTCGCGTGACGATTCGCACTCATCTTACTCAATGAAAATTTGAATAATACATACACTCCCATTCAGGGACGACCGTATAACGCAAAACGTGTACAAATAACTTGTCTCGCTAAATATATATCGGTATTTGCGTAGGTACATTTTTATGTATACATATATACACATATATCCACGCACACACAGCTATATATATGCGTGTTTTTTTCGCACATACTTCTGGGCAGTAACAGCAGTAGCACGGAAGAGAGAGTGTTTGCAAAGTATAAGCCGCAAAGGGGATCGCCGGTGTGTTATTTATGCTATGACGTAACGATGCTGTTGCGGTCTCGTGTACGTTCAATTCTTCTTTCAGATATAAGTGTAGTAAAGAATATATATATATATATATGTGTGTGTGTGTGTGTGTGTGTGTGTGTGTGTGTATATACCCACACATGCTGTTAGTCCGTATATTTCCCCATGAAACGAAATATCTTGTGCAAAACGATTTTGTGTATCGCCATCTATTGCTGACAGCATGTTCCAAACCTGCCATGTGAATCGTCCCTAAATTCCTGTACAAAAATGCTATCCCCGTACAGAAATTATCGCAGGGATCTAACTGGCTTCCCATCCGTGCCCCTACTTCCTGATAGGCATCCAATTGGTCATCACATTGATCCCTATTGGGATCTGTCAAATGACGATATGACATCTGGTGGTGGAAAATCAAAGTACATCCGAGGCAAAGCCTTCAATAGCATTAAACGTAGCCGTGCGATAAAAGTATTTAATTTAAATTAAAAACATAAAGTATGTGAAAATCGAATGCGCGAAGTTTTCTCCGCGTAAAAACTACCGAAAGAACATTAAGGTAATCCTATCGCCAGGCTTCAATTCATAGGATTTTCATAATTTTTTTTGCGCTTGACTAAATATATTAATAATCGTCTCTGTAAAACGTTGGGGTCGGTTATCGACCTAACTACAGAGAAAAAAAATGAACATTGCGTACTTTTGTGAAGGAATTCCGAGACGACATACAAAAACCCAATTACCGGTCGCGACAAACGTGTATATAATAGTGGGAATCCGTCAGATTCTTAAAAATAACCAGATTTACATACTTAACACTTGTAGTAACCCTAAGCTCTCAGAAAAATTACGCTTATTGATCTAATTTTTATGTAATATCAAGTTGAATTTGAACTTCCGGTATTGGATTTATTACCACTTGCTACGATAAAGAGAAGTGACAGCAAAGCAACAGCTGACTGTAGTCCTAACCTCATCTCACTCATTCGAATTTCCACACATATTTCATTTTTAACCGACATATTTCGCTGACACAAATTTTCCACGCTTTTTACCAGTCGTGGCCGGAATACAATGCGTTATATTTCCCGCACCTAACATTGTTTTGACAGAGGGACGTTGAAAAGCGTGGAGGTTAAACTCGCCTGGTTGAATAAAAAGAGACGGAGATAGAACCAATTTTGCCCAATATCAAACCTAGAAATACTGCGCGAATCGTTGGAATAACTATTTTTTTCATTTTTTTAATTAAATGTGAACACTCATTGGACAGTTTACACACGGAAAATGTTAGCTATTACAAATTTTTATGCATATGTTAAAAATATATATTGTACAAGACTCAAGTATGATCAATGGTATGACTAGTGTGGAGCGATAGGATTACCTTAAATGTGCTGTGAAAGAGTGCAAAAGCACTTCGGGTAAGGAGTTGGAAGTCCATTTCTACAAATTTCCCATTGCAGGGAAATGCTTTGTGTGCGAGAAAAATTATTTCGGAAATGCACAAAAAACCTATCAATAAAAGGCTTGGATGAGCGCCTCGAAAATGAATAGTCAACTCAAGCATAAAAGTGTGCTCACTGCATTCCCGGCAGGATGATCATTACATACTACCGGGAACGTAACCTCAAAAAAGTTAATGGATTAAAGGTTGCTTTTTCACTTAAACACCAACATTATGCTCCAATTTCGTCTTTTATTCTATGTATTTTTTTAACAGATATAACCGCGAAAAAACGACACTTGAAAACTATCGCTGTCCCATCGTGCAATGGACCAAATTCTGGAAATGCGAAGACTCGTGAAGCTCGAATAGAAAGAGCTCGGAAAAGAAATCTGAAAGAAAATATCGCCCGAGATTGATACAGCACCATCAATCTCATGGGGATTATGTCGCAGTTGAGGTGTTTGTAAAGAAAACGCTTTGAAGCTGACAGCACCGGTATCGCAAACGCCGCTAATTTTACCACGTTTTAAAATGTACCCTGCCTTCGAAATACGTTCGCCTTCCACAAAACTGCGTTTTTTTCGGATTGGTTCCGACCCAGTCACAAATTACACTAATACTTATAATATCACAGAAATTTGTACGAAATTACATGACTTTACGTGTCACGATCCTCTTATCGCCGTGTTTTTTAGGCTCCGCCCATATGACAGATCGCAAACTGAAACGTCACGCTCGTACATTTCATTCTCATAGAGGCTCCCTATTGTAATTTACGAGTCCCATTTGAATCCTAAAGGTTTTCCACATTATGGACCTGAATCCGATACGATTCTTGATGGAGCCCATCGCATTCTGTACGTTGAATTTTCTAAACAAGATATATAGATATGCAAAGTGAGTGGATCTTAAAAAAGCATAAATCTAATCATAAAAAAGAATAAATCGTTTAAGAAAGAATATTCCAAAAAATTGATTTCGTCATATAATTGAAAAACCCTAAAAAATCCTTATAATTGAAAATCCCAAAAATTGACACGCCCTGTTTTTTCTCGTGACTTTTCACATATTTGCGGTTCGAACGTGGTAAGAATTCCCAAAGGGCGTTCATGGGTGAACAGTGGAAAATCCGATTGGATCCCAATGAGGACTCTCTATGTGCAGCGTCCCTATCGAATCTCTAAAGCAGCGGTTCGCAAACTATTTTGGCGACGGAACCCTTTTGACACACTACATTTTTTACGCAGCCCTAAAATAAGCAAAACCTGGTTTCACGTTTATTTTTTAATGAAAGTCGGGGGATAGTACGATATCCGGGGCGCCAAGTTTTGACCGTTGATTTTTGATACTTGAATCAAAATAATGGGAATTTTAAGAATAAACAACTTGCCGTTTTGGCTTCCTCAAGCAATTATTAGCGCTTTGAGCAGTAATTGGAAATACGCCAAAATTCAACGATTGTTGTTGGCTCATGGGTACAATATCTTTATTTAATCGCAAATGATGAAAATTGACCGCGCAAGCGTCAAAAAGTATTGCATTCTTTGGGTTTGTTTGGGTTTGTTTAGTGGTGTCATATAAATCCCACTAAACGTAGTATTTATATTATTTTCAACATAAGCTCCAAGATTATAATGCTTTGTTTATTCATATTCTCTGGTTATTTAAAACAATAAGAATTGTTCCATATAATTACTACACCAAATTACTAAACGATATGTTTTACATAAACTTAGAGCCTTATACGTCCGAAGAGGGATGAACCGTATACCTTTAATTCCTCTTCGGACCCCTAGCGATTAAAAGTACTACTTTACTCTCTGTCTAGTCGCACTTATATGCGAGGGTAACATCGTAGTGGTATTTAAGATAGAATGACACCTGCTCGCAGTCGGTATGGTAGAACAATTATAGATACCCAATAATCTCTGAAACGGCTCTTCAGATCCCGTCGAAAATTTGCCAAACGACGTCAAATAGATAGACGAACAGCTGTCTGCCCCTCAAATTCAGAAAATTTGATCTTGATACTTCTACGCGGGGTCAGGTCTTTGTCAATTCCCCTATTGAGAGGATCTCCCGCCGTATATCTTATATACAGGGGCGTAGCGTCGGGGAGCGGAGGGAGCATTCGCTCCAGGGCGCCGAGGTCTAGGGGGCGCCCCCGCGATGATCTTTTTCATCTAAGTTTGTGTCAAAACCATATCAATGATCCCTACCAAATTATGAATATTCATAATGCACTTTTTCAGATCATTTCAGCATTAAACAATATCAAACATTGTAATCCGCGTTTCTACTTATGAAAGTAAAAACACGTATTACATTGTTATATCGGAAGACTTTCGCTACCCATTCGATGCCTGTTTATGCTTGCACGAACTCGCTCAAGCGGAAGGAACGTCAACACCACCCGACTAGCGCGCCACCCAGTCGCCCATAGCCACCCGTATTCACTCCACCGTCTTGGTACATAGCTTTTACGTTGCACATTTTTAACGGTTTATAGGAGATACCCCGATGTTGATATCACTTTAAAAAAACATCAAAATCCCACTATAATGTCAGAAACAGTTCTCAACAAGAAAAAAGCCAGTGGTGCCGAAAATCGGAAAAGAAAAGCAGAAAAACATGAGGCGGAAGTCGAACTTTTGAAGAAAGTGCCAAAGCTATCTACGTTTTTTGGGAACGTCACGACTCCTATCAGCAACATTAGCACCGAAATTCTTCCCTGTTCGAGCTGTGATAGTGTTTCTCCACGTTCTGCAAGATCGGATTTGAAACAGTCAGAAGCAGATAATGCTGGCGATACTTCGATCACGGTAGCGGAACATCGAAGAATCATTAACTCTTCTGACAAATCCGACTGGCCTGATAATCCAACAGCCGATGAAAAGCGAGAAATAATCAAGATTGGCCCATGTCAACCTAACGGTCCATTTCCAGTGGAAAAAGAAGGTCGCAATCGCAATCGAAGTTTCGATCAACGGTTCTACGTGAAGAAAAACGAAAAAACATCTTTGACATTCAGGAGACATTGGCTGTGTTATTCACCGAAACTCAACGTTGCTTATTGTCTCCCATGCTGGTTGTTCAACAAGGCGCAAGATCATCAATGCCTTGTGAACGGTACTGCTGATTGGGCCCACTTAGGCCGCAACATCGATAGACACGAAAATTCGACACAACACGCAATATCATGTGGAACATACGACCTCTGGAAAGCAGAGAAGACCATTGAATGCCTGCAACGTGGCCAATCCCGAGACGCTTCAAATTATTGGCGTCTAGTTTTGCGACGAATTTTCGATGTAATATTAACGCTTGCCACAAACGACCTTCCGTTTCGAGCTCATAGAACTGAAGACAATTCGACAACTACGAAAGGTAATTTTCTGGAATTTATTAATCTATTGTCCCGATACGATCCGATCCTGGAAGAACTACTCAAGCGCCCAAAGGGAACGGTGAATTACTTAAGCCCGCAAATTCAAAACGAAGTGTTAGATATTCTCGCAAAGAAAATAAACACGCAGATCAAACAAGAAATAGAAGATGCTGCATTCGTATCGGTTATAACAGATTCGGCACAAGATCTGTCTAAGGTAGATCAACTTAGCACCGAGTTTCGATATGTGTCATACAAAAAAGATGAGAATGGCAATATCGTTGGAATCGACATAAAGGAGTCTTTCGTTGGGTTCACCGAAGTTAAGAGTCAGACGTCGGCTGCACTAGAAGATACATTACTCAAAGTCATCGAAAATTTTACCGATTGTACAAAACTACGCGGTCAGGGATACGACGGCGCTGCCAACATGAGTGGTCTGTACAATGGTCTCCAAGCACGATTGAGTCGAAAAAATCCGTATGCTCGATACATTCACTGTTGTGCGCACAACTTAAATCTTGTTATCAACGACACTGTTCGAGACATCCCGGCGGTCCGCAATTTCTTTGATAATCTGGAGACGCTATACGCATTTTTCAGCGCCATTACTAGGTGGTCGATGCTCATGGAAGGGCCGATGAAACAAACTTTAAAAAAAGTCTGCCCTACGAGATGGTCTTCGCGCATTCAAGCTATCGATTCGCTACGTTGCCGATATTTTGACGTCATGAAAATCTTGACGTATTTATCGCTGCAAGGGAAAAATAATGCCGAAAAGACGCAAGCCAATGGGTTAATGAAATATTTCGGGGAGTTTTCGACCGTGGTGTTGATCGTGCTACAAAGCAAAATTCTCGGTGCCGTCGATATCGTATCAAAATCACTCCAGGCGAAACAAGAGGATATAGGAAAAGCAGCTGCAATGCTATCCTCGCTTGTGGCAGAATTCAGCAAAATGCGAAGAAACTGGCACATTGTGAAAAACGAGGCGAAAAAGATGAGTGAAGAGTGGAAGATTGATCCAAAATTTTCGGACAAGAGAATCCGCTATACTCGTAAAATGTTTGGTGAACTCCATTCGGATGAACGATTGCAAGACGCAGAAAAAAGGTTTGAAACCGAAGTCTTCAACTGTAACCTTGACATCGTAACCACTCAATTAAGGATTCGTTTTAAGGCACTGAAGGAAATCTCGAAGACGTTCAGCTGTCTATCACCGCGAAATTTGCTCGAAACATCGGATCAAGACATAATCACTAGTGCGAAAGCACTGATTGATGCGTATCCAGAAGATATCTCTCTGAACGTCGGGGCACAGTTAGTGCGCCTAAAGACATGCTTTTCTAACCAATTCGGAAAGATTAGAACTATTCAAGAACTCACGCAATTCCTTCTTATTAATTGTCAAGCGTCGAGCAGTTTCTCTGATGTTATCACAGCCTGCTTCCTATTTCTCACTTTACCGGTAAGCGTCGCCACAGCAGAGAGAAGTTTTTCGAAACTTAAACTTATTAAAACATACCTGAGAACCTCTATGTCACAAAGTCGTTTGAATGCGCTGGCGACTATCTCGATCGAACGACAAAGAGTCAAAGAACTTGACTTGGATCCTCTGATCGATGAATTCGCGGAAATCAAAGCAAGAAGATCCAATATATAATAAAAAAGCAACTGTATACTCCTGGGTTGACAAACCGTGCAATAAAAAGTTATCGGAAAGTCTATTTTTATTGTGTACCTGGTTAGGATTCTGCGTAGATGTCATCGTTACCAAATTATTTACGATTTTTTTCATTAAGTATAATTTATAATCATATTAGGTGATTATAATGATGGGAAAAAAATCAGACACTAACTTCCAGATGGATTCCACCTGGAGGTTTGTGTATGTTTCTTTGAGCGCCCAAATGAGGGGGCGCTTGAAGAATTTTGCTCCGGGGCGCTGGAAGTGTAGCTAAGCCACTGCTTATATATATATATATATATATATAATATATATTAAAAAATATGTATATATAATTCCTCTCTCGCTCTCTTGGCCTTAGAAAGCTGCCGAAATCTTCTAACCGCATCCGAGTTGCATAACGTTTTTCGGCGTGGCAGTCTATAGCACCTTTTTTAAATAGAATTCTGGAATGCATCGAAACTCTAAAGCTACGATGCTGTAAGATCAAAGTTTCCATGTGGAAAATAAGAGGTTATGTGCATCTATCGACTGCTGAGGCAGTTATAGGGCAAGCCTATTTATGGCCTCGTCAGGGAAAGCCATAGTAGGGCCTATCGGGGCAAGCCTTGGTAGGGCCCTATCGGGGAAAGCCTTAGTAGGATCTTATCAGGGACGGCCTTAGTAGGGCTATTTTAGTATAGCCTCATTTAGGGCCTAAATACGTCCGGCCCGGTCGGGGTCGGATCAGGATGTCCGTAATAGATGTTACCCGTATCACATCCCGATCGGGGCCTGATCCTGGTCAGGCTAACCCTAAGAAATTTCTATTCGGGATGGAGTACGATTGATCGCGCTCTAAGGTTTGCCATCCGGTCCCCAGTTGTACCGACCTTGCTGGAGGCATATGCGATCAACGATTTCATACCACGGTCCGAAAAATAAATTTACACGCGATCCACAACGCGAATTCACGTCGTGATGGTCTATTCAGCTGATAACTTCGTAATCGAATTATCGTATCGTAAAAATTCGACAGTCGGCATAAGGATTGAATACCATTGAATGCCAGATGCGGCAGGTTGGACAGATTAAGGGGAAGGGGACCGGCACGCGCGGGCATGCCGACGGGCGGTTGCGAAAAAATGGAATGAAAGACAAAAAAAGCAACCGCGTGTGTGATTGGAACGTTGATGGTAACGATCTCCGTCGCTCATTACAACCGCATTTAAACCAGTCTTCAAACCCGTCTTCGTACGCATAGTGCCCGCGCTACACTGTAAAATGCAGATCATGCGCATATGTGGGTGTGTATATGAACATGTATTCAAACGCCATAATAAAGTGAAAAGTAATCTACCTCCAGAAGTCCGGGAAGGCGCATCTGAAGTACACACACGCGGACACCCACACATACTCGCGAAGATGTAGATCCACGCTCTATATGAATACACGTATAGTGGAGCTGAAGTAGGTGCGTGATCTCATGCTCGCGAGATGTACGTATGACGTCACAATTAATTACCGCAAACGCATCGTAAAAAAAATATGTAGCACAGCGGTACATCACAGTTTCTCGAGCGGATCTCTCTTGATATATATTTATTTCCGTCTCCGCGTTTCACATATCGCGCGACGTGGTGTGTCGCGCGTTATTTCAACTCCGGGGTGCATGTGTGAGCTCATTTCCAGCCCCCGCGAACTGCAGTCGCTCTCTCTCTCTCTCTCTCTCTCTCTCTCTCTCTCTCTCTCTCTCTCTCTCCTCTCTCTCTCCTTTTCATCCGCTAGAATTGGACCTCTTTAACCCTCGCAATCTCTCTTCCCCTCGCACTCTCTCTTCGTTGATGGGGGACTAATTGTATTGAATGATCGAAAATGCGGATTCGTCGCAACATTATTAATAAGTCAATGAATTGAAAATCAAAATGCTCTATAATCACGGGTACCGTACACATGTAACGGGTAGGAATAACCAATTAAACGTGTAACCCCTTGAACTGAGTGTGAAATGCGGTTTGACAGCAATATATACAGGGTGGACCATTTAACGTGACCACCCCAAATATCACCGTT
>OX101789.1:16200744-16248244 GCA_944452715.1 Ophion slaviceki
CCATTCCATTTTGGATTTTTGAAATACATTTATTTCTGATCAGGCAACCTGATAGGGGCCTGATCAGGCAACCAGGTCAGGCCTATATGTGACACAACGTTACATTTCCTAGTAGGGCCCTTTCAGGCTGCCTTACTAGTGCCCAACCAGGGCAGTCAGGCAACCTGATCGGGCCCTGATTTGGGCCCCATCAGAATTTCTACGCGGGGAGAGAAATGCGCGGTACTTTCAACCATATTTGAACTATATTTTATATTTCCCTGACGGGACAATAATATTTTATAGCCATAGTTACTGCCAGAAGTATAGTACTGGTTATTTATATTTTAGCAGTTGCATAAATTACGCACAAATGTTGATAGCAACCACCAATCACACAAAAATACGTTGATCGTTAAAAAATACAATGATCGTACTATAGTAGGTTTTCATAAAATGGGTATTCCCTCACAATATAAAAAATTGGCTCCCCCGCGATAGTGAACAGGACTAAGATATATATATATATATATATATATATGCACACACACATATATGCATTGATTACAATTTTTTATAGCTATTTGTACCATATTTTAAGATACGACCTGCTGTATGTGTATTTGGTATATTATCCGATTATTTTTCATACACTGCATGCGTGTATGAAAGCAGTCTACTAAATGCAAAGATCATTTCCTAAATTCAAAAGAATATAACCTCCTCTACTGAGAGTTCTACCTCAATGATTTTTTTAAATACTAATGCTCCATTCTCTGACGTCCCGTAATGATTCATTTTAACGAAAATATATCGCCTGAACATGAAATCGAACCTACAACTTACCTGGCTATCTTCTGTCTATTCTACGCACGCTATCACTGCGCTATCGAGTGCTTGTGGCATCTTGATCGTAGATATGGCATAACAGACAAAAGTAATTCTGGCTGTACTTCCGGATAGCCGTTACCTACGATTTGGGTGAAATTTTACACAGTTTTTTTTGATAACATAAGTCACTGCTTAAATGGATTTTAGGCGCACCGCAATAGCTTTGTACCATATAATGGTGATTTGTACCATATTGTATGATACGACCTACTATATTCATAGCAATGTGGATCCTACAAGATCAGGTGGTGAACTACAAGAAGGAGTGTTGAACTGATATCCTATTTTTGCAATACAACAAACATCCCGAGTAGAAATCTTACTCCGGCGACAAGAAAAACCGATCAGCCATCCTCATTTCTTTTCCCGGCCTTGACCAGGATTTTTTATCAAGCCCTGATCATTTTTGAAACGCAATCCCTGACGTCGTTCCGATCAACGTAGAAAATCAAGGCCTGACATGCAGTTCGAAGGGAGAAGTTACATGTTGCCTCGGAAACCACCATCTCTTTACTTCTTCACATTGCACTGCCAAAAAAATATTTAATTTAAATACGATCTATTTTAATCAAATAGGTTTTTTCCTTGTCTCACGGCCTACTGCGATCCTATTAGTTTCAAATATGTTTTTAGAATATATACAATATAGAACAAATATTTCATAAATCCAAAATAACATGAAATATTTGTTTTAGAGTTCCACCACAATAATTTTATATCATTATTCCCCATTCCTTGGCCTTCGGAAATGTTATTTTTCGAAGAAAATATTTCGCCGCCTCGACATGGAATCGAACCTACAACCTACCTAAGTACAGCTACGCACGCTGCCCCTAAGCTATCGAGTGTTTGTAGTATCGTAGTCGCAGATATGGCATAAAAGCCCACATGAATTCCTATAATTATTTGTTGTATCACACAAACTATATCAATTAGTTAATATCATCGCGATAATTAGAGAGTTTTATCGAATGTCATGGTATAGATTTCTCAAACAACCTATATATATATATATATATATATATATATATATATATATATATATATATATATATATATATATACAATTCATCTCTCTACTCCTCTCTACCCGTCGATATGCGAATTGTGATAAAGGCAGACCATAAATTCAAGCAAATAGAAAAATATTTGCCTCTACGAAAATTCTATTTAATTCAAATTAAAATGAGTTAAATTGATACATTCAGTGGATTCAACTAAATTGTTTTTTGAACCGATGAAACCGAATTACAGATTTATCAGGAATAGATAAAATATTAGAAATAATAAAAAATGAATGCATAGAGTGGACAATATGACTCGACATTTTGACGATGATAAAAAAAATTCGTTCATCTAACCAAAATTAGTTTGGTTTAACAAAATGTATCTTTAAATACGTTCAACTTGATTTTTGATTGGCATAACAAACGTTTTGTTAATCTAACTGATAGTTTTAGTGGTGTGATCTGTAGCTTATTTAGCATGTCTGAGCAACTGTTAAAACAACAAAATTTCAAGACAACAAAATGCATTTTGCACATGCAACGATTTCTTTTTCTCAGTGTATAAGTAAACATTACCGTACTTTTTTTACATAGTCACTTTTCGTAATGTCTGCTAACAAATTATGTTCGACAAACGTGAATTTCAACTATATGAATTATACAAACTTGAGTTGATGAATCATACAAACCTGACTATTATACAAGTTTGACCTGAACAAAACCTAACGTACAGTATGCAACATTATTATTGTCAAGCATTTTACAATAGTTAATAATTATTTCGGGGATAATAAATAGTCAAACACACCACCCAAATTGCATGTTGCGTCGATATCCTTATTGCTAATTGAAGTGTTGACCATATTATGATTGCAGTGTCAATAAACTATAAGGAATTTTGCCGTCCCTTTTTTTACCATGGGCGTTTTTTGCAAATCCCGACTGGAAATGTTGTTCCGGCAGCCGGATCACTGATCAGGCAGGTTTGAAGATACAATCTGGAATACCGTAAAAGCACCCGCCTGATCTGTGCTGGATATTTATGGGATCAGTGAATCCGGAGAACGGATGTAACACAGACAAACTGATTTAATCAGGTAATCAGGTAATCAGGTAATCAGATAATCAAATTTAATCAGGTAATCAGGTAATTGAATCAGGTAATCTTGCGAGGACGTTGTTAGAGCGCCGAAGTCCGTGCCTAATCGGCGCCGTATGTCTGCCGGATCAGTAGTATCCAGATACCGTTGTAAGAACGCAGCATTAATCAGGCCGACATAAGACGACCACCAACGCGTCCCTCACATGGCTCTGTTAAGGTTACCTTTCCAAGGCCTGATCGATTTTCCTTTTCCCATCCGTCCTCCGAGGTTGGCTAATCCAGTAGACATCCGGGTGCCCATCCGCCATGCACTTCGAAGTGTATATCTGATTTGCGCCGCATGTCTACCGGATAACCTTATTCGGGGCCATCAAAGTAAAAAACTGAGTTGTTGCGTGCATAATTTCGGCAAGATTCTAATAAAAGTAATATGGTGTTCATGCGGACGCCGTCATCATCAAATCAAGATACAAAGAACGAATAAAAAAATTTGAAGTTTACATCGTGGGAATGCAACGCTTTTTCGTCCCTTTGCATTCGTTTATTTTTATCATAATCAAAAGGTAATCAATCAAACGAATAAAATGAACGTTAATTAAACGTTAAATTAAAATAACGTTAAATTAAAATTAACACTAATGAGAATATGTGAATACTTGTGAGTTATTTTCACAGCCTAAATAGGCAGAAAAATATCCGGTTAAAACAGAATTATTGTTGCATTGCAGCGATGCAATATTCAACCCCATGAATAAAATTATTGACATTCTTTAGAATAGAATTAAAATGATAAAAATATGCAAAGAAAAACAGAAAAAGTTTACACAAGTGTTGGAATGGCTTAATAGGTAGCGCGATCAGCTCTAGAATTAGAAGACGTGGTTCAATTCCGAGGGCAGGTAAAAAACTTCAACGACGCAGGATACGTTTTATTTCAGTTATCATATAGGCAGAATCATAAATAACGCATATGAGAACAAAAAATACTACCGGAATTCTTTTATTCGTAATTTTGTATTTTTTTTCATTTCAGGCATATATACTGCAACCGGATCAGAGCCTGAAAAGGTATACGGATCAGTTACGTTACTGGCATTCGCGTCATCGCCGGATTCATAAAAGCGTTTCACGCCCAGTAAAGCTCTGATCCGACGGCCTGTACCGTACCGTGGTACGGAATACGGTATGCCGGATGCAGCTCTAGTCTGCCCCGTAGCAACATTTCTAGTCGGGAGTGTCATGAACTTTTCTCTCACAAGGAACATCACTTAAGCGTCTGCCTTCGATTTTGTTGAAACTCATACATGTGGTAAACCATTGACAACAATTCAAAACGTATTTTTTTTATCGATGGTAAAACCGTTTTACGGGGAAACCCCCCCAAAGAAAGGCGTGTCGATGACTGATTTTATAGTTTCATCGACAAGCAGTCCATCGATCTGAATGACACAATAACCAAAATTCTTTTAATGTAAAGCAATGAGAAATCTACTATAGAAAACCTTTTTTCCACCGATAAAGAATACGTGTCGAATAGATTTCAATGCTTTATCATATAAATGAGTTTCAACAAAATCTAAGGACACTTAAGTGATGTTCCTTGTCAGTTTAACGCGATGGATGACGAAATTATTGAGTGAAAATCTGCGAATTCATGTTCGACTCTAAATCAACTGCAATTGGATTGGGTCTGCGACTTTGTCCGCATATGAAGTCTCTTTTCTAAGACAGCCTACATCCAATTTGTATTTGCGATGGCGCGATATGGGCAATATGGGCATCCAAAAATTCTCTCGGTGAAGGATCGGTGCGCTTTTTAGAGCTTACCTTGCGCCTGTATATACGTCTGTGCATATTGCAAGATAATTGTGTTCAGCTAATTGTTGTAGAACGTCGGTTTCCGCGTTAATTCTCATATTACTGGCATTGTCCTAAAGATTTGCGGCTGAGCCGAACATCCATGTTTATGCATACATATATGTGTGTGCGTGCTTGTATACATTCATCATGCGTCGACAGCTCTATCGTAATGAGCATGCAGAGGACGTGCGTTGTGTTAGATGCTGACGAGAGAGCGATCGGACACCCACGGCTGGTTGTTACCGGGCATAGAGCATTGTGCGGCCATTATGAATACCCTAGACCAAATGCACTATACACATCCAGAAAGGATATTTCGAACCTGTTACATACATGGAACGTTGGCTATCAGCACATCGAGCGGTTCCGAAGATAACCTTTGATTTTTTTCAAAACAAATGACTTATTTTGGGTCATCGCGGACCTTCAAGTGGACTTTACAGTGACATCCTAACACTCATCTAAAAGTGATGTTTAGGCATTGGTGTTTTACATAATGTTGAGTTTGGGGACAAAAGGTTGCTATGAGGACGGTCTGTGGAGTCAAATGTCTTTAACATCACGTTCCCTCGTATATATAAACACATAGGCAGCTAACGACATCAATATGTATAGCTGCGGGAGTACTCTTGCGACCGACGTAACGAGCTGTCGTCAGCGATACGTCGAGGCGCTTCGGACCTCTAAGCCCTTTAGGTACATACACACAGGGTGGTCGTACATATATCCATGCGTATGTATGCGTACATAATACGCGAGCGGGAGGAATACATGGCGGCAAATGTTCACGGTGGTGTTGGAACACCATAGAGCTTGTATGTCATCGTATCATTGCATCGTCGAATGGATTCTGATATGGTCTCGCCCACCCTGAGCTCAGGAACCCAGAGAGCTTGGGTAAACAAACTTCAAATTAATTCACACGTGTATGCACGTGCTCGCCCCTCGCACCCATACGCGTAGAAATTCTCCGATAATGCATTGAATCATCATGTGCAACCCAAACAGCCAGAATTGCTGCGAGTCGATTGTCTCATGATCCGTTTAATGGGAGAAATTTAATTGGCAATAAATCACCAGATGTCGGCGAAGAAATAACTGGATATTTATGGGAGAGTTAATGAGGATATTCTTGTATGCTATCCTGGATGCCGGGAAGGAGCTGTGCGTTTTTATTCAATAATTGCTGGAACATATCCTTTCTTGTCATAGAGCCTCTGGAGAAGCACGTGTTACACAAGGATAACGTAGAGGATTGACAGCTGCTGAGAAAGGCATTTTTCCTTCCAGGCCCATAAAGAAGAATTCATATTGAGATAAGCGTTTTGCAGGTAAGCAATACGACAGTTGGCACTTTTGAGCGTTGGGTACGCGTCTCAGTGGTAGATTAAAAATTATTTTCTGAGACGTTCTATGAGATTAACCTTTAAATTGTTTAAATGCAATGAAAATTAATTATTATGAATTCCTTCAATTTCCTTCGGCAGATTTTGCCGACCTAAAGCTTTCACCATATTTTACAATGCTCATTCAGAGACATATATCTACATGAAAAGAAAATGTTGCATAATTATAAGTAGCAGAAAATAAAACTATATAAAAGAACCTTCGTTGCATTCCAACCGTGCAAATTTCAATACTATGACGTTTATTCGAGCATGATACTTGAGGGAGTACGTACATTCCGCCAAGAACGGAAATTTGGAATGAACTCACGACGATGTGACAATTATTGCTGAAATCTGGTGGATCTACATTGAAATCCGAGTGGATTCCGTACTATTTCCCGATTAACGTCGTTTGACAAGGTTTTATTTGAAATTCTCGATCGGAATTTGTTGGGTCACTCCAAAAAAAATATATTTCCTTTCGTGAGCGCGTGCACAAATTTGTTGGGGAATCCCAAGATGCCTGCTACTCTATAGGGATTGGTTAGGGACACTGCACACAGGGAGCCTCGTTGAGATCCAATTGGATTCTGCACTGTTCCCCGCTGAACGCCGTTTGAGAACTTACCGTGTTCGAATCGAAAATATGTGAAAAGTCACGAGAAAGAACTCGCTCGTTGAAACATAACCTGCACGCTTTTCGAAGGTGTTCGTGTATGGTGATATTACGTCAAAGTGCAGGAAAATAAATAACAAACGATAATTACAATGGATTTTCAGTGATGTGATTCGAATTGATTTTTGAGATAGCTACAAGTTTTTAAGCGATTTTTACCTTTTTAAGAAAATATTTATCCTCTTTTGACAATCATTCGTTATTTATATCCATACATTCTGTTTGGAAAAGTCAACGTACAGAATGCGATGGAATCCATGAACAATCGTATCGGATTTTGTTCGGTAATGCGGAAATCATTTCGGATTCAAATTGGAGCCGTCTATTCCAATGAGGAATCTCAATTGGAAATAAAATGTACCAGCGGGACTTTTTAGTATAGGTATCCGATGCGATGACCTATTGGAACCCCATCAGGAAATAGGTATAAGTGTGAGAATCCAATTGGATCCCTACGACCATTTTTTCACGATCATTTGTTTCTTGAATACGCGCAATTGAAAAACACGTTTAATTATTTTGAAAAAGAGTCTTATTGTCCTGAAGAGGCTGTAGGACCATGTAGGTCAAAAAGTACGCTGTTGTGAGTTTGTAGCTGTTTTTTATTTCAAGGGAAAATGGTTACATCTCAGAGTCGAATGATGAATAAATTTGGCGTACCTTTCGGAGAAAATTGTATTAGGTGTAGAAATAAGTCCTCGGCCTTTTTTCCTGAAAATCATGATTTATTTACTTAAAATCAAGGTACATTGTAATCGGGAAAGTAATATCCGTTTGCTTCCACATATTTCCATTATCCATAACTGTCAGGCAGATTGCGAATTCCTTGGCGGTAAAAAGATGGAGGTTTTGAGTCGATAAAGTCGATAATGGAATATTGGATATCATCGAATACTGAAGTAGCTATCAGTCAAATGATGTTGTAGCGAACAGAACAAGTGAAAATCCGATGGAGCCAAGCCTGGTGAATACGCCGGGTGTGGCCAAACCTCCCAGCACAACGAGTCTAAAGCGTCTCTGGTCTTTTTTTGCTGTGTGTGGAAACTGGAAATGTCTGGTTGGGTAACTCCTACTGTAGTAGCAAGTTCCGATTGCGTTTGGCAAGGACCTTCTTCCAGCAACCGTTCGAAATCTTCGTACTCAACATTTTTTGGTCATCCTCCTCTCGCCATCCTCGAAGTCGAATTTTCCACTTCGGAACCTTTGATATTACTTCTTTATGGTACTGATGGATTCGGCATCTTCCCCCGATGCCTGACAAATCGTGTTCTTAGTCTCGGAAGTATTCTTGTTCAATTCAAACGTGAAAAACATACAGTGCCTAATATGCGAGTTGATGCCACTCATTTTGCTCACTGTGCTTACGATGTATATTTCGAGGTTTTCTGAAGCTGTTGGTCCGGAAAAATAGTTTACTAGGGTGCTATTATAGGGTTTCAGACCTGGGGGGGGGGGGGGGGGGGGCATTTTTTCGTTCTAATATTCAATTCAGCTCCTTTTATTCTCAGGCCGCAAACTTATTTGTACACCTAACATGTTCGACTTCCATTTGCTTTTCCATGTTACACCAGGTCCACGCTAGGTCCAGGACATGGCTAACCAGGAATCGCGCCATCCATTCTCAATCGTAAAAATCACGAGGAAGTCAACACGTGATAATTGGGATACCCAAATAGGGTTTTACAATCGGCACAGTGATGGTCCACGACTGGTTGTCAGAGAAAAAATGATGGCGCGGTAATGGCTATGTAAACGGGCCAAATCCGCACCATGCATGGTTGTTAATGGTAAACCATTCATGGCTGCCTAGACTTGGCCAAATATCATACGCCCATGTTGGCCCAGCACCGGCTGCCGGATCTTCTGCCGGAAATGAAAAACAAAACATTTACAAATTATGAATATAAAAATTCTAGTAGTATCTTTTTGGTTTTCTTATGCTTTACTTATGTCCATGTACATAGAATAATTGAATTAAAAACGCTTTCTGCATTGTTCAAGTTTTTACCTATCATCGGGATCGAACCTACGTCTTTCGTTCTGGTGTCGAGCGCCCTACCCACTTAGCCATCCTAACATTTACAGAATTCATCGTTTGTTCGTTCCTTACTTTTATGCCGATAATTTAATCGTGACATTTAAGTTTACCGACAATTTTTTTGGTCCATTTAGGCTGTGAAAATAACTCGCTCGTTTTGGGTAAAGTTCCGAAAAGCATTCTCCTCTGATCGAGCTGAAATTTTGCACCGAACTTCCTCTCATTATCCTAAGAGAAACCCTTAACGGATTTTTGACGACTAGCAATAGTTTTCGATATATCGCATTGTAAAGTTTATCATTTCACGCCATACGAGTATATCTATATATCCGATAGATACCTCCCACTCCTCCGGCCTCGCTGCTTCCTGGCAAACAGTGCTCGCCCGTACGTGCATATCACTTGCCATGTGGAATGGGTTTGTTTGGGTTTATTTAATATAGTAGAAGCGCAGTACAATAAATAACTTTCAATATACGATATATCGAAAACTATTGCCAGTCGCTAATATCCTTTTAAAGGTTTTCTTAAAACATTAAAAAGAAGGTCTGTGCAAAATTTGAGCTTCATCAGTGGGATATGCTTTTCGAAACCTTATCCCTTGTCTTTACGTATTACAGTTTAACGACCTGCATTTGCAAAATGCCCAAAAACAAAACCATCAATGGCTGGAATAGATCTAGCAAGCCGTTCATCCGCCTACGATATCCCAATGCTGATCGCCATATTATCGGTGCGATCGTTTTGGCCCACCAATGGCTGGCATAGATCTGGCAAGCCGTTCATCCGCCTATAGTACCCCAATGCTGGTCGACGAATTATTGTGCGATTATCAGCAAACCGTTCAATGGCTGAATGCTGGCATTTTTGTTACGACCGGCGACCTTATATGGGTACGAGAAAGTTCGGTAGAAGATTCCCGATAAGAGAGAAAAACCAAACCGTTGTGAGTTCCAATTGCATTGAATTAGCTATTTAAAAATACCAATCAGTAGGACAAAAATTCGAAAAAGCCAAACAACCTTTGCAAATCCGCAGGAGTCTGCGGTACATTGGAATTGAGAGACCTCGAAACTCAATTAAAACGCCAAACGCGTCCTAATTAACTTCTCGATTACACGCGCCTGGCGAGTTTTCGTGGGAGTGAGGTACCGTAGTTGGCTTCACCATCATACCCCGGCAAACAAAGAGAGCACGGAGAGGGTGAGCGAGTCAACGAGGGTTGAAGGAGGACGCTGCGGGGCTGAATCTCTGCCGTTCCGTTTATCATTCCGCGGTTGCCCAATATGCTAAATCTGCGTTGCGAACAAGAAGATGCATAGGTTTCACGATGTTCTAGGGGACCGGCAGCGTCGTCCAACCATTTTCTTCTTGCATACGCATTATAGTTGAACTTATTGAAATGGCTCTTTTGCCAATGGGAAATGTAAGCAAAGCGATCCATCCGGAGTGATGAATTCGAGATGCCAACGAGCATCAATGAGTGAGCAACCTCGAGCTTATGATCATCGTGATGTTGCACTCGTGTGCGTTGATATGTAAATGTGTGTGTGTGTGTGTGTGTGTGTGTGTGTGTGTGTGTGTGTGTGTGTGTGTGTGTGTGTGTGTGTATATATATATATATATATATATAATGAGAGACTGTGGAGGACGAGCGTCGTCGGAGACGGGCAACCAGCCATCTTTAATCAATAATGGAGCATCACAGGGACCATGACAACAGATACCCTTTCCCGGGGTTTCCGTCTCATGGACCCTCGGGCAAGGGTTGCCGGGACGCCTTGCTTTTGCGCCCGCTTTGGTGCTCCCGTTTCTCCTTCCTCCGCATTCTCTCCGTTTTACCGTGTGCGGGATATACCCCCGTAAAACGACCTCACTTTTCGTCCTCCTATATATGTATATATCGCTCGCGAGGTCTCTGCTTTTAGCGTCTCTTCCTCGATATCCCTTTTCTCACTTGGTGCACTCATACCCACCGTAGCGGTCTTTCCTCATACCGGATTGTCCCTTGATTCTGTGTGTTTGCACATACATGTGTTGTTCACGGGAGTGTGTGCGTCAGAAAGGATACCCCGTGGTGCGACGACCCACCAACCCCGTCTCAGGTTACATCCCCAACAACCCGAGTACAGATCCCTCATCGCAGCCCCCATCGAATTTCTATCATACTTCGCTTCATATCAAATGAAGAGATAGAGAAAGAGAGATGGGGAGAATATATAACAGGAGCATCCTCGTCCCCGCCATAGTATCCTTGTGATTCCAGCATCTTGTCAAGAAGTGACCATCTTGTCAAGATTCCTACATGAACCAAAACACCCCTGGAACCATTCGCGGCGACCATCTTGAGCTTGGACAATAAAATTAGCTGCTTCTTTATCTCTTGATGCGCATTATTAGCACCTTTGTCAATAGCTTCGGAATCATCGGGAAAACAGGCTGGATAAAATATGGCGGCATCTCTTCGCGGTATGGCAGGCGGCCATAGTCCAACCGATCGGAGACCACAGAGACTTTTGAATATATAACAGGAGCATCCTCGTCTCCACCACTGTATCCTCGTGATTCCATTTTGTCAAGATTCCTACTTGGACCAAAACACCGCTGGAACCATTCGCGACGGCCATCTTCAGCTTAGACAATAAAATGAGCTTCTTCTTCATCGCTTGATGCGCATATCATCCGGCTACAAACGATCAAACGGTGTTTGCAGGGTGACTATACTACTGACGGCGGAGAAACGCAGGGCCCTGGAGTTATTAGCACCTTTTTGAATAGCTTCGGAATCATCGGGAAAACAGGCTGGATAAAATATGGCGAAGAGATGCCGCGCGGCACGGCAGGCGGCCGTGCAGTCCAACCGATCGGATACCACAGACACTTTATCCCAAGAAGAGAGAAAGATAGGTGGCTTTTGCAGGAGACTGCGCTCACTATTATACCGGGGAACGTTTCAATCCGTGAATTCCCCTCAGTTCATGTACATCCACGCGGTCACTCGATATTTTCTATATAGCCGTAATATAATGTTGTAGTTTATCTCTTGTATATGCTCCGTTACAATACGCCCCTGTTTCTCTTTCACCCGTATATATACATCCGTACGTGTATATATATGTATGTATAATATACAGTACATGGGATAAGATAAGTGTTAAGGATATATACAAAATTAATAGTGTCTATGGTCCTGTAAGAGGACGAGAGCTGGGAGACGTCGTCCTCCGAACCTCCCTTGCTCTCTCACTCTCTTTTCTCTTTCTCTCCATAGCAACATTATCGTTCCTCGTTTGGCCATTGGGAAGCGTGTAAAGGTATGATACAGAGCCATCCACCAGCGGCACAGGCCCTCAAAGCGACGCAGTCCACCATTGCCGGACACGCCGGGGGCGCAACAGCTTGATACATCGTTACACGCCATTCCTTTCATGTGCCCTTGTGCCAAGCTGCGTATATGTTGCTCACCGATTCGCTTCCAATGTACATCGCACAACTAAGAGTGCACTGTATATCTATGATGCTGAATGTAACTTCCTCTCTCCCTCCCTCGCGCCCTCTCTCTCTCTCTCTCTCTCTCTCTCTCTCTCTCTCTCTCTCTCTCTCTCTCTCTCTCTCTCTCTCTCTCTCTCTCTCTCTCTCTCTCTTATTCTCTCTTTTACGGGCTGAGTTCTCCGTGTCCACTGGTCTCTCTCTTGAAGAATATCTTGCCCTTTTGCCATCTCTGGGGCGCTCGGAACAACGGCAACCAGAAGCAGCAGGAGCAACAAACTTATTCTCTATCGCGGACTAAAACACATGCACGGCTGGGTCCCTGGTCATATCGGTCTTGACTATACGTTCCGGGTGTGGGGGATCTCAGATGACGGAAATGTGCGACAGGAAGACAAGAGACTCAAGCAATCTCGCGCGAAATATCGAACTGTTCTCTGCATTGGGACGTTGAGTCTTTGTTACCTTGGACGTTTTATTGTTTTTTCGTTCTATTATTCTTCTTTTCATTGAAGTTAAAGATGTATGGAAAGATACATGGAAAGATGTATGGAAAGATGATATGGAAAGATGTTTGGCCAAATTGGGTGCATTATCATTGCGCTTGCTTACTGCGCTGTTACTGAGCCAGAATTCAAAATCTCGAATCGGTCCTTGAATCGGTTGAAGAATGATGATGGATGTGTTCTTACGGAACGTCATTTTACTCTCGGATACAAGGCGATAAAGGGCAATGATAGAAAAGGTACAGAATGTTTATGATTTTTAGTGGCAGTAGTTAAGGTAAATAGAATGAAGCTTTTTGGAAAATTTAACAATCATTCACTATTCTCTCTCAAGAGTTCTTCCATGGTAATGTTGAATATTAATAAACAGAGGTTAAGCGATGAGAAAAAATTACTTCAACTGAAAATTAGAGGCTTCGTTTACATATTATGCTATTTGAGCGACCATTGTTGTCTAGAAATTTGAAGAATATCCTTTTTTAATTTTACTTTATTATTTTGCAGGGCTTTCTCAATGTGTCTGAGAAAACCGTTTAATGATACTAATAAAATGGGACGCGTTATAGAAATTATAAGGCGTACGTTGGGGGAGCGCGATCGAGATGCGGCAACTTCAAGAGGGTATCCCTATCTGGAAACTTCAAAAAATCGTTTTTTTTTCTTCATATTCTTATAGTGTGAACTTTCAAGAATATTTTAAGTCCAACCGGACCCTGAAATTCTAAAAATTGATGAAGTTACATTTATTTTAGTGGTACAGTGTGCGTTCAATGAAGGATGCTTCGCGTGTAAGGAAAGCGGACATCAAAGCACAAGAACACTCGAAAGAGGCCCGACGTGCCCGCAGCTTGCATAGATTAGATGTGCAACACAATCATGATGATGAGGAAGAACACTTATATAGTGCCGGAATCGCTGACTAGCGGTAAGACGACAATATTTCACAAGATCGTGTAAAATAGGTACCAAAACTTTGAACGCGACTATCTCGAAACTACGTATCTTGACACGGCGGGATTGATATGTGGAGTAACTTTCACACTATTGACTTGAATTTGCACAGTTAGCGTTCAAACAGTAGTCATTTTCGGTTTACGATCGCATTTTTTAATTGGATGAACCATTTGGTAATAACAATGACTTCAGCATGCTGTTTTTCGAGAGAAAAATGAGGTTTTCTTTGGAGAAGCCACGCCAACTGCAGAACCAAGAATATTGAAATATTTTTTTCCGAAAAAATGACATTGTAACCACAAACATATGTACATCATGCTGGGAAAAAATTAATTTATCCCAACCAATGTGTTACTAGAAAAAAAATGCATCATTTTGACCCTTCAAATTGCGCGTCCAGAGAGGGACACCCTGTTAAAGGCGTCTTCTCGGAACTATGCTTTTCAAATCGGCAACCAGGATATCTCGATGACTAATCGGCCGATTGCGCTCAGATTTGGCGTACACCTTCAGCAGACTGTTTTCAACGTTGGTAGCAGTTAGTAGCAGAGTTGAATCGAAATAATTTTTTTTCTATATATATATATATATATATATATATATATATATATATATATATATATATATATATATATATAACTCGTAGAATGGCCAGTAAAATAGGAAAAATTGACAATCAAAGTTTACGATGCAGCAATTTGGTAACTTTTTCTTGCTGAATCTGGTACCAAACATCACAACACTTATGCAGATAAAAAATATGTTTTATTTTTTTCGGATTCAACAACGTCCACAACATTGGTCGCCAAGTTTCCGTTCATCGTTGCAAACGAACGTACAAAAGTACACGATAATAAATAATTGTTTTGCTTACAATTTGTACACATTTTTGATGGATCAATGAACATGTGTAAACAAAAGTGAGAAAATAAACTGGAACCGTTTGACTGTTATTGCAACCTACAAACCACCTCCAAAACAGCGCTCTCGGTAACAACATTGCCCGAAGACTGGCTTGACTTTGCATCTAAGATATATTTTGAACATTTCACATTGCGGCTACTTTTTTCTGGACGTGTATCTTCCATACATCCTCAATCGTTCAAACTCTAATCGTGTTTTAAGGGGTCTTCTCACTTTAGATGCTAAAAAAGGCTATTTTCATGCATTTTTTCGATAGGTTTATATTATAGATATTGATATAAAAGTTGTTACACTTTCGAAATACATCAAAACCATTTTTTTTATGTATTTATGTAACACAAACAAACTTTAAACGCGTTTTTCTCCAAACAATGTTTTTCGACGGCTTGCTGATAAAATCTTCAAAACTACTGAACCGATCCTTATGAAATGTTAACCACATATTCTTTACAACTATAGCTATAACGCATATGACGGCTTTTTTTTTAATTTTGATATTTACTTTTTTTGCCAAAAACGGTGAAAAAACACGTTTTTTTCGAAAAATGTCTGCCATTATGTTATTTTTGCATATATCAAAAATCGTATGATATGCGCTATAGCTATAAACATTCTGAATCTAAAACCGTTTGATTTGTTTGTTTCGGATGATCCATCTCCGAGATTTTATCAACAGCGCAGACCTACAATTTTTTTTGGACATTTTTGTAACCACCATTTTCGTCTATAAATGGTGACTTAAATAAAGACATTTTTTAAAAATATATTTCGAAAGCGTATTTATTAAGTGAAACAACTTTTATATCAATATCTATAATATAAACCTATCAAAAAAATCCTGAAAATAGCCTTTATAGCGTCTAAAGTGAGAAGACCCCTTAATTCATGCATAGGGTTGCGGTTAGAGTCCGATCGTCAATAATAACTTGACAAAAATAATCAAATTATCATTGATAAGGAGAAAGGGAAAATTCCTGTTGCATCTAAGAAACTACATGCATGTATCATGGATAAAGAGATTCTGCGGCGCAGTAGCATGTGTAATTATCGCGCCACAAAATTGTAAAAGTCTCCGAAGAAAAAAAGCACGACAGTGTGGAAGAGGGAGAAAACAGTGACACGCCAGACAACTATGTAACGACCGTACGTCGTGATAAAGTCGCGTTTTATATTGACAATGTGTATACGTATACAAGCAACTTGGCGTCGGCAAAACAGAAAGCAACTCTTTACTATCCATCCACGTGTATTGAAAGTACCGAAAAAGTCACAAATACCTATATACACGGATGTGTATACGGCCCTTTCGAGCTTTTGCACGCTTTGATCTTCTCGTACACGCGAGAAGCGCACGAAGTATCTAACCGCGAGCGAGAAGCGAGCCGCGAAGAACTATTGAGAGCCCCACTGCGACTGTATATCCCAGGGACATCGAAGAGCCGCGATGTTTCACTGTTTTATGGAGGCATCAATTACTTTAATATTCACGGTCGTAATATCGCCTCTCGTGTCCGCCGCGCGGGGCAACTCATGCCCTGTGCAGATTTCTTTTCTTTTTTTTTAATGTACCTCTATGTATATAGAGGTTTGTGCGGTCACGAGCGCGATACCGCGACAGAAAGTGCAAGAAGAAAAGGCTTGGGAGGTGTCATCAACGATCGTAAAGCACACATGCATGCGGTGATGCTCGATGAGGGAAGAAGACAACTGCACACTTACATACGAACACACGCATGGGTATGCAGAATGGTGACTTTGGGGACGTACGAGTTTAAGGGCCGTGCGCCAAATAATAAAAATCGGCTAAAAGTCAATGTTACTCAGATATCACGGGTTTAAAATAAACTTTTCGCGTGTATGTATGTGGACAGGGATGTCATTATCTTCATGCAATTTTTTACCAATATTGTTGTCGTTCGTAACAATCTGATCGTACTCTCGAGCATGAGCTGCTCGAGAAAGGACCGAAGAAAGAGAAACAGGGAGTAGAAAATTGCGGCAAGAGTACGATATCCGGGGCGCCAAGATTTGACGGTGAATTTAGGATTATCGAGTCAAAATAAACGAAATATGAAAAGTGGTAAAAGTTGATATTTCGCTTATTTTACGTTCAAATTATAATTTTTTGATAGTTATCGCAAATGACGATTTTTCTCGAATTTGAAAATTTCAAGGAACATCAGGCAAGGTAACTTGGAAATTTATAGTTTCAACAGTGTCTCAGTAGCTAAAAATGTATTTTAAATAGCACACTGAAAAAAAAATTCGTTTATCCATCCAAAATTCAGTTGGTTTAACAAAATTGTATCTTTAAATACGTTCAACTTGATTTTTGATTGGCATAACAAAACAGTATAGTTGGGCAGTAACCAAAGATACATTTAAACTATCTGCTTATTTAGCATGTCTGAGCAACTGTTAAAACAATAAAATTTCGAGACAAAAAAATGCACTTTGCACATTCAACGGTCCTTTTTTCTCAGTGCACTAACATGTTTTCCTCGCCTATAAGTGCGACTAGACAGAAAGTAAAGTAGGACTTTTAATCGCTAGGAGTCCGAAGAGGGATTGAAAGTATACGGTTCATCCCGCTTCGGACTTGCAAGACTCTAAGTTTATGTAAAATATATCGTTTAGTAATTTGGTGTAGTAATTATATGGAACAATTCTTATTGTTATAAATGAGCAGAGAATGTAAATAAATAAAGCATTATAATCTCGGAATTTATGTTGAAAATCATATAAATACTACGTTCAGTGGTATTTGTATACCACTAAACAAACCCAAACAAAGAAATACTTTTTGATGCTCGCCCGGTCAATTTCCATTATTTGCGATAAAATAAAGATAGTGTACCCATGAGCTAACAACAATCGTTGAATTTTGGGGTATTTCCAATTACCGCTGAAAGCGTTCATAATTCCTTAAGGAAGCAAAAACGGCAATTTTTTTATTCTTGAAATTATCGATCTTTTGGTTCAAATATCAAGAATCAATAATCAAAGCTTGGCGCCCCGGATATCGTATTATCCCCAAAATTGCTATATCTGGTGAACATTTGTGATAAATAAATCAAATCAGTAACAAAAAAACGGTGTTGAAGTTTGCATCATTGGAACGCAACGAAATTTATTTTTTTCCCCTTATTTTTATTATTAGCGGAAATAATTTCTTGCCAATTTGTGTTGTAAACTTTCGATGAGGATCCAAAAAAAGTTGGGATGATTTTCGTAACCCAAATATGTGATAAAAATATTCTGGCAATCCAAAAAAAATGAATTTTCGTTGGTTTTGAACGTCATAACGAACATTAGTTAAGGCATGAATGAAGATTGCCACAATCGTGACAATTCCGAACCCTTGGGTATAGGTAACTCGCGGATTACATTAATGTTTACTATGCAACTATACGTAGTCGCTCTCGGTTTTAATGGCCTCGTAAAGCATAGCTGGCTCGCGCGAGAACGTTCGACCAGCCACCATCTGCCCGTTAGAGCGCTCACGCGCGTTCGTAGATACAAGCAACATGTGCCTGTGTGTACATGTGTATGTGTACGTTTTTTAAAGGTACGTAATACGGTCTTTTGTCCCAGTGTCTCTGAAGAAGCATGCGTTACACAAGGATAAAGTAGTAGGAAGGCACCAGTGCATCAGGCAAGGAGGATTTTTTTTACGTACCCAGAACGAAGGGTTTCCATTGGGATACGCGTCCTCTGCAGGGGTGCAATGGCAGCTTCAAGTTTGATGCTTATACGAGCGCATTTAAGGGACTACATACGTTCTGTCTAGAACGATAAATCAAATTATGGCAATGCGACAATACTAGCAGATATCTACAAAGATGCACTGATAAAAAAAATTATTTAAATCAGCCGAATGCATTTGTTTGATATTTTTAAACATTAGAATTAACAAAACTTTTCATAAAAACAGTGCTTTTTCAAAATTTATTTTACTATTCCAGAGATTCGTTAAAAACATATTGATTTTTTAAAATCAGGATCTATTTAATAGCGGTAAGTAATAAAAAATTGTATGCTTCTAATAATTTCGGTATTTAATATTATTTACTAAGAAATATTTTCAGTCCTATAGACTAAATGGGTATTATTAAATTTTTCTATAGAATTTAGTAAATAGTACGCTCTGTGGCCGGCATGTGGCGCAGGCTCCAAGACTTCTCCCGCAAGCCATTTGTATTCTGAGCGAGCATATAACCGGGTCTGCGAAATGAATCGATGCAGCAAGAATTTTGGGCATTGTCGCTCGTGGTCAGACAAGTTTCGAAACACGTGGGAATTGCACGTTTTGTGATACCCAGACAAGACAAAAGCCCTCTTGTAAATACCAAAATGGTAATATAAAATATTTTACACAATTCGTCACCATTGAGGATTATTAACCCTTTATATCACCATGCGATAGTTCTGTAACAATCCATCGTAGTCCTTACAAAATCCCATATTGGCATTCGATCCTACTTAAATCAATGTTACACGATTACTAACAGTTATATGGCTTTCAAGTGCAATTCATTCAAACTAGATGGCATTGGTGGGATCCCAATCTGTTCGAAGTTCACTTATCGCGAGATTTCAAAGTTCGAGTGTGGGTAATGTTTGCGAAAATCGAAAAAAAAAATGAAAACAACGCGTAAAATGCGACATGGCTTTGCGTTACAAGCCAAACAACCACTTCAAAACATTCCATACATCATAGAGGAATGTTATGACACAATGTGACATGTCTGTCACCCTCCCTTTATAATTTTGGAACTAGGTCTCTGATTAAATTTTTCGAAAAACTCAATAATACGTGTTTTTTAATTTATTAAAACCTACCATAAAGTCAACGATTTTTACGTTTCTACTTTGTTGAGTTATGAAGAGTTAAGAATATGGATGAATTTATATCGTATGTGGACAAATATGGCAAATTCACGGGTTGGAAATAAAAATACCAGTATTTAAAAAAACGCTCCCTTTATTGTTTCGTAACCCGACCTATGATTAAATTTAAAAAAAACCGTATAATACGTATTTTTTTTATTCATCAAAACCTACCATGGAGTCAACTATTTTTTAATTTTTACGTTGTGGAGTTATGAAGGGTTAACAACATGGATCAATTTATATTGCATATGAAAAAATATGGCAAATTCGCCGGTTGAAAATAGAAATAATAGTAATATAATTACAATTTTCCTTCGTTCAAAATAACAATATATTTGCATTTAAGGAGGTTGGAGCGATTCAGTTGAGTCAAATGACGGTTTATTAATTTTTTTTTTCAATGAACCTCCAAAAAATGCATACGAGGTAGAGATTTATTCTATATATGCTAATTTTTAAAAATATGTAATTAAAGGGCGAAATTCTGCATTTTAATATTTTTATTAGGTAAAGTAAAAAAAACTTTTGTGTTACTACCAACTTGAAAAAGTATAACATTATCGATGATTATTATGAAAAAATCTACGACAACGAATGTTTTATACAATTCACAATGAAATTTTGAGTAATTCATAATTATGCCTATTCATATTTACGTCACGACATTATTGGCTCATGGTTTACGGTGGGCACGATGAGGATTTTTTTTCTAAATGTTTACAAAGGTTCAGTTTGCGTTGATCCGTTGTTAGAAATGGTTTTTCTTGGTCCTAAATAACAAAAAAAATTACATAACCTTTAGTGTGAAGTCTTGCCCATCTAACCGCACGTTAAGTTACATACATTAAACCATTTTTTATCTCTGTTGTTTGATGGTGAAAAAAGATTAAAAAATTCGGAAATACTCAGCATAGTATAAACAATAACATGTATTTTTAATGAAATTTAACCGTGGATTGTGGCCAACGCTCCAACCTCCTTAAGACAAATTTACTGCTTGCTAATGAGGATAAATTGTATTTAAATAAATCTTTTATACGTTAATCTCAAGAATGTAGTTTTATCAAGTACGTATATATTAAATTGTCTACATCGAGGAATCCCGAACCAACTTAAAAAGCTACATTTGAAACAAATAGAATCGTGGTAGACCGTGAGGCAATGAGAAAAATGATTTTACGTAAATAGATTCTAGTTAAATAAAATAAAGTTTTGAACACTGTGTGCGACTATTGGTTTCTTGAATGTGCGGAATCAAACAACGCGTTTGATTATTAAGAACAAAAGTTTCATTTTCTCCAAAAGGCTGGAGATATTCTGATTTGCAAGGACAGTGCAGATCTTACGAAGCACACCATTATGAGTTGGTAGTTTTTGCATTCCAAGGGCAAATGGTTTCTTCTTATAGCCGAATGTTCGAAGTTTTTCGTGGCACCTTTCGACAAAAATGGAATGTTCCACTTCCGCTTGTTTCTTGTATATCACTCCGGATCTATAGATATACAAGTATACATCACCAGTCAAAGTAACGTTACGACTTTCACGACAGGGACTAAATAATTAGCGTGCGGTCGGAGAGTCTCGCGGTTTTGCGCAAGCACGCGTCCTGTTCCCTTGACCACCGCAGGAGCAGCCTAACCTATATCGGCTGCTGTCGACATGTTCCGACATTCTTCCTCTTTAATAACGCCGATGCGAGGAGCCGCCCGCTTCTTTGCTTCTTCGTTGCATATTTTTTTCAACTCATATCCCCCTTTTTGTCCACCGTCATTAGAGTTGAACGCGCACTCGCTGCTGTTGAAGGGGTGGGATTAATTTAGACAAAGACGACGATCGCACTCGGGGACCGTGAAATAAAGACGACACAAGAAACACGATGAGTTTATTTTCTATCTTTATTTCTCTTTCGTGCATGCCTCGTATGCGGGATAGGTGGAGGAGAAAAAATAACGAACCGAAAGATATCTATAGGTATGCATTGACGAATAAACTTGCGAAGACCACACAATAAAAAGTGGCGCGTGCCTGTCGGCGGCCTCGAACGATTTCCGGTGGAGAATTTTACTCTGCTCGAGACTATAATTCCTGCTGACCGAGTATACCGGAAACGAGCTGTAATGTCGGCTGACGTCGACCATCCCAAGGCCGCACTCTCCAAATAAAAGTGCGTGAAACTTCACGAAAATACCGATAATAAACTTCCCTTGGCCCGACATAGTGCAATTGTAAAAAAGTCGAGAAAGAAAGTTACCTTTCGAATACGAGACAAAAATTTAATCGACGGTTAAAAATTCCATAAATTATTCAATAATTTGTGAGCTGAATTTGTTAATTTAATTTCAGCGGAATGTATGCTGGCGGAAAACAAGCGGATACAATTTTTCTCAGGAAAATATCATTTTCATCCAATGGTAGATATATGTTTTAGATTTAGGTCCCTGCATTCCGACAATCCGGTAGATAAAGTCGCGCGATTTTAATTACAGCTGTCCTTATGCTGTTTTCGAGTATTGGTATGTTTTGTAAATTATACACACCGTATGCCATGTTATTTATGTGTTCTCCAGAGTGAGCATAGTAATTTCCCACCATCGCCTGTGGCAATTCGCGATAATAACGCGCGAATTCGAGTTCGTGCGGTTACGGTGACGGGTGTAGAACAAGTATGCGATTCGGAGTTGCACATTAAGGGACATTGTGTGATAGTACAAACATATTTTAAAGTATTTGGATGCACTTGAATATGATTGTCACAGTTAACGGTGGATACAAAAACCTAAATTCGCGAATGAATCTTTGTTTTACAAGATTTCGAATTTAAGAAGGTTTCGGTATACCGACAATCCACGATTCAAATATACTGAGTTTTAACGATTTTTTAAAATTTCTTTCACCACAAAACAGTAGAGAAAAAAAAGTTGAATGTATGCAATTGGACAAGACGTCCACGCTACAGGGGATGTAATTTTTTGGCAATTTACCACCAAGATAAACCATTCCTAACAACGAATTAACGCGAACCAAACCTTTGTTAACATTTAGACGAAAAAAAACCCATCTTGCCCGTCGTAAACCATATATGTTCAATATTGACCCATCAAGGTTTGATAAAAGATTACGAATCTTAGCTGGCGAGTGAAAAACAGTGCTGCCAATCTCGTAATTATAAATGATTCAAAATTTCATTCTGAGGATTCTGATTTTATTTTTTTTCAAGTTGGTAGTAACATGAAAGTTTTTCTTATTCGCGTAACAGAAATATAAAAATGCATAATTTTACCCTTTAATTTAATATTTCATTGAAAAAATAGCACTTACAGAATAAATCTATACCCCGTACGCATTTTTTGACATTCATTGAAAAAAAATCATAATCCGTCATTTGAGTCCACTGGACCGCTCCAACCTCCTTAACTGCGAGTTACTTACACTTATGAAATTTTTTCTCCCCAAAACCTACGAATAAAACTTCACCCGAATACGAATCCTCCCTAGTTCTCACGATGGAAAAAACCAAGAAAAAAATTTGCGCAAAAAACATTACAAATAGAAAATCAATGCTTTCGTACTCCTTTTTTCTATTGTTTTAGTTTTTGTTTCTTTGTGATGCGTTGAAAACAGCCGCCCGTCGATATAATGGCAAAATAATAACGAATGTATCAACAAAACTGCTCCCGTTGCAAATTAAATGCCCCGGCCCGAGGTCTCGAGAAATATGGAGCGATAAAATGTAAAACGACCGATAACTAGCGGGATCGTAAACACATGGTGATCGTATGTGTCGCCGGGTCACCTCGTATTTCATTCCTGCATAAGTGTTTAACGACTTTTTTTCCCCACATACCTTGCTAACGTTTCACCGATAATACAAAGTGAAAGATATGCAGTGCAATCGTAATATTTGATGGCGTCATTCGAAAATGGAAATTCACTGATCGTCACGGTGGCGTGAACGCCTCCATTATTGATAAATAGCGAAAATTTACGAAGCGGAAAAATTGCTATCGTTTTACCGAATCATTGATTGATCAAACAACAAAAGAAACGCCGCAGAGAGATCCCATTTTGAAAATGCCACGCGAATCAACGATCAATACGATATTTATAGTAAGTTCGATTCTCCGGGATATTTTCTCCTATTCATTACATTAGAATATGTATATGGGGAATTCTATGCCGATTCGACCTGGGTCTGACCCGTCACCTCTCCGGCTTGACCCGCGATTTTTTATATTATTTTACTATCTCTGAAAGGCACTCGAGAATTTTTTTAGATTTTTTTGGAACGATTTGACTTCACAATATTTTTTATAAACAAAAAATTAACGCCCAAATTTAAAAATCTGAAAAAAATCACAAAAATCGTGTGTCATATATCAAACACTATGAGCGTTTAGAAAAAGTGGGCGCGCCTTTCGTTTGGCCTACAATGCGCTTTTTTCGCAAAATTTTTTTTTCTTAATTAAAAAATAATCGAATCAATAGCCTACCCAGTCGTTAAAGAGGAAAACAATTACATGACACTATGTAGAATTGACTAGAATTGTTAAAGATTTTTTTCACATTTCTTTTCAGATTTTTTTCAGAATTTTTGTCCAAGATTTTTTTTTCATCATTTTTAGTCAAATTGCCGACAATTCAAGTGGCCAAGTGGCCAACCCAACTCAAGTATCATAGGGCTTCGGCTACAATGTCAAGAGAGAAAACATTCTTAATTAAACATTTTTAATCCATTCGAATTTTTCAAAATTTTTTAGTGAATTTTTTGTTTGTTTGAACTTGAAATAATAACAATCGTTTCTATGAAAGAAATTAATCGCTAAAAAATTTGATTAGATTGAATAAATGTTAGTATAGTATCTCTGAAAGGTACTCAGAAATTCATTCACATTTTTTTGGAGTGATTCAACTTAGGAATAATTTTATAATCAAAAATCTATTGCCAAATTTGAAAACCCGAAAGAAATCACAAATTCTGTGTGTGTTAAATATAAAAAATGTTGAGTGTTGAGCCAAAGTGGATGCATGTTTCCTTCGATTTGAAGCGAGCTTTTTTCGAGAAAAATGGAAATAAAAGAACGCACGCACGCTGCTAGCGTGACAGCACCGCCAAGTTACCACGTGATCGGGGCAGCCAATCAAAGAGTGCCTCCAAACGTTCGGTGGCGCCGCCAGCGGGAAGAAGGCAACAGCTCAGCAAGAAGATGCGGACGCCTTTATAATATTTTTTAGCTTCACGTGGCTATACGTGTGCTCTTTCTTCGTTTTTTTTTGTAGATTCTCTCCGACTACGCTTCAAACACGTGTTGGCGGCGACGTAATTGTATTGCGTATGAGCGCAACACAATTGGTATTTATTGGTTAGTTGAATATCTTATTAGTTTAAAATAGGTGTAATTGTAGGCTCGATCAGCAGACTTTCAATTGTGATTTAAATACTATTGCTCCTAATGCTCCTTCGCCCAAAGCGAATCGATTCATAATATGGTTACTTTACTATTGCAGAAAAAAAAATTCAGAATTTTTTAGCGATTAATTTCTTTCATAGAAACGATTGTTATTTTTTCAAGTTTAAACAAACAAAAAATTCACTAAAAAATTCTGAAAAAATTCGAATGGATTAAAAATGTTTAATTAAGAATGTTTTCTCTCTTGACATTGTAGCCCAAGCCCTATGATAGTTGAGTTGGGTTGGCCACTTGGCCACTTGAATTGTCGGCAATTTGACAAAAAATTATGAAAAAAAAATTTAAGACAAAAATTCTGAAAAAAATCGGAAAAAAAATGTGAAAAAAATCTGAAATAATTCTGGTGAATTCTACATAATGTCATGTAATTTTTTCCCTCTTTAACGACTGGGTGGGCAATTGATTCTATTTTTTTTTTACTTAAAAACAAATTATTTTTGCGAAGAAAGCGCATTGTAGGCCAAACGAAAGGCGCGCCCACTTTTTCTAAATGCTCATAGTGTTTGATATATGACACAGGATTTTTGTGATTTTTTTCAGTTTTTTAAGTTGGGCGTTAATTTTTTGTTTATAAAAAATATTGTGAAGTCAAATCGTTCCAAAAAAATCTGAAAAAATTTTCGAGTGCCTTTCAGAGATAGTACAATAACATGAAAAATCGCGGGTCAAGTCGGAGAGGTGACGGGTCAGACCCAGGCCGAATTGGCATGGAATGCCCCATATATATATACATACATATATATATATATATATATATATATATATATATCCATATTTATTTATGACGATGACGTCAGGAAAAAGGACAATTCCGAGGAGACTATTGTCCGTCGTGGTCAAGTTTTCTTCGCTCTATCTTCTCTTTTGTCCTCCCTCTTTTATTTTTTTAACAATTTACTTTTTTCCAACTAAAGACAAATTGATGGAACTCCCCGTGCCGCGTGGAAGGAATCATTTCTGGCTATGCGGACCTATGGTGAACAGAGAGGATTGAAGTCTCGAGCTGTCTCGTGCGCGCCCACGAGACGCCATGTGTTTGGCCGATTGGGCGCCCCTCAGGTAGAAAAACTCATGTCCCAATCGGCCGACTACCCATCTGGCGAGCGTGCGACCAATTCAACCATATATATATTCAGGATGGAAGGCGCGAGAGACCATGATTCTACTTGGGCTCTGCTGATGCCGGGGGGCGTGCAAACGCCGTCCCTATTCTACTCCACAAGCATTTTTCCATTTCGTCAGTCTCTCATAGGTCCTTTAAAAAGGATTTCTATTTATGTTGAGAGTCCCGATGACGCGCTGCGAGTTTTTTCAGCCGTGAATTTCTACGACTGCCGTTCCAATGAAATTTAAGAAAGTAAACTATTTGCGATCCCCAAAAGTCTTGGCGCTTCTCGTGGTCTAAGGCAGAAGCTCCACTAGTATAGTAAACTTTGGCAAAATACATTGATAACAGTGGACAAAATCTAAAAACGAAAAATTACTCGAGACTCTGCTGTGCTCAGGGTGCAAGCCGATAATAAATGGGAATTGTCGGTCCATAAGGCACCCACAGAAAGTCTTTGAAAAAAAGTGGTTGTTGGCTCTGAAAATAACTCTTTAGGCCATCAAGGCGAGTTTGTAGTCACTCCGCAGGATTTTTTCTTTCCATGTTTGTATCTTTATAAATAATAAATCGAGCAATATTAAAAGTTATTTCTTTCAAAAACACTATATAAATATAATTTCGGACGTCCCTTGTAAAAAGGATGCTATGAAAAATAGAATCACTCCTTCTCGAAACCTGCAAGTGACTCTCATAACCTTAAAAACTCTAAATCGAGAGCTGACACAGCTAAAAAAAAGGCGGAAAATATATTATGCACTGCAGTCGCATCTTAACAATCTACCATGAAAGTAAATCCAATGGACAACTCGCAGGACATGAAGAACGAAGTAATTGTTTTACTTTGAGGCTATACTTTGACCGGCAATATTAGAATATCGCTGCGCCACCCCTAGGACGTGAAAATCATGAATAGTCATGCATGGAAGAATAATTGAAAGAACCTTGGAAATCCAGAATTAGCAACCAACATCACTGCTTGTTCGCATTCATCGAGTTTCCCTCTCGTTCGAATGGATCTGTATCCTAACCACCTCAAGCCGTAAGCTCCATAGCTGAAACAATGGAAAGCCAGACAGCAATGGCGAAATGCTAAAAACGACAGACTAAGTTCCACTGATTGCTGATTTTCACAAGCTCACGAGCAGTACTGAACTCCAATTGTAAGATGATTGTTGCATAATGCGATATTTTAAATCAGAACTGGAACTTGTTTATGTTCGTTTGACAGCTGGCCACGTCGGATCCGATGATTTATAGCTTCACAGAGATTACATCACCAGCGTTGAAATCACTCATAGCGTTCTAATTGATACCACGAGATTGCCGGATTATGCTGGACTTCAATACCAATGTTGAAGGGCCCAGAATGCGCTCATCAAATTCATCGTGAACCGTGAACAAGGTATAAAGAAACTACCACTAAGGCTCGATTATGCAAAATACACGTGTACTGACGAAATTGCTGCCAGCAAACAAAGGCAAAAAAGGCCTATCCGAGTCAACGTGCAAAATGGCGCGCGATTGCGCCCTTTTGTCAACTAGCTATTGACATATTCACACGCACTGCATATAGCTGTGCATACGCTTGTACAGGGTTACGCTTCTACTCGCAACATATACACACATACTATACTTATAACCTGGTTGGGCGAGAATAATGGAGGCTGCTCTCTGACGAGGAATAATAACCCGTGCGTAGACCCTACTGACTTGGGTCATTGACGGCACTGGCACAGCACGCGGTGATGCTGTGGAATCAGAAATATATAATGGCGTCTATGGCATATACGACAAGAATGAGAGAGGGAGGGAGAGAGAGAGGGGGGTATAACTTGGTCGTTATATACCGTGTGCTTTCTCTCCATCTCGCTCTTTTCGTGTGCCGCTATAGCTCTCTCGGAGATGAAATATTATCGCATCTCGACTGTTCCTGATGAACACACAACACACACATGCACACAAATACATTACAGTATCTTCCGTGACGAGGAGTGTTGGGCATCAACGAGGGAATCCTCTCGTATACGGTGGCATTCGAGGATGAGAGCGTGAAACATCATTTGAAAGGCAAAAACTAAACGGTAAAGTTGTACATACATCAAGCTTTTATGCTTTCGACAATCGTCATTAATGGAACACCCGGACGAGTAGTTTAACATTTCGATACGGATAGAGAGATTTTTTTCTCAACTTCTGCCGGTCAATGGAAAACACTGGTCGTATCGCGGGCGATATTGGCGCGCGGTGAAGGGAATTTATGGCACCGGCTTTTCTCTAATTTGCACGAGAAAGGCACAAAGGGAAGAGCGCCCGCGCGAGCGTAGGAAAGATCGTGGCTAAAGTTTCGAATGCCTGTCAAAGCCAGAGCAATAAATTCCTTAAGGGGTGGCGAATAATCGCGAACACGTTCGACACCGCGCGAGGATGAATGGACGGAGTGCGGAGTATCGCGGCGTCGATTCAATATAATCGTGGCGGAAACGCGAGATCCGTAGTTGGCGCGGAATACCTCCTGTATGTGCTCGCGCCCTTTGCCTCGCGTTCTCTCTCTCTCTCTCTCTCTCTCTCTCTCTCTCTCTCTCTCTCTCTCTCTCTCTCGTGTGACGCGATTGCGACGTTATCGGAGTGCCCAGGTGCGTGTGCTCTCCGCAAGTCGTCGGGAGATAAACTGCTGCTTGGAAATCGTGCGAAAAGAAGCTGCGGGAGAAGCTCCGGATTAACCGGATCAAGCCCTGTCGATGAGATGGGGTAACGCAAGGATTGGAGATTGGAGATTCCGTGTGGACGGAAGATCTTCCGTAAAAACCATGATTTTCGTTCACTATACGATAAAGTAAGTGCGTTGATTCTATCAATCGTGATTTCTCAAATACCCCGTGGGGAAAAATGTCAGACCAGCCACAATAAGTTTTGTGTCATATATTAAGGCTTAAACGTAGCTGGCCTAATCAGAATCGCTGCCATGGAAGCCGATCAGGTTCCGATAGGAGGCTATTAGGTAGAAATTGCTCAATTAACGAAGGCTCGAATAATTAAAATAGACTGTTTTGGGATCTAGTTTGGCAATATACAATGATTTAATAATATACACTACTGGACAAAAAAAGTACGCACGAGTGGAATTTCGATATCCGTGCTAATAGGTATGTATACGAAAATGATAAATAAAATAGGAATTGAGCAATGTAGAGGAAAATTAACTAGTCTGGTTTTATGTTTTCACAGAAATAATATCGAAAATATCCGAAAACCGTGTAAGATTGAAACCCGTATGGTGCCTATTGTACGATGAACGGAAACAGGATGCACCGTATGGTTTACTCATTTTCATAGGTAACGATGACACGATTTTTGCCCAAGGATGCTTTGCTACTTGTTAACATTACGCATGTGTTTTTAACAGGCGTAATGCAAACAATGGATTCTCTTTTCTAGCAGTTATCGTTGTTCTGCGGAAGTGAACAGTATTCAAAAGCGTAGAAAGCCGAACATTTTTATTCAATTCAGGGAACTCGTTCGAGATTAAAAAAAGGTGCAAATTTGCCAAAAAATACCTCATCAGATTTCGAATAAATGAAAGAACAAGAGTATGAAATGCGAAGAAGGGGCTGAAAAACATACGAAGGCCCTACACGCCCGGAATGATAATCGTTAAGTAAGTCCCTACACGCCCGGAATGATAATCGTTAAGTAAACCGCCCCCGGGAAGCGGGTCTCCATTTTCCCGTTGCGTGAGTAATTAGGCCGTGGGCAACATGGCACCAAACGACCTATCAACGAAAGACTGGGTTGTGCAACATATATCCATATATTTAACCAATGAAGTCAGGAAACATATATATATATATACGCAAGCGCACACAAACGCATTTCTGTAATACTGAGCAGCGACGTTTCTTAGTATATTCGATATGCGTCTGCTGAGTAGCTCGATCCCAAGAGAACGAATGGGGCGGAGGAAATGGGGATGAGGGAAGAGGTGCCGCGAATATCCCTGAGGGTGGCACAGGCACTGAGAGATCCGCGGTGAAGCAAGGCGCGCCTCTCTCTCGCGCTCGCGCGATCCCGATCACTGTAATTTTGGACGTGCACGTTGCTCGCATAATTTTAGACCAGAGGAGAGAGGGAGAGGGAGCGAGAGAAGGAGAGAAACAGCACAAAGGAGGTATATGAGAGCGCAAATTCTCGTATGAAACAATTACAGTGCGTATATAAACATAGAATATGTAGTCTACCAATCGTCACATATCCGTGTATACCTACGTGTAGAAGGGATGAAAACCAGCGGCGGAGAACAAATGAGAGGGAGGGAGGAGCCTGCAGCGCGTATACGAAAAACTTCCTATTTTCATTGAGCCACGTAGAATCATCATTCAGTCGTCACTGGCACTGATAACAGCTTATCCGTTTCCAATCGTTTATTCGATCCACAAACATCATTTGGAACGCGATACTCGTGCTGTAAAATGCATATCGATAGAACTGCACTCTAATGACGCGACGAATGACGGATACATAAGTTGAGCAATTTACGGTTGCAAGAGCCACCAACGGTTCGTTATAAAATCATTACACCAACGGCGATTCGTCCCATATTCGTTCTATATACACTGCACTTTGTTCAACTACGATTTCATGACTTTTCTGGAATCTCCAATGGCTCGAACAGTCGAGACTTTTCGACGGAAATCGGTCACTGGAATGCAAATCGCTGGCGAATAAAAAGTTTGACGATCATTTCCCGTCCTCGCGAAAGAGTGCCAGTCGACCGTATCCCAGCAGTGGGGGATGTACCTATTGGCGATAAGGAAAAAGTGCATTCCGAGAATGAATAAAGCGAAAATCTCTGGACAAGAGATCGCTGCTTCAGCGACAAGAGAGAGGAAGAGAGCGAGAGAGAGAGAGAGAGAGAGAGAGAGAGAGAGAGAGAGAGAGAGAGAGAGAGAGAGAGAGAGAGAGAGGAGAGAGAGGAGAGAGAGAGAGAGAGAGAGAGAGGAGAGAGAGAGAGAGAGAGAGAGAGAGAGAGAGAGAGAGAGAGAGAGAGAGAGAGAGAGAGAGACAGAGAGAGAGAGAGAGGAGAGAGAGAGATCGTAACGACTTAACGGTTTAGGCTCGCTGAACGCCTGCAATCTCGAGACTCTCCTGTCGTGAGTTTTCCCAGCGAGTGTAGATCGCATGCAGCGCGTACTGTTTCGTCGGTTCTCGCAGAAGTCGTCCGAGTGCAACCGGTGAACGTTACGAATTCCGGAATACGTAACGCGGCTCGAAACAATCTCACACACAGACAATCATATTTATGTGTACATTTCTTGCAGACGTATCTCACGACATTGACTGCTAGCGAACAAAAGGTTGTAATGCCGGTTACAGCAAGTGCGAAATGTCGTGGTACCGAGCCCTTTTGGTTCACCTCCTGTCGATATGTACCTGTGCAGCCTCTGAGAACTCCACGGCGGGGAGATGCGGAGAATCATCCGGGCTCTTTCCAGACGCTCGTACAGCCGCGTATCCGTGTTATATGCGTAGCATGGTGTACACTGTGCCGGGACAGGGAAATGTGTGCAGAGAGCAAGATCTGCGGGAGACTGTAAAATCCAGCGCGAGAAACGTTCGCAATTTGCTCCAGAGTCGCGCACCCAACTGCACGTGAGATGCATCTCGTGTGCCTGTGTGCACGACGTGCACCGCGTTCGCACACACACTCACTCTGACAACACGCGGTATAACGACTAGTGTATCTCTCGGAGGAAGAGAGAAGGAGCCGAGAAATCCATCTAGAGGAGTGTTCTTTGTGTCTCAATGCGAAAGAGCGCGGACAAAGGAATAGAATCGCTCGCTAGAAATACGATACATATAAATCTATGTGTGTGTGTGTGTGTGTTTGGACGTATATATAGATTTACATGCATTGGAGGTGGGTAGGAGATACGCGTGATTTTCCACTTTCGAGTTAAAGTGGTGGAATCGGTCGATACGGAGCCAAGTTTGGAGAATTCCATGGGAACGAGCTGAAGGATCGCAAACGAACTGAACGTGAACGAAGCTTTCGAATAACATTTTTTTTACGAAAAACGTTTTTCTCTAGCGTGACGATGGTACTGAAATAAGATGACGGCTTTCTATTCATGAGTATAAAAATTGGAAATCGGTTTTCAAAAAATTTATAGCACGCGTAAAGCTTCTTCGTATGAGTTAGATTTTTGCGGATTCAGCTGATTCGTAGGGAAAAGTTCTTCGTCTAGACACGTTTGGTTAGTTGAGCCTGCTTGTTCCGACGTATTGGAGTGAATCTTCCATTCAACGAAATACAATGATATAAAGATTAATATTGGAAGATATTTATTATTGCACAATCGCAAGTAATTATTCAATGCAAGAGATGCCAAAATTAAACGCCTGAGGTATGCATAGAAATAAATGCACCAGGTTTATACTACAATTGGAAGATATGTATTGCGAAAAAAATTGGTCATTGAATATTATGGTGGCTGGAGCTACTACGCCACTTTTCGAGAGCGACTGAAATTAAATTGAAGTTTAAAGTTTTTAATTTTTTGTTTTTCTGTATTTGATTAAATGTCGATACGAAGTCTCGTTATTCACCTTGTTTTTACTGTATGATTTTCTCTTTGTAACTTTAGTCCTCATTTCAAGCATAATAACATAAACCCCCTCCCCCCTACATGATATGAACGAATACAAATTTGTTGTTTGCTCTTCTGTTCTCTACTAGTTTGTTGTTTTTATTACAAGGTTTGAATATTTCCACATAAAATTGGACAATCGAAAATAGGTAATTCTATGTATTTATTAAAAAATTCAAGTATATATCCCACTTTTCTAAAACCGGATGACTTACTATAAATACTTAAGGGCTTGGATTGAACTTATTGCACAATTTGGATGAACATATCAGTAAATGCAGTTCATGCAGCTTTGTGAGTGCCTAAAACAACAGAAACCGACCACAAATAACATTTCCCGACGTTGTTGAACTTTTCGCCTAAGGTGGTCGGCCCAGTGGTCGTCAGAATCCTAGGGCCCGTCGTGTTTACACATTGAATAAGTATTTTAAGATAAGAATCAGTCGTTCATACGGATCTGTGATATATCAGCGCCCAGGAGGTATCTAGGACTATGTATTACATTGTCACACTCGCAAGTATACGTGTTAACAATCAAATCAAATATATTCAGATTGCAGAAAGAATTGCGAATCCTTCATTTGGAGGTTAAAGTGAACCGTATCACATCGCGGGAGATTTGAAAATGCTTGGGCACTTGCCCGAGATAAGTATGTCTGCAAGTTATAAATAAAGAATCTTGATTTTACGTTCAGCATAGAAAATTATAGTTTTATGCCAATTTCAACGAGTTTTCATATATGGCGATTATTGATTTAGCAAAATAGACACTCTGCCGATTAATCGCCACGGCTGTCGATAACTGGGACAGGGTTGACAAAAAAAGTTATGAATCGAATATCAACTTATAGGAAATGAGAAAACAAATATTGGGTTCGCAATTAGCCTTGTCTGAATAATCCACGGACCGGTAATCGTCATACACATATTCGCGATAGTAAAAAATATACATATAAATGAGCATTGTCGATTACTGGGTCATGATCATACCGATAACTGGGTACGTCTCGAACACAGGTGAGAACACCACTGGATAGGAAAAATATGACAGTTATTTTATGATAAACTCGTTGTTTATAATTATTTAAAATGAATAAAAATGATAATTCTGACGTAATAGGTATATTAAGTTTGATTTTTTTAGATTAATAAACTTGTATGTAAGAGCAATTTGTGTTTAAACTGTTTTTCAAATATTTTAATAAAAAACAAAAATATTGTGACTGTGTGACTAAAAATTATTCTACAGTCCTATATGTAGACACAGAGTCAACAAATGCCTGCGATAGTTTGAACGCATATGACGATTAGTGGGACGTTCACATGGTGCTTACTAGACCAACCGTCATGGTGGCATGACGATGGCCCGTACAGTAGCGTCTTATAACCTTTACGGAATATTTTCTCGAAAACTGGACCAGGTATAAGAATTTTACAACGAAGTTCTTCTTTGTAATGAAGAAGTGATAAAGAATGACTTAAAATAATTTCTACTCACTTTCCAAGTTGAGCTATATAAATTTGCAAAGTCGACCAATTTGCTTAAGGTGGACGATCACTAGGTGAACTACCTTAAATGATATTGGAAAACTAGAAGTTCGTATTCACCCAAAAGCTTGCTTTATGAGGCAGCAAGATATAAGACTCGTATTTCATGCGAAGAATCGATATTATTGCTTTTGTGGTACAACGGCCGCGAGGCTTTTTCGTCGAGCGCCACACCGTCACGCATAGTTAGCCTTCTGTTCGCGCAAACGCGGTATATTACATTATAAGTAGACGAGAGAACGAAAAAAACTGCGGGATAATGAGGCGTTTCTCCATCGATGTGAAATAACACGAGCGAGATAGAATGAATGACTTTTTCACTTTTCGCACTTTCGAGAATAAAAATAGATAATCCTTAAATACTGGTCAAATAGAAAATACTTGCTATTGATAGGTTCGACGCCACGAGCGTGAATACGATTAAGAGAATATATTTTCTCTTGCAGACCGCGGATAGGGCAATTTTTCGCGATGTTTCCCAAAACAATTCCATCGTGTCAACATCAGTCAGGGTCAAAAGAATCAGCTATGCGAACGAATCATAACTGATCATTGCGCGATTGCAATTTATAGACGCATTCTGCTGACTTGGCGTTGTTCGAAGTGTGGGACAGCGAGGATACTTTGGCGTACTACGGAATACTATTATTCGTTCATCTGAAATACTATCTATCGTCCAGTATCGAACGATGTCTAGAAAATACTTTACAAGCTATTTCCGTTGTATCCCTTCGTATCACACGGAAAATGATTTCGATTGGAATGTATTCAAAGCCAACGCGCTTTGTCACGAAAGTGGACGGTGCTCCTCCACTCTGAATCAACGAATCCATTTCGCCGTTCATTTTCGACTATAACGGGCCCGAAGAAATAGAGCCTAACTGTAATAAGTAACAAGCGAAGAAGCTCAAATTCACAATGATCAAACTCACAGAGCTCGGTGGGAGTCCATGCGGAGGAGGTTGGATCGCTCTCCCTATCCCCGAATTATTGTTCCACTTATTTTTATTGTTATGTCTCACGGTTGTAGGATTATTATGGTTAAAATATTGCTGTTGCTGGGTTCTGTACGCGCTATTGTTATGTTGGTGTTGATGGTGAGCGTAAGCTCTGGTCACCGACGGGCGAAAAGTTCCCGCGTTGCTATAGCCAGTAGGAATCGGAAAACTCGTCGCGCACTTTCCGTGATGAAAGATATTCAATTCATTTTGATAATCACGAAGAAAAGCTTCGTTGAGCATCCCAGCGGCGTTCTGTCGATAAGCAACAACCGTATCGTCTAGACCATCCGCTTCTTTTTCTGTCCTCGAACGCTTTCCGGCCACGTGTTGACGTGCAGGCGAGGATGAAGAATTGGCGAAAGATGCGTGCTGCTGGGTGGGTGACACAGGATGTCCTGGACCAGGAGGAGGTGGCGGAGGGCGAGGAGGAGCGTAAAAATGTGGAAACCCGAAAACGCTGGAAGGACTGGAAATGTTTGAAACAGTGGTGCGATAGGCCGGATGTTGAATCCCCGGATATTGTTGCTGATGACCAGTTATACGAGAAAAATCTGTGCTCTGGCAGTCATAAGGATTGCTTCGATGATGATGTTTGGCCGTCATTGAAGACGGAGCAATAGCTCCGCAAGTAGTCACGTTGGGTAAAGAACTTGACAAATGTTGTTCGGCTTGCTCGCTCCGAACGTCGTTATCGTTTCCACTCTGACGAATGTCTCTTGAACGTCCGGAATTCGATCGATACTCCGCATTACACCCAACTACTTCACTGTTTGTCGAATGATCCTGCTGCACCACCTCATCATCCGGGTCCTCTTGTTTGATTTTGATCTCCTTGTCATTGATAGAAATTTCAGTAGCCGGTTCGCTTTCGGCCGTTAGTAATTCACTCTTCACAACGACATCTTTCCTCGTGAGAATTCCGTCTTTGTCATTCGCAGGACTCTGGTGACGCGAGTCCATTGTTGCGATGCTCAAACTATTCAAGTTTGTTCCAACATTGGATTGTTCCATGTCGAGTAGAACCAGATGTTGAAATTTGTCGCCGGCGAAACTCAGAAGAGGCGATTGTCATTTAACGATGATCTATTTAGCCAAGTGATAATCGGGTTTTACATGCATTCGAACCATCGATCTGCGTTCACCGATTCTGATGATACGCTGATCGGATCGCAATATGCAAGTCTTCCCATTCCCTTGTTCTAGCGGGACGTGAGCAAGTAAGCCATGACAGACATTTTACGACTGCAATGACGTTTAGTCCGGAATGCAAACGTTCGGATGGTTTTAGCGCATTGATTCATCGGGTAATTCATCGGCTCGATCCGTCCTGTGGCTCTATCGTCAAATAGCGGCGGAGCATGAATTCTTCCAAGGTTATCGGAACAAAGAGTTGAATCAATAACCGAGCAAAAAGATTTGCTAGTTCAAGCAAATGTGATATTTGGCTAGTATCGCCAGTCGAATACGATGAAATTCTAAATCTGGTGGTGATGAATAATCGGAAGAGGACACGCATTGGCGGCAAAGGAGCGGGAAGATTGGTCGAGACGCGAGAGCTCGTCGTTCATGGGACGGTTGCGACGGTTAGCGTTGCGGCGGCGCTGATGTCCCCGACTCCGGGCTCGGTCGTGTTTTCGGTTGATGACTGGTGGGGGGGTGGCATGGAAGGGGGATGAGAGGGAATGGGAGGGGGGGGGGATTACGAAGGTAGGAGAGGCAAGGGCGGCGTGACAAGTTTCCGTGTCACGTGTCCACCAGCCACGGGATCTCGGCTAAGCTCCGCCTACGAATCTGATTTTCCCTCCGCGTAGAAACGTCGTCGTACCCGCTGTGACTCCAGCAGCGCGTATTTCAACGGCGCTGCCGGCGCCCGCGTCTCGTTTCCTTCGTGATCGTCGTTATTTTCGTCATTAAGCTCTCGCTCGTTGTCCTTCTCCGCCACTCGTTTCTCATCGTCGCTGATATTGGCTCGTCCCATTCGTCTCGTGAACGGCGAACCTTGCGGTATTATCTCATCCTCGCTCTCACTACCGGGCTGTCACTATTTTTGTCGTAACACTTGAGAATTGTAATCACAACTTCGTCAGCCACTTCACGACACAACTATTTTTTTTCTTCAGATCCAAGGCCGTAGACGTAAATGTTCCACGCGATGTCACTTATCCGATTGGTTCTCACCCTGCCTCGGAGGACAACGAACTCATCACTCTGGCCCACGCCCACCACTCATTTCACCGTACGAATATTCCAATAGCTCACTGCATCACCGGTGTTACGACACAACTCGCGCGGCTTGACGCTTCTCGACGATGAATTTTCAAAAAGAAAAAGAAACGATAAATAACAACGTCGTACCGGCGAGCTGTGGAAAGAAAACACGAACGAAAGAGAGGGTTTTTCGAGCCGTGCGGTGTGTGCCCATATAACCACGACCGTACCCGCGAACGCACGCCAACCGACTCTCGAGGTTACACGGAGCGCCGCTTCGCGGCTATTCGTGCGTTTTCGTAATTAATCGTGAATACCGAGGAGCAGCAGCGGCAGCTCCGCGCGCGGCTCTCTCGCTCTTTCTTTCCTCTCCCGTTCGTCCGTTTATACCGACAACGCGATATTTTCACACGAGCGAATGATTTTTTCTTCTCGCCTGCCTCCCGATACGAAACGTATGACCTCTATAGGCTTGCTTGCGTTCGTCGCGCGAACGGACGGATACTCCGTCCGTGCGACGTTATCGCAGAATACGATGTGGTTCTTTCGCTTGTTTCTTTTTCGCTTTGTTCAAACGCGAGATCGAAGGCCCCGGTTGAGCAGATTGCACGAGCCAAGATAGTTTCGTTCCACGTACAGCTCGGAACACTCGGGGGGGCTCTCGGTTGGAGTGTGCAGTGTGTGCGCGCGGTCGGTTATTTTCACCGAGAAATCACGAGAACCGACGAGCTTACCCGAACGTACGATCCCTCTCGATATATCTATAGGAGCGGCGAAGCGCGGATCGCCTTCATAATATGTATACATATCTACGAGTGCGCGCGCGTGTGTGCGTCGGGGGTAGGTAGCAGTATAGAAGAGCCACTGCTAAAGTTCCGCCGGTATCTACACTACGAAGAGACCTCTCGGCAAGGTCCTCTTCACGTATGGTTCACCTTTTGTGAGCTCGGTATACCCGACTACCGCTCGCCCCTTCTACCTGCGTATTTCTCTCCTCGTTCGCGCGTACGAGTTTATCGTGTTTACGCGTGTATGCACTCTTGCGAACTGCGCCTATCGGGACGAGAAAAGATGCCCGTCAGGATTGGCCAGATGGCTGGCTCGGCTAGAATTCTATTAAAGCGTGTCCTATCAGGGAGCCAATGAAGATCCGATGTACTCTCAAAATCATACCGAGAGATGCGAACTAATCCTTCTAAAAGCTCATGACACGACTTTTAAGAATTCCCAACTGGCTTACCGGCATATGAGTATGACCGGCAGCTTCGTATGGACGTTTCCACCTAACGAACCTCCAAAATCCCTGGAGGAATGCCACACGATGAACTCTATGAATGGTATCGATCCTCGGATTCCACTAGGAATCAAGCGATTCCTGAGACGCTTCAATTTCTCCCAGTCGTGCGCACACTCCGCATTGGGGAGTCGCGTGACGCGATCTGAGCTTGGGGAAACGCGTATAGTTGTTGATGCGTAATTACCATTCCATCGATGGTTTCCGCTACTATACTCACATCGTCGGATAGCCATGGATTTAACGGGAGATATGTAATACCACTCGTGCGCACCTCGCTCTCACAACCCGCGTGTATACAACGTACCATGGATACCCATGGTCCTATATTGTAATGCACATGATAGCAGGTAGCAGTAGCAGCACAAGGAGAGAACTCTCGAGACAAAAGGTGTGGGTAGGACGGCTGCTTCGTGAAGTATACGGCATATACCGATGGATACACACACACATAGCAGTTTCTTGCTCTTCTTCCTTCCCGTCCCTGCCTTTCCTTTCTTTCCTTGAGCTTCTAGACGTATAAGTGCACACGATGTGCACGGACGGCGACCACGACGATGACGTTGATAACGTCGTCGAGTCGATACTCGGGACCGGCGCTGTGTTCGGCCACCATCGCAGCTCTTCAGCCCTCCTCCCCCTCTTTGCTGCTTCTGCCACCATCGCAGCTCTTCAGCCCTCCTGCCCCGCATTGCTGCTTCTGCTGCTGCTGCTGCTGCACCGACTAGATTGGTGCTGTTCACGTATACACGTACCGGCATACACGAAGATGTATACTGTAGCTACTACTGTGTATACACGTTATATCCTATACTATACACTCAGACTGGTGGTACCATGGATCGATTTCTTTAAGTAGATATTGCACCGTACACGCCGTACCACAAGATGTATATATAGTATCCATATATGGATGTTCTCTCTTGGAGAGACCCGAGGGATGACTGGTGAGAGAATTCAATTTCCGTCCTCGTTATCTTGCCTCCGCATCTTCGGCACGCTGGATCATCCATCGTTTCTCGTTTCACATTCTCCGGTATGATCCTCGCGTCGATTTTATGCACCCTTGGTCCTCAACGTCCCGTCGTCCCTAGCCTAATCGTTGCCTGCCTCGTTGTTGCCCGTGTCATTGGATACACGCACGTGTGACGTTTTCCATTGGAGAATTTACCAATTGGTTCTTTCCAATGTGAAGCCGCCACGTTTTTACCGTCTACGGGAATAGACGTTAGGGTATTCGTCACTTGTCACTTGATTTGCCCTCTAGAGAACTGCAGTATCTTCACGCCCGCGTGTAAAAACGGGACGCACAGTTATCAGAAGTACAAGAGGCCAGCTGCTGAACTTTGCTTCAATAGTAGACCGACTTTGTTTACTTTCGAGTCGATTTCTTGACGCTGATCCGTGAAATAAAGAGTTCGTGTGGAAAAATCGTCAGAACAGGCCTTGATCTATTTGCTAAGCTCCTGATAGGATGTTCATGATAAGAACAGGCTAGGCTTGTGCATATCGAGATGTGAAAAAACACGCAAAACGGCCGTTCCAATTTAGTTTTCAGCTTTGAACCGGCTATTTTTTCAATGACCAATAGGCAACTGATGATTGTGTGGATACGCGGCCGCATTGTATTTAGCAGTAGAATATCGCAGTTATGTGTACAGCATATGCTTTACTTGCGTAATCCCGATTCTCCCTCCTTTTCTATCTCACTTCTCCACGCTGTCCAGCTGTCTGGCAGAACCCTCTCGGAAGGTCGATGATTTGCAGACACGCTCTGCAATCGTCATCCCCGCACTGCACCCAAACTTCTGGAACCTTCGCCGCAATAAATGAGACATTGGTTCTATTCCTACTTCCTGTATTTGTTATTGGAACGCCTGCCTTCCATTGTCAACTGTGGTCACCATAGACCGGTAGTCATTCAATTAAAAATCACCTCCCACCTAATAGAAATCAATGTATTTGATCAATTATTTCCTTCTGTCCTCCATTGATCAGTTGGTAAGCCACACGAAATCAGCTGTAGTTTAGAAATCAATGAGTTTACAACACGATCCTATGTTCACCGCTAGAACGACAAAAATCCTACGTGACACTATACCATAAGACGAAAGTTGTAAACCATAGAGTCGACATACTTGGAAAATTAAATATGATGTGTTACGGATAATGTTCTTGATGAGGAAGGTTTCGTATCCGTCGTTAACCAATGATCTACATTTAAGTAAGCATCCATATCGTTGCATTGGTTATGTCATGATAACGTCAACCGGAATGAAGCAGTTGCAATTTTTATGCCTTTGTGCCCTGCGTGGAATGGATCATAATAGTCAGCAGACATCTAGACAGCGCGTCGATCGGTGTCTTTGGCGATAATACGTAAGTTTGTATGTAATCAAAATCTATTTTTCTCCGACAATTGGATGTTACTGGTAATTGGTTTTTTCCTCTCTGTCTTTTCCCCTTCCTCGTAATTCCCAGACTATATGGTTAGTGAAAAATCCTATTAATTATTCGTTCAGACGAGAATGCAGAAAGCGATTTTTCCGGGCTTGAAATGGGCGTGTGTCGCCGTTGCACTTACGGGGACAGTTGGTAGCCAATGGGAAAGATCCGAAGGCGTGGAGCGACCTGGCCACGGGGACATCTAAAAGACACGCGATAGAGGAGAGAGCAGGAGAGAGAGAGAGAGAGAGAGAGAGCGTATAAGAGAGACAGCAGGTTCTCCCCGCGACGGCGTCGCCGAGGGACCCCTCTGTCGCGCGGGGTCACCTTTCGACAACTCCTCCGCTGCTTCTCGTCGGAGTGGGGGGTCGCGGCCGAACGCGCAAAAGTGGGGCGAAGGGGAAGAACGCGAGCGTAGGGGTTTAAGGAGAAGTGGATATAAAGAGGGGATCGGTTGACACGCCCCTACCAACTGGAGTAGGGTCGGCGGATGAAAGTCCGGCGGCGCGATAGCAGCGTCGCATCTGGCGGTGGCGCGTTGGAGACGCGCGTTACGTCCGTCCCGTGTCGTATCGCGTTCATCGGGCAAAACGTCTTTCACTACCTCCAAGATATCTGCCAAGGAACGCAACATGGCCAAAAACTATCGGAAGATCCGTATCTAATGACTATGGATCTTGAATTCATACCGATTGATCTCCACATGCAATATCCATTATAGAAATAACTTTATTCTTACAGCTACTATTAACGCCAATAAGATCGCCTTCGTGAGACAAATGACCGTATAAAACCGAAGTTATCTTTGTGAACTTTAAATGAATGTTACTTGATCGTAGAAAAAAATAATCAAATTACAGCCCATCTATGTGGAATACAAAGCGTTTTTGTAATTATCAATAAAATCATTAACACCCCTGATCTTATGTACAGAATTCGGGTCGCCAGAATTGACGTTCGCGTTAATTGTGGAGTTTTGTCTCGTATCTCTGGCCTGTCACCTTATCACACCCTACACGAGCATCTTACGTTTGGGAGCAAGTAGAGCTGTTGTTCCAAGTTCACGGATTACGCGTAGTTCTATCACTGCCGACCCACGTCCAGCACTTAATCTTTCCTTTCGAAGTCTCTCCCTTTTTCCCACTTCCTCGTTTCGTGGGAAGAATTCCCCTTCTGGATGTAGGCTTCGCACCCTGGTTCCAAGATCTTCACTTCTTCCGAGGGTCGCTTGCGGCTCACTTTGATATAATACCTATGATCCTTATCCTTCCCATATCGCAATTGAACTCTATTTAGGCGTTTCATTGATTCCGTCCAATTCACTGAACGTACAAACAAACGATGTTCCATAAAAATGTTATTCCAGCTTCAAAACTTCTCAGATCCATTCCCAACAGTTGTGGAAATTTCGAAAAAGCCAATAAACCGTTTTCAAGGCTACTTTGTGCCAGACATTTCCTGGGAGATTTCTGCATGCCATATCTTTCGTTGGAACTGACCACGCTACGAAGATCGCAAGTTTGTTGATACCCAACATCCGGTTATCCTTTGATGATGTCTGCAACATCAACAGCTGGCACAATCGATCCTTTTTTTAAAAAGTGAGTACCGTGCATCGCTGTACTCGTGTTTTCTCGACGAAACCGAAGGTTGCCTTTATTTATGATCAAGCAGGTAACTGATAACCCATATCTTCTATACATATTCGCAGACGGCCTTCTTTTCGACACTTGACATTAAAAGTCACGATTCTCGTGCTGAACTACGTCTCCGTCACGTCAAGTTGACGGATCGGCGTGCGCACTCAGGAAATTAGGCAATTTCCTGTCCGTGCCTGCTCGTGTCTGCATTTAATAGGGCCTCGGTTACTTAGAGTTTCGGATATAACGGTAGCTCGGGTTGCCGTCTTGGAGAGAATGAGGAACGCGACGACTATCGTTGGCTAGTACCCTCAAGTGCCTTGGCCCACCGAACTGCCTCGGCTACTACGCGTACATACACCAACACCTGCAACCTTTACGCGTTTTCATGCATATATTCATTTTTGCATACACCCATGTACGCATGTCCAAACATATACATGGGCACTTATTCAATTAATGTATATACCTGTATCGAGGAGCGGTATGGTTACTGGGGTCCTCGGTGCCCATATAGGGTCGCCTGTCGTAACAAAAATGCCAGCATTCAGCCATTAAACGGTTTGCTGATAATCGGCCAATAATTCGTCGACCAGCATTGGGGTACTGTAGGCGGATGAACGGCTTGCCAGATCTATACCAGCCATTCGTGGGCCAATACTATCGCACCGATAATATGGCGATCAGCATTGGGGTATCGTAGGCAGATGAACGGCTTGCCAGATCTATGCCAGCCATTGGTGGGCCAATACCATCGCACCGATAATATGGCGATCAGCATTGGGGTATCGTAGGCGGATGAACGGCTTGCCAGATCTATTCCAGCCATTGATGGTTTATTTTTGGGCGTTTTGCAAATGCAGGTCGTTAAACTATAACACGTAAAAACAAGGGATAAGGTTTCGAAAAGCATATCCTACTGATGAAGCTGAAATTTTGCACCGACCTTCTTTTCAATATTTTAAGAGAACCTTTAAAAGGATATTGGCGACTAGCAATAGTTTTCAATATATCGGATATTGAAAGTTATTTATTGCACTGCGCTTCTACTATATTAAATAAATCCAAACAAAGCCATCCCACATGGCAAGTGATATGCACATACGGGTGAGCACTGTTTGCCAGGAAGCAGCGCGGCCGAAGGAGTGGGGGGTATCTATGGGGTATATAGATATACTCGTATGGCGTGAAATAATAAACTTTACAATGCGATGTATGGAAAACTATTGCTAGTCGTCAAAAATCCGTAAACGGTTTCTCTTAGGATAATGAGAGGAAGTTCGGTGCAAAATTTCAGCTCGATCAGAGGAGTATGCTTTTCGGAACTTTACCCAAAACGAGCGAGTTATTTTTACAGCCTAAATGGACCAAAAAAATTGTCGGTAAACTTTAATGTCACGAATAAAATTATCGGCATAAAAGTAAGGAACGAACAAACGATGGGTTCTGTAGGTGTTAAAATGGCTAAGTGGGTAGGGCGCTCGACACTAGAACGAAAGGCGCGGGTTCGATCCCGATGAAAGGTAAAAATTTGAACAATGCAGAAACTGTTTTTAATGCAATTATTCTATGTACATGGACATAAGTAAAGCATAAGAAAACAAAAAAGATACTACTAGAATTTTTATATTCATAATTTGTCAATTTTTTGTTTTTCATTCCCGGCAGAAGATCCGGCAGCCGTTGCTGGGCCAATATGGGCGTATGATAGTTGGCCCAGTCTTAGCAGCCATTCCTGGTTTACCATTACCAACCATGCATGGTGCGGATCTGGCCCGTTTGTATAGCCATTACCGCGCCATCGTTTGTTCTCTGGCAACCAGTCGTGGGCCATTACTGTGCCGATTGTAGAACCCTATTTGGGTGGTAACTTCTTCTGTCCTCACTTTCTCTTAGTCGTTCACTCTGCTAACTCTCCTCTCTGGCAGTTCTCCTGCAGCCACCTCCGAAACGGCCAGCAGAGGTCGTGGCTGTCTCCCATTGCGATCGATCCAGTTGGGAAACCCTCCCTTCCCGCTTATGCTGTCCCAGAACGTCGTTTGTGCACACTATACATCAATTCGGAAAAATCATTAATCCGAAAATTACTGAGCAACTTAGTAAGGATCAGCAATTTTCGAGCCAATTTTGCCATCCGATTCCAGCAATGTTCCACAATTCACGGTAAAAATGCATGGTGTCTTGGACATACTCCCATGAAGCACGGTCAGGGGTGGCTACTATATCTCTACACTCCATCGGTACACACGAGCGCGCGGGAATAACGAGGCGATAATTCCCTTTGGGATGCTCGCATCCCATAGAGCATCGAAATCATCAGTTACGATGGGACACGTCCATCTGCGTCATTCAGCTTGTATGTATCTACGTGGAGGTTGTTATTAGTGTGGGTATGTTGGCTTCGGCAACCGCATACATATAAACACAGGAAGTTGGTCGATCACCAAGGGCAGAAAGTGGCCAACTTGGTGGGAGCGAATCCAAGCATCGACCTCGCGGGGTCACTAATGACACAGGTTCGAGTGGTGCAAGCGATGCAACGGCAATGAGAGGAAGAGAGGAACGCACACGATAAAACCTGTGCGTACATCCACGTACGGTGCCACGTATCTGGTGTATACATATGTGTTTATGCCTCTCTCTCTCTCCCTCACCCCGTCCTATCTTTCCCATCTTCCTCGTGTCCTCTCCGGCTTCATCTCTCCGTTTCAGGATGATCCGCAGCACGGATAAGGTAGAATAGAGGGCGATTCGCGAATAATGCGAATTGGCATCATCAAAGCGAGCAAACAATGCGCCTCGGATGCCGTCGATGGCTCGACAACGTGTGGTTAGCCTAATCGGCGTATACACATACAAATGCGGCTGAACCTCGGCCTGCATATGCTCTCTCTCACTCTCCACCCCATCCACATTCTTCATTGGACATCGACGAATTACGCTGTTGCACATACGTTCCAATGTGTATCTCTCTCTCTCTCTCTCTCTCTCTCTCTCTCTCTCTCTCTCTCTCTCTCTCTCTCTCTTCATGTACCGGATACTCGCACGAACACCGAATACCCGAGAATTTCCGAACGATCGTATCGTATGCATACCGTATCATTTGATGAAAAGCAAACCATCGTAAATCCCCACGATTCGACACGTAGACTGATTCAATTTACGCCCTTCTGCTCGTCAGTCATCGTGAATTATCATATTCGCAGGAGCTACGGGATCCTTTTTATTCGAACGGCCGAATGTACGTTGGGGCTGCAAGTTGATTGACTGGATATCGTGTGCGAAGAAAAATGTGCTCCGTTGGTTCGATATGCGATCGGTGAAGCGTACGTACCTGCTAAGGCTCGTTCTAAGATGGAATAAGACGCTGGGGAGTCTCCAGAACCAACCACATCCTTATAGGGATTTGATAGGGAGACCGCATGTAGAGAGTCCACATTGGAATCCAAGTGGAGTGCGCGCTATTCCCCGATTGACGTCGTTTGAGAATTTTTTATTCGACATTTTCAACCGGAATTTGTTGAATCTCCCGGAAAAAGATATCCTTTCATGATCCCGTGCACAAGGGTGTTGGGTAGTCCCAAGATGCACTCATATATCTATAGGGATTTCTTAGGGACACTGCACATAGGAAGTCCTCATTGAGATTCAGGTGAATTCCGCACTGTTCCCCGATGAACACCGCTTGAGAATTCTTACCACGTTCGAATCGAAAATATGTGAAAAGTCACGAGAGAAAACTCAGCGTGTTGAAAAATTACCTGTACGCTTCGTGGGCGTGTACGTGTGTGGTGATATTGAGTCAAAGTGCAGTAAAATAAATAACAAACGATAACGACAGTGGATTTTCAGTTATATGATTTAAATTGATTTTTGTGGTATACTTTTTAAAACATCTTATACGTTTTTAAGAGAAGTTTGATACTTTTTTGAGATCCACTCATTTTGTACATATATTTATTTCGTTTAGAATATCCAACATGCAAAATGCGATGAAGTGCATAAAGAATGGTTTCGAATTCCGTTCGATTGTTGTGGGAATCCTTCAGGATTCAAATTGGATTCGTACATTGGATTCCAGTGGGGTATGCCGATTAGAATTGAACGTAGGAGTGTGATGTTTTAATATAGGGATCCAATGATTCGAACCTGATAGGTATGGGAGACAAGTATGGGAATACAATTGGATCTCTACGACAATTTCTGCGAAGAAATCCTCATCCTGCGGTTAAAAAATATATATATTAGCCTGCGTTATATTTACCGAAATTAAATTGTAGGTCGAGCAAAAAGATCGTGAGCCATGCTCAACAAAGATGAGTATACATCCATCTGAGATGCGTTACCACTAAGAACAAAATGCTCGCAATGTGCATCGCCAGTTCGAACGTTTGCTGCGCACAAAAATCAAAGCGCCTCGACGTATGAAGATCGATA
>OX101789.1:16250744-16510744 GCA_944452715.1 Ophion slaviceki
ACCGAGGTCTGGTCAAACCCCTTGGTCGGACCACCCCATCGCACCCACCCACCCTTCTTCGTCCTTTTACAATTTCTGTGTGGCTGGGCATATATTCTCTGGGCTTCGTTTTTAAGCACGGAAAACTAAAAAGCTAATTTACTTTAAAAGTATCCGGTCCAGCGCGGATTCAGCTCGTTTTCGAATATATGTGTGTGCATGGCTATATATATATAGTATTATATACCCGTGTCTGCACCCCGCGTGTACAGTGGACACAACACGAGGACGTGAATCCGGAGAGCCAAAACGGGGGTTCGTGAAATTGGGAGAACGAGTGAGCGCGCGAGGCAAGAGTTCGATAGAGATGTGGCGTTTCATCAGACAGAGCCCAACGCTTCGTATCCCCCAACTATAAAGCCACCCCCCAGCTCTTTCCCTCCTGCCCCCTATCATTTTCTGCGAAAGAGCAACTGGGCAGATAGCCTGGCATGAGAGAGCAGAGGCCACCGAACTCGCGTTTCAAAAGCTGATCCTACAACGGAGCTAATGCAGCCAGCGACAGATTGCTGGCACCCCCACGGTCGACCTCTTTCCCCGTACCCCGTCGCAGCAGCTCGATGGCCCGGGCATTCGTATGATATATACCCTTCGAGGTCTGCGATTTGTGTCGTTTCGCGTTTCTCGATTTATCTTCCATATATACAGTCAAACTTCGGTTATCCAGCATCCTAGGACCGTACGATTTGTCCGGCAATCGGCGAGAAATCGGTAACTCGTATTACCTGTTAACTGCTGAAATATTATGGCCGGTACAAAAAGGTACACGAGGAATGAGATTATTCGATTAATTAAAACGTTTGGGGATTTGGTTACTTCGCGTTTGTTCGGATAAACGACAATTAGGTCTATTGTCTTTTGTGTGCGAAAACCGTGAACCGATGGAACGATTGGATGTCGTAAATTTAAAGGGATACATGGAGCATTGAGCCTTTTATGAAATTCTGGGCACTCTCTTATTGCTACGTAAGTAAAAACTCGGGTTATTAACGGACCCTGGGATATGTCCGAATAGGTAGTCATTTATTCAAATTGTGCTCATTCCACTCAAGGCGGAAGCCTGAATTAGAATGTCCAAAGATAGCGTTTTTTCGAGAATTTTTGTGGCAGCGAAAAATACAAGTGAGCTTAGTAAAAATTTAGGTGTCTTTTCGTGTATATTTAAAATGTATAAATAATGTTAACATGAAACAATAAATGACTGCTATTTTATCAGCCTATTCCATGTGGGTCTTGCCACTGCAGTCCCCAATCGGCGGGAAAGATGCAGCTCGTGATTCTTAACTGAACCAAATAAAGCAATAAAATTTTCAATTGTCATATATTTTTCTTCTGGGTGAATTGGGTTGGCAGGTTCTCAGGTTCTCAGGTTTGAAAAAAAAGTGTTAAAAAACACTTTAATGTGCTATGAAAATTATTATTTTTTTTCAACGAGTCTTTTAATTCGCTTTGAAGAAATTTTCATACTGAAGAAAATAAACTTTGGTTTGATTCAATAGGTCGTTTTTAGGTAGTTTATTTGCTATCAAGCCCACCAATCTGGAAAAATCGTGAAAATGATAGCTGGAGAAAACGCGCTTCAATGTTTTCAATAGGAGGAAATATCGGGGCCGGGTTGAAATTCCGAACTTTGAATGCTTAACTATAACTTAACGTTGAACGGGGCCGGGTTGAAATTCCGAATTTTGAATACTCTGACGGTTTAAAATTCTGTACTTTAATGTTCCGAAATTCAAGTCAGAACGCTCAAAACTCCGAAAGAATTTTACACGAAAGACCAAAACTCCGAAAATCTTAACACCGTCACAATAATTCGGCTATGGAAGTTTTAAAAGTTTCCAAATTTTCAATAAATCGACGAATTATTTGAAGAATTTTTTTCATTAAGAAGTGATTTTGCGTCAATTTTGAAATTTGTCTAGACAATGTGTTATACGTTCTACATCATTGACAGTCAACTGTGTAGACTTTCGCTGGCATGATCTTGACATGAAGGCCGGGTTAAAATTCCGAACTTTGAATGCGCCGACGGTTTAAAATTCCTAATTTGAATTTTCCGAAATTACAAGGTTCGTCAAGATTGTGCCAGCGAAAGTCTACACAGTTGACTGTAAATGACGTAGAACGTATAGCATTGTCTAGACAAATTTCAAAATTGACGTAAGATCACTTCTTAGTGAAAAAAAACTTAAAATAATTCGTCGATTTATTAAAAATTTTGAAACTTTTAAAACTTTCATAGACGAAGTATTTTGACGGTGTTCAGATTTTCGGAGTTTTGGTCTTTCGTGTAAAATTCTTTCGGTGTTTTTGTCTTTCGGGTAAATTTTTTTTCGAAGTTTTCAGCGTTCTGATAATTCAAAGTTCAGATGTCCGACCCGGCCCCCGTTGAACGTATAACTTTGTCTAAACAAAGTTTAAAATTGACGTAAAATCACTTCTTAATTAAACCCGTGCAGAAATTTTGACAAGGATACCCTATGTCCGATCAAATCCCGATCAGGATTTGTCATGGATTCCCCAAAACCGGTAACCCGGTTAGAATCCAACTTGCATCCGTATCGGAATATGTATGACGACGATGGCATATCTTTGAAAATTTTGGCGTCACGTGCATTTTCGGTATTACTATGAAATTCCTATCTATAGATAGGAATTTCCATCTAGAGATTCCTATCTATAAAATTCCTATCTATAGATAGGAATTTCATAGTAATAACGAAAAATACACGTAACGCCAAAATTTTCAAAATTACTCCATCGTCGACGTACATATTCCAATACTGATGCAAGTTGGATTCTAACCGGGATACCGGTTTTGGGGAATAAGTCTCTGTTTATACCCACCGACGTTCGCGGGGTGTAGATGGAACGCTTTGGAACCACATGTATTTCTGGCGTATATATCGGATTCCTATCTGAGTCCCTGTTTATGCGCAGCCACATCCACAGGACGTTAGATGCGCTGTGTACGTGAAAGTGGGGTGTAGTACCCAGCCGAATCCAGTCAGATTCAAGGGAGTTAGACGTGCAACGCCAGTGCGGTTTATTCTTTTCAAATTGTTTCTATATTTACATTCTCAACATCGTGACAATTTTTTAAAGCAAAATATAGTGCGTTAAATAATATTATTAAACAATTTAGTTTCATAGTAAATCATCAAACAACTTGGCGTCAAGACGATTGATTTGTTTTGATTTATCATTCAATTATTAAACGATATTCAGTTTAAAAGGGTTATATGGAAAGTAAAGAGAGAAACATTTGAATATTCTACTTCATCCAGAGATTTCGAGATGTGGGAATTGCATTCTGCCGTTTCGAGGCGAACGATAATTTTTTCGTTAGACGATATTAAACAAAAAATTGTAAAATTAGCGGTTGTAATGCACCCAGATGCAGAACAATCGCGAGTTTTCGCAATACCGATGCTGCATTTCTAAATAGAATTAAAAAATACAAAAAAATGTAAATTGTCACAACAACTTATTAACGCTTCATTCCCGCTTATCAATATTGAAATAGATATTTGTATGTACAGCAGTGAGGTAATAAAAATATTACAAAATGTTCAAGTTATCGGTGAGAAACCCCAGTGACAATGTATGCGAGACTGCGCGCAATGATATGCTCTCACGAAAGTTAGAATGTATATTCTAAGGAGATTTTTTACGCGGGACTTGGTGCTCAGGTTCAACGCTAAAAAAATTAAAGCAAAGGTGTTGCTGAAAACAACAAATTTCCGAAGTTGCATGATAGGTATGTCTTTCAAGCTGTTCAAAATATTTTTTGCTGTGTTTCTATGATATAATATAAATATAGATATATATATTACAATTTTTCGATTTATTTACAGCTGCGCTCACAAACTGCTAAACGCAGCAGGATGGAACTCCGATTAACGCAGATGCTGTGTTAAAAGCTGTAGGGAATGCCATATCCAACGCAAAAGACTGAGATGGACGCAAAGGACGCCAAGTAGTCCAAAAAACGATAACCCAGTCGTAGTTTTCCATTTTTTATGGTGTTCTCACCTTTCATTTTTTAAATTGATATTTTAATTCACCAAAAATGTATAAATGTTAATTATTTTTATAATAAATTTAACTTGCAATAATTCCATTTTTGCCATTTTATTTCAGCCTGTATTTACCCGTGATCCTTCCAAGATTCCTCAATGATTCCATGGGGAATCTTTTTAGAGTCATTAAAGGATCCGGTTCTGGATCCCTAATGGAATCCAGTTTACGGATCTTACATTTAGTCTTAGAATCTGATCCGATATCGGACTAGATTCCGACTGGGAGCCCGGGATACAAGTCAGAATCCAGCTGTATCCCTGCCAAAATTTCTGCACGGGAAGAAAAATGCTTGAAATAATTCGTCGATTTATTGAAAATTTTGAAACTTTTAAAACTTCCATAGCCGAATTATTTTGACAGTGTTCAGTTTTCTGGAGTTTCGGTCTTTCGTGTAAAATTCTTTCGGAGTTTTGAGCGTTCTGGTCATTCAAAGTTCGAAATTTCAACCCGGCCCCGAAATATCAATATCAAATATCAATCGCTTCTCTGCTTTTACCCTTGTATCTTCAAAAATATTTACAATTGGCCTCTGTAACTTTGTCAATTTATTCTTGAATAGTTTATCTATCGATTTAAGCAATAAAAACACGATTTTTCGGACGTCTAATTCAGGCTCCCCATAAACAGGACGATTTTCAATAGTTTTTTGTGATGAAAGTATTGACATGACGAGGTCGGGATTTTACATACAATTAATACATAGTCTTGCCAAGTCTGATTTTTTTATTGGAAGATATTGGAAGATAAACAATTAAGTTATTATTATTTGAACAAACTGCTGCGGTTACTGCATGGTCTATCGGTGCTGATGGTTCTGCCAACTAGAGGAATATGAAATAAAGAATGGAAAATTTAATTTTATCATAATAAACCTTTCGTGTGACCAGATACCGTATAGAAATTTTGTAAATTACGAAAATAGAAAGCTATTGAAAAAGAAGCTCAATTTTTGCCAGAAAAACAACTTTAATCATTTGTTATCAACAAATGGATGAACATAATAAAAAATCATCCGGATATACGATGGAAAATGTTATGAGCTATGCTCTCTCCGTTTTGTGAGTGGATGAAACCAATTGATTTTGAGCTAAGTACGTCTTGCACCGTTTCATAAATCGGAGTTTTGAGAAAAACGCAAAGCAAAACGGGCAATCGGGGCAGCGCGGTGGTTTGCCGTAGCGCAACGGGCGATCTGATCCGTCACAAAAATCGTCATAGCTCGGTCACCCCAAACAAAATCGTTGTTGCAAATGAGAGTTATCACCCTATGAATTTTGTTACTATAAAACTACGCAATAAAAAAAATGCAATAAATAAATTTGGTAAATGTCTAGAATCGGGGCTCCTGACCAAAAACGTCAACAATTTTTTTTGTTGCCATGAGCAGCTTCAATTGGTATCCACTAATGATATTTCGTCGGCGGAGGCTAACCATTTTTATTAATTTTATAATTTTTTTTTTTAATTGGGAAAACATGCAACGAAATTGCGGGTTTTAAACACTTCGACGTAAATATTGAGGTCAGGGGGTAGGGCGCATACACATACACACACTCACACAGCAGGTTTTTGTGTGCGTGTGCGTGTAAAATATATTTTGTTTGGGTTTGTTAGGGTTTGTTTGGGAAATCGTCTTCCGCTGAGTTGTATTATCATAAGAAAGTACCCTGAAAAATATCAGCTCGGTGAAAATATGTTCAACCCTTTTTTAGTCAGGAGCCCCGATTCTATACATTTACCATAATTTCTTCTAGAAAATTAAAAGGCCCAAAATATTCGATGTGCTATAATTAGTCATCGAACATACTTGAATCTGCATTTCACATCTTCTCCTCAACATTAATAACCCTTCCATATTTCCATCACTTAAATTTTTACTCAAAAAACAGCATCATTAAATCGAGCGAAAATCCTCAGCCCTGACATTACCATATCGATCACTCAGATGTACAAGTATTTATACAAGACAAAAACATACACATCTATAGAAACCATAGAGCCTTGGTCTTTTCTTCTTTCTTGGTCTTTACAACTTCCCTGATGTAAGAAACTAGGAACTTAGGATCGTTACTCTTAGCGAAATTTCCTCGAGAAACACAGGATATTCATTCTAAAGTTTAGTGCAAAAATAAACATCCGTTGTACCTTTTCTCCATTTTCTTGTACTTTACACGTCACTTTTTCTACTCAAAATTGTCTGGAACTACCAATTTTCGCGATACAGATGAATATTGGATTATCACAATACCATTTATTCGAGGTTTCACTATGCATGTTATGCATGATGTATGTACAAATATATGTACTAGGTGTGTAAGTATGAAACCGGAATTTTTGTACAGAAAAAACACGTTTATTGTAATGATATGATACAAATAACTGGAGATGGCTTCTCGGGTCACCTTTAACTGATCCGCCAGTTGTTGTTGTGTTTGAGCGTCGTCTTCGTCCAACAAGGCTTGCAGGTCAGCGTCTTCAAACTTTTTCGGTGGTCTTCCACGTTCTTCGTTCCTCACGTCAAAATCGCCACTTTTGAACCGTTTGAACCACTCGAAACACTGTGTTTTACCGAGAGCATGCTCACCAAACGCCTCCACAAGCATTCGATGCGATTCGGCTGCGGTTTTCTTCAGATGAAAACAGAAAAGTAGTGCTGTCCGCAAATCGTAATTTGTTGGCACAAAACTCGACATATTTATCTCTAATAAACTAATGCTACTGAATGAAACTCGTGTTATTGTGAGTTGGAAATCTTTGTCGGATATCAATACAATAACAAGACACCGCTGAGGTGATGTGTCGGTAACTGCATCGACATCTAGCGCCACCTATGGGTAAATTCCGGTTTCATACTTACACACCTGGTATATATATTTTTCCATGTGTGTATGTATATATATATATATATATATATGTGTGTGTGTGTGTGTGTGTGTGTGTATATATATATATATATATATATATATATATATATATATATATATATATATATATATATATATATATATATATATATATATATATATATATATACACATATACAAGTGACGTCTGTTTTTGATAGGATAGTCTTTCGGCATCGGAGTCCAGGGATCTCCATCAAACGTGCGGCACATAGTACATCGAATGGTCATTTCGCTGATAGCTTTCTGCATTTCTATATGTATAGAACATATTCGCGAAAATGTCCAAACGATTCGGCGAGCCGGGCCAGACGGCATGGGCGACGCCCTCTGTATCATTCGGCAAGCACCGGCACATAAATGCTTTTGGCTTTTAGCAAGTTATTCTCTGTACACACCAAACACACCCACACACACGCACAAACACACACACACACACACATGTATTTGAAGAGAGCGAAAGAGAGAGAGAAAAGGGGTCCTGCATGCCACATATGTTTTCAGTCAGCGAGAAACACATATATATAGTTTGAACTTTCTGAATCTGTGAAAGAGCGATGTCTCGCGCTCTGGCTCTACGTTTGATAATATATATTAGGATATTGAATAAGTTCTCGCTGTTTTTTCGTGGAGATTAATGATTTATTTTTAAAAAATCATTCCTAATGCTTTAAAACGTTTCGAAACCGTCGTCGGATCAACTCCTAATGATTCTACAAGTTCAGCTAGTGTCTGTTCATAGACCAACGCCTCCAATTCAACACAAAAAAAATCATTTTTTCAGAAGCGTCTAAACCAATGTCTGCATATTGTTTCCGACAGATCATGGTCGCCATAAGTCTCAACAATAATTCCGCGTGCTTCAGCTGTAGATTTTTTTGAATAAAGTAGTGCAGTAAAATTCCCCGCAAATACTCGTTTTTGGCACGGAATTTGAGACGTTTAACTTGATGGAAAAAAAGTTGTTTACACTTCGGCGAAATGACATACACTGAATTTCAAGCTTGCTTATAGTACTTCTTTATAGATGCGTTACCATCTTGAACTACACGCACTCAGTTCTGGTAACGCCATCTGTTGGAAAACAGCGAGAATTTATTCAACGTCCTAATATATTTTCCAAAATTTACAGCGCGGTACTGTATATTCTAATTGTATAATTAATCAATGAAATAGCAATACAAATTTGACATCACTTGCCAGTCTCCCGAAGTGACGTGAGCGTGCCCGCCATAAAATGGCACTCATTGAACAATATTGCCAAATGAGGAAACTCCCGCAGTTTATGACAAAAATAACATATACATACACCACAGTCGTTCTAAATGGCTTTTTTGTGAGGCACTTATCTTCCTATAAGTTTTATTTCATGTTCGCCTGAATGAGGGAAGAAAATGCAGCCGCCACTGAACTTTGTAAACTCCTTGTTCCTTTATTAGTCAAATTACACCGATAAAAGTTACATTAACTTTTGTCTAGACTGAAGTTTTCTCGAAGTCCTTTAAAATTGGTTGAAGCGTTGTCTCAGGCACGATAAACTTAATTTCACGGAGAAAGTGTGCTTTTCTGAGTCGTACAAATTGTTCTGTTTTTTTTTCGTTCCTCAATGATTCCGAAATAATAAATATAATTAATTTAAGGGGAAAAGTCGCAGCTCTCATCGACAATGCACGCGTATTGAGCGAACGCATTCCGCGTAACTCTTCCTATATATATATACACACACACACATACATATATACGTATATACATATATATATATATATACGTATATATATATATGTGCATGTATGTATGTATGTGTATGTATATACATGTTACATATATGGCTACGTTTTAGTATAAGTGCAGAATCAGCCACCGCAGCAGAAAGAAACGGTTACGGGTCTTACGTAGTCACCGTTTAAGAAAGAGAGACTAAGCGCCATTATACTTTTAAATCCTGAACAATTAACCGTAATCAAGCACAGGAAACTGTGCGGATGTGTATGTGGGCGCAAACGCGTAATGCAGACGACGAGTACGCAATTATTTTTAAATAAGATTCAGTCGCCCTCTGGCGTTTCTGGCTGGACTGTTTTCCTATATGTACTATGAATGTGTAGTATACGGGGTGTCTCGAGTCGGGATGTCAAAACTTCGCACCATATGGTGGGCGGCGGTAAGCTTGTGAACGAAAAGGTTTTTGAAGTTTCTCCGATATTCAGGATAATCGCTGAATAGGGTGCTTTGATTTTATCACTTCCTCATTTCGGACTTTGCGCACTCAATTGGCCACACTGCCAATTGAGGTTGGTCTAGTTGTAACAGTCGAAAAATCACGTTTTTCAAAACCCTTATATTTTGACAGTATGTCATGTTAAAAGTGTTTACTGAAAATTTCAAGGTGATGCAATCAAAATTGACCGATTTATAGGCTGTTATATTGACGCCCATTGCAATGCGCGGAGTGTCGATCGAAATTTTAAACGCTTTTTTCTCGAAAGTACGCTTTGAAAGTCGGTATGAATAAAATATCTAAAAAAAATGCTGCGTCGATCTTGCTGAAATTTTTAGAGCTTTTTCGAGATGTAAAAATATTGTATTCGATCGAAGGATTTTTTTTCCTATTCATATTTTCGATTTGATTAATGAAAAGTGCGATTTTTTTCGCAAAATCCAAGACTCACTTTGACCACGCGCCATTTTGTTTTTATATATTTCGAAAATGCCTCCGTTTAATCGTAAGATGAACTGATATACCAACGAAATCTATTCGATTTTTGAGTTTAGATAACCTGCTTTAAGAAGGGCCATCACCGCAAAAGACGTTAAATCGACAATAATTAAATATTTTTACACAAAAAAATGACAGTGTTCTTCAGATGGTATTTAAAAATAATTTCTACTACAACACAAATACCAAATTTTAGTAAAAATGTATAATCTCGATTTTTTCAATCCGAAAAATGAGCTATTTTCGACTGTTGCAACTAGGCATAACCCGTTAACAAAGGCATTGCTGATTAGCTCTGAGATTTAATTCACTATCTTCGATAACTCCGAATGCTATTTAACTTTCCATCTCGGTATATTGTAATGTTATTTTTTTTTCGTGGTAAGCTGGTCGCTGGTTGTTTTATTGAAACACCGAATACAAATGCAATACAAACAAATGTTTCTATATATTTCCCTCGTACTCGTTTGACATTGAACTCAGGTACACCCTATATCTATTATTATATCCATGCATGTGTAAGTGACCGCGAGTGTGAATAAACGGCACATTACTTTGTATTCTATAACGCCCCACATACTCTTTAATTCATAGTATATACCCATTATTGTTGAAGAAGTCCCCGAGCAGGACGCCATCACCAGGGGATTATTAATCCGAGTGCGAGATCTACGATAAGGACTCCGAACCGGACGTTATTCTTACTCGTGTGAGAGAGACGCGTTATGGAAGTGCGCGCTTTGACATCCCGGCGATCGACTTTATGCTAATTCGACTATGTAACTGTGAGCGCATTATCACGATCTAGGATCGAGAAAGAAAAAAAACCAACGTTGAGATTCAACGACGTATAATCACCGCTTGCCAATTACCTCGCTGTCACGAGTTAAACCTTCGCGCAAAAGGAAACGAGAAAAGAATTCTGCACACGGGAAAAATATTCTGAATTCTGATAGAGCAAAAGATTAGGTGATAACTGCTGTGGATTATCATTAATATGTTATTGGCCGAATAATTGGCCAATAACATATTAATAGCACTTTTCCCAAGACCAGCGTTTTTCCCCAAATCCCAACACTTGGCATACGTCAAGTGTTGAAATTTGGGAAAAAGGCACGTCTTGGAAAAAGTGATTTAAAAAATCCACTATTGATTTGAAGTTTTTTGTACAGTTTCATTAAACGTTGCGCTTGAAATGATTAGGACTGTTTTAGAAAACTCCCAATAAGCCGAGGGGGAGGGTGGAGTCAATTACAATGGGTTGCTGTCATTACTAGGAATCTCAAATATTTGTACATTGAAGTTATTTAAAGTTTTCCTTTCCCGAACCCGAGTATTAAACAATTAACTAATTTTTATCTATAATCAAGTAAAAATAGATCCCAATACTGATAAAATTTCATGCCAAGTTACGGAACTTTTAACGAAAAATTACGACTCAAAAATCGTCTCATTTATACGACGTTTTATGGAGATGGGGGGGGGGGGTGAAGGTTTGCGTTACGTCACGATTTTAAAACTGCCAGAAATAGCAAATTTTCTGCATGTTCAAGTTTCTAATTTAAACCTCGCGTGCAATTTTACCGTGGCCAGCTCATAGCTTTCTATACGCAATATTGTTAAGGGAGAAAGTCACTGTGCAAGAATCCGCACAGTAGCTTTCCCACATCCCCAAGCAACTTTTGGAGGATTTTTTTTTATAATTCCTGAAAGTACATATATAGAAAAATATGTTGGCAACATTTTTATTCACAAGTCCGAAAATTGACGGAGTTATAGTCACTTTGGAAAGAACAGGTAGCACGACGGGTTAGTGCCCTCAATCCCTACAGAAGTGGCATCATTTACAATTGATAAGGTTCTTATTATTTTGTGAACTGTCATGAAGACGAAGAACCGTCATATCGCCCGCGACTAGATACTTCAATGTAAGTGTCAATATTCTAGAATAAGCATAACTTTATATCAAGAAACACGGAACGAAAACTTTCAACGCGTTTTTCTCAAAACTAGTTTTTTCGACCCTGTCCGAGCGAATACTTAGAAACTTATCAATCGATTTTCAATTTGTTTAAAAACATTTTTGTCATCGCAGTGACTATTTTGTAAAAAAAAACCAACTTAATAAAACGGCTACGCATAACTATAGCTACATTTGTATAGATATCGATAAATTGTTGACTTTCAATTTACAGATAACCTTTCATTAAGATATCGATGGAAAAATGAAGAGAATTTTTTTTTTTCGTCGTCAAATCAAGGCATATATCTCGGTAAATTTTCAAGATTTTGTCGTAAAAATTGATACAAAACTAGATGAATATATACTTCATGAAATGAGTAGGGGAGACCGGGACAAAATGGTATAGCGGGGAAAAACGGTACCGGGGCAAAACGGCACTGGGGCATAATGGGATCGGGGCATAATGGGGTAACAAAAAAATGAAGTTTCTTGGTGCTTGATTTGGGGCAAAATGGGATAGGGGCAAAATGGAACAGAGAGGAGTGGAATATCAATTTGGGGCAAAATGGAATCGGGGCAAAATGGGATACAAAAATGAAGTGTCGCAGCCCGCTGAATTTGGGGCAAAATGGGATGACAGGAAAATTCATGCTTCGGCTCTATGAAAGAGCTGTTGAAACATAATATAATCTAAATGGTGCTTGTGGTTCGTTTCAGTCCACATATACGCAGATAATACGGACTGACCGATATATTTGTCGACACATATCCGTCGATTTCATGGGGAGCGGCGGTCCTAGTTTCATAAAACAATTTACGTAAAAATTGACAAGAGGTAGATTTTCATCAATGGCTTGAAAATCAGTATCAGTAACGTGCAGTTGGCAGAAAATAAATTAAAAAAAAACAAAGAAAGATAAAAAAAAACGATAAATTGCACGCGTCAGATTATAAAAATTACTTGATTATTTAAATAATGAATAACGACAAAGCAATAAAAATTAAACATTGCCACCGTTAAATTATAGTATCGTAAGTAGAGTGTGACCCAAATATCGTGTAACATTCAATAAAACCTGTTTTCACTCATTTATTACCCCTCGTTTTTTACCCCTGCATTTCTTTCGTTTCTGCATCGAATTATTCCACTGTCCCATTTTGCCCCGATCCCGTTTTGCCCCAACCGCCTCTTTCTGAGGAGCCTGATTTTCTCCGGCCCATTTTGCCCCAGTCCCGTTTTGCCCCAATGACGTATTTTCCAGCAGTGTTGATTTTCACTATTCCATTTTGCCCCAAACCCGTTTTGCCCCGGTCCCATTTTGCCCCGGTCTCCCCTATAAACCCGATCCTTTCATAATTGGTTGTCTATGAAAAAAATTGCAAATATTGACGACAAAGCACCCGTAACGGGATGGCGGGGGGAGGGGGTAGAAAATTGGGAAATGTTTCGTTACGTAATTTGTGTACGCCCCCCTGGCCTCATTTCTATATAATAATTTATACACTAAATAACTCTAAATGCTTGATATAAACTGTTCATGCGTGTGAAATATCTGAAGTTTCCATAACGACAATAAAAGCAGGGGGTCACGGAATATTTAGAGAAAATATTAATGATAAAACTTAGAAAAACGTGACTAGCAGAAAAATTTTCGTAACCGTGACGTTTCAAAGAAAATGTCTAAATCTACTAAATTTGGGCAAATTTTTTCATCCAAGTTTATTATTGTATAATGATTGATTGTGACTTATTATTATTAAATACCAATGTATTTTAACCAATTATTTAGAAGGCCCCTCCTCATGCCCCCACAACATCCGACCCTTCACGAAACGAATACCAACATGCTACAACTGACTGAGTGGGTCAAAAAATTGAATTTTCAAAAAATGTTATTATTCGATAGTATCACCTTTTAGCTATATTCCCTGAACATTCCCTGAAAGATCGGAATTTGACAATTTTTTGGGCCTCTAGATAGATGTAGAGGCTTAAATTAAACTAAATTGAAAATGTATAAGGAGTACAACTTTGCAGTGATCGGTTTTTCAAAAGTTTAAGGCTTTATTATAAAAAAAGTGGCTACATATTTTTTAATCAAAGTACTGCCCGTCGCTAGCTACGACCTCGGCCCATCTTTCAGGTAGCATTCGAATCCCGCGTCGATAAAAGTCTTGGTCCTTGGAGGCAATCCAGGAATCGACCCAATTTTTGACTTCTTCGTAAGTACCGAAGTGCTGATCAGCCAAATCGTGTGCCATTGACCGGAACAAGTGATAGTCGGAAGGGGCAATGTCTGGAGAGTACGGCGGGTGGGATAAAACCTCCCATTTCAGCGTTTCCAAGTACTTTTTCACGACATTTGCAACATGGCGTCGGGCATTGTCATGCTGCAGTATCACCTTGTCATGTCTTTCGTTGAATTGTGGCCGTTTCTCTTTGAGTGCCTTACTCAAGCGCATCAACTGACGTCGGTAGAGTTCCCCTGTGATGGTTTCGGATGGTTTGAGCAGCTCATAGTACACAACGCCCAGCTGGTCCCACCAGATACACAGCATCACTTTGGATCCGTGAATATTCGGTTTGGGCGTCGATGACGGAATATGACCAGGCAGTCCCCATAATTTTCGGCGTTTAGGATTATCGTAGTGAACCCACTTTTCATCTCGAGTCACAATCCGGTGCAAAAATCCCTTCCTTTGTTGCCTTTGGAGAAGTTGTTCACAGGTGAAAAATCGGCGCTCGATGTCTCTCGGCTTCAACTCATGCGGGACCCAGTTTCCTTGCTTTTGGATCATACCCATATCCCGGAGACGTTTTGAAACTGCTTGCTGGGTTACTCCTAACGTCTCGGCGAGTTCCTCTTGAGTTTGGCACGAATCCTGGTCCAGTAAGGTCTCCAATTCTGCGTCTTCAAAAACTTTCTGTCTTCCGCCACCATGCTTGTTCTCGACCTCAAAATCTCCACTTTTGAAGCGTTGAAACCACCGCCGACACGTTTTCACACTAATAGAATCCTCCCCGTAAGCATCTACAAGCAAACGGTGGGCCTCAGCCGCAGATTTCTTGATGTTGAAGAAGTAAATCATAACCTCCCGCAAATGCTGAGAATTCGGTTCGTAGGTTGCCATGTTTGAGTGCCTATAACTTTATAATGCATACACGTATCCGTTAGCTTTTTTAAATTGTTTACATTGGCAGAGCCTCTAGTTTAAAATGCCACTTTTTTTATTGAGCTAGGGCCACTACTTCGGCCGCAGTGGCTCTCTAAGTAAAACAGTCACTGCAAAGTTGTACTCCTAATACTTCTGTCTGTCCATAATGATAATTGCAAATGCTATTCAACCAAAATATCCAGCTAGTATTACCAGAATCATGCAGTAATTTATTTTTCCGTACCCTGTCAAAATTACTGATTGATCAATGCCGAATTACGAAGTGATTATATCAATTTTTGTCTTCATATTCTTCAAATCGTATAATCATCTGGGCCATAATTGAATGGTGGGTCTTTGTCCTTATCGTACGATAGAGAAAGGGATTTGCCAGAAGGATTAGCCGAGTAATCCAACCCGTGGAATCGTACGCTAAGAATGTCGGCGTTTGGGCCATGTGTCACACCCTCCGACCTAACTAACTTAACTAACTTTATACCCTAATTAACTTTATACCCTAATTTCGACCAAACAATACAATCAGTTGACATGAAATTTATTGTGTACATGTGATATTGTTGCAGAAAGAGCCTAACGATCAAAATTTTTCGAAATTTTGAAATAAAACTATACAGATTGTAGTTACAGTCGAACCTCGACATAAAGAATATTTGTCCATTCCCGTCCGATAGACACTCGAAACCTTGATACAACAATATAATAATATACGTTATGATCTAATTGCTTGTAAAATTTGCTCTTATTTAAAACTTTCCTTGATTAAAAAAATATCCCTATAATTACAGTACCAATATATTTTTTTTAAAGAACATTTTAAGGCTCATGATCTCGATATAACGAAATCTCAATACAACGAAAACTCGATATAACGAACTTTCCTAGAGATTCGTTATATCGAGGTTCGGCTGTACCATAGGATGAATTATGAATTACTAATTGATGCACCGAATTCATGCACATTTTAAAACCGTTACGGTCTCGACAGTGAAAAAAAAACACATTTTGAGCGTTGTTTCAACTGATTTCATGAAAAAGTGACGGAGAAATTGGAGTTTAGATTTTTTTATTATACATAAAACTAGCAAAATTGCACCAACGAAGGTCAAAATATTATAAACAATCCTGAAAATCTAGTGCATCAGTTTTCCCACTGCACAGCGATCCCGCATGGTGAACGTGCAAACGTGTACACGCATCACACACGGATTTGCAGCAACCGTCACGTATTCGACTTCTGCTCTTTGCTGTAGTGTGAGTCGCAAAAACTATAAATTCTGCAATACCGTCATGACTGCGTCGAAATTTCGTGGTGTGTGGTACATGGCCTTGAGGAGTTTCGATACTGTTCCTTCGCTGCAAGAGTGAGGATGAAAATACAATAAGTTTTCGGCAGGCTGTCAACTTATTGTGAATGAAATTTCATGCCAAAATAAATGATTAGTGGGTAATATCCAACTCATAATATTGTTGAAAAATCTTTCTGAGTTCGGAAATAATTGTAGTAGTTATCATTCTTACAATTAAACATAAATATGTCGCAATTGTATTCAAGAAAAAATAACCGATAGACTTGGCAATAGCGGCCGTTTCTGCCATTGGCACGACTGATTATCGCTAAAGCGTCGTCGGCTCTAGGACATTTACACGATGAAAAACGCTGAATGTTTAAGGGGCTATACTAGTGTGAACGCTAAAAATTTGGGTGATTTTCGGGAATTTTTTGGAAGAAAAGTACTCAATTAAATGTTTCGGAAAATTAAGAATATATTTGGCTATATTTGACCTATATTACGTAATTTTTTCATAGAAAAATATTGAGATCCAAGCGACTTATGCGCTGCCTTCGGAGGCGCCAAAAAAAAGTTCCTCCACTGCTGACATGATTCCGGCCGATTGAGTAGCTAAATCCGAAAAAGGAAAAAATGTCGTTAAACTGGGAGGTATTTCCTGTACAATGACGTAGGATTTTCGAAAAAAGTCTGTTTTCTTGCCTATAAAAAGGTTGTTTTTTTTTCAATGCCAAATCGTCGATTTTCATCCAATTAAAAATATCCTGCGTCATTGTAGAGTAAATATTTTCAAGAGTACTCAGTCTAAATTTCGAATCAATCAGATAATTGCTCTTTGAGTTACAATGTCAGCAAATTTGAACAATGTCATTTAGAGAATAACGCGTTTAAAGATTTAACTATCGATTTTTGCAAGATAAAATGATATTAATATAAATGTTATAAATGATAATGATATTCTTCAAAGTATAAATTGTCGAAAAAAGCAAAAAAAAAATCGATTTTTTGAAAGTGTCACACTGGTACAGCCCCTTAACGTTTTATAAAGAGTTTTGGATTCGACAAAATCGAGAAAACGTTGAAAATGTTGACTGGACTAATAAATACATTTCATTATGAATATCAAATGCTGTAATACTATGTGTTTTAAACACCTGCCGATGTTGAAATTCCCGCCAGTTTATGCTTCACCGTGAGTGGCTCATTCGACAAAGCCAGTCGATGCGGTGTTGCTACGTTTGACCTACAAGTTTGGTTAATATCGGAAAACAAACCGATCGAGCTCAAAATTCACATGTTTTTTCGAGTATTATTAATGAACGACGTAGAGGAACCGATTCATTTTTTGACACGACATTCCCAATATTATAATCACGGTTTGCTTAGTTTTTTTTATTTAAGGGGGGAGATACTTCCATAGGCGAGGAATAAAGTGCTGAACTTTGTGATTTTTTTTAAAGGAAAGATTTCTTCTCCATTTTTTATACTTAGGGTATATTTTATTACTGCTTTTGGCTGTTACATGGTATTTTTTTCATTAATGGTTAAAAATGGCGGAGGTATGGCATGGTTTTCTAAGCGGGTCTATCGGCGGGATTAATCTGAAAAAAAAAACGGACGAGGATTCTTCTTTCATTAACACTCATACGCAGAATATGAACTAAGAAAAGAGAGAAATGTTGAAAATCGATGGAACGCTTTGAAATGAAAAAAAAATTGAATTTTCCAAAAAAATGGCTACATTGTGCAATAAAAATGTTTTTTTTTTAATTTTCATAAACATTTGAGGCCATCTTTAGACCATAAGGTTAGAAAGATTTATACTAAATTTTATCAGAATCGGTCGACTAGTATTTTAGCTATACGTCGCGCCAGTTTTGAAAATGCAGTCTAGAAGACTGTGCCATACCGCCGCCATTTTTAAAGATTAATTTAAAACACCATGTAAGAGCTAAAAGTAGTAATAAAAGTAAGTCTCAAAAATGGTGGAAAAATCTTTCTTAAAAAAAATCATGAATATCAGCCATTTTTTCCGTCGCCTAAAGGTATCTCCCCCCTTAAACCGAAGTATTATTTTAGCCCCTACAGCCCTATAACTAGTATTTACGAGGTGCCATGTGCATTAACAAATGGATGAAGGTTCAACTTGAACATTAGAAATCTCCGAAACTATGATGTGAAACGCATTAATTTGTGGACAGTTAATGCATCCTAAATTAAGGGGGGGGTGCCTTTATTATAAGGTCCAAAAAAGCGTTTTTTCGGAAGTTTTTTTAGAAGGGAAAAAAACAAATGAGCCCAGTAAAGATCGAGGTATCTTTTCATGTATATTTGAAATGTGTAAAAAAAAATTCAACATGAAACAATAAATGACTGCAGATTTATCAGCCTATTCAATGTGCGTCTTACCACTGCAGTCCCCAATCGGCGGGATGAATGCAGTAATTGTCGTAATGCTCGCAATTCTTTACTGAAAGAAAAGAAACCAATGAAATTTCCGATCGTCATATATTTCTCTTCTGGGCGAATTAAGAAAAAGCTGAAAAAATCGTGAAATGATAACTGTTATCAGGTTCAAAAAAAATGTGTTAAAAACACCATACCGTGCTATAAAAATGATTTAAAAAGACTTCTTCAACGACGTTTAAATTCACTTAGAAGAGATTATCGTACTGAAGAAAATAAACTTTGGCTTGATTCAATAGGTCGTTTAGTTTTCTTTGCTATCACGCCCGCCAATTTGTAAAAATCGTGAAAATGAAAACTGGAGAAAACGCGCTTCAAAGGTTTCAATAGGCGGAAATATCAATATCAAATATCAATTGCTTCTCTGCTTTTGGCCTTGTATCTTCGAAAATATTTACAATTGGCCTATGTCACTTTGTAAATATATTCTTGGCCAGTCTATCTTTCGATTGAAGCAATAGAAAAAACGATTTTTCGGACCTTCCAATTCAGGCTCCAGCCTTGATCTCTCGGTCATATAAATGTCACTCATCTACGGTCGCTTCGATTTTCACAATCAAATGGATCAGCAATTTTTGTGCATACGAATAATATGCGTAGCTGAACGTGTTCCAAAGGCCGGATCGATCGAACATCCCGCAGCGAAAATCAAAAACAAAATGTGCAAAGTGCGTCAAGGAAGTTCCGAGCAATCATTTTTTCCAAGACACGATGATCCGTCAGGCGAGAAAGTTTTGCGGGTACTTGGTGCGAGAGAATCGACACGTCCCATCTCATTCATTTCGGGGCTCGTCCATACCCGGCCAAGGACGAGAGATCAGGGTCGAGACGAAAGAAACAAAAGGCGATTACCAGCGTCGCCCGTTCGTCCCGATATCGACGTGGCTTCCTCACTCCTCTAATCCGGACGAGAGAGAAGAAAAAAAGGACGATCCCCGCAAAAAGGGGGCTCCGGCTTTTAGCCCCCCTGTCCTTATAACGAAGGAAACTCTGTCACTCGGTGTTTGCGGGCCAAACGCCCGCAAGAAGGGCGAGGTGACCAATGATCCGTTCACCGGATTACAAAAGTTTTAATCGGTCCTCATCCTGCGAGACGGCGAAGCAAAAAGCTTGGCGTCTGCTGCTGTTTTTTCTCCATCTTTGTCGGCTGCGAATTCTCGTGGGGACCGAACAAGGAAATCCATTCAATCGTGTTAATTGAAGTATGCCAATGAAGTTGATCGTGTGACGTGATCAATATTTAATTTTCGTACTGGAAAAGTTATCATTGAATGTTACGAGGTATTTTTTGTTTGCTGTATAAAAAACCGCACGTCTTCCCTAAACAACCGACTCTTTTCGGAGTTGGTTGATTCGGTTGATTTTGGAAGTATCTTTAGGCGAGGAAAAAATTTGCTGATTTTCATGACCGTTTTTTTAAGGAACGATTTTATATCCGTTTTTGTAACTTAGGGAATGTTTTATTACTATTTTTGGCTGTAACGTGGTATTTTTTTTATTAATCTTGAAAAATGGCCTAGGCATGACGCGGTCTTCTAAACTACATTTTCAAAACTGGCGTGACGTACACCTTAAGAACTAGTCGACCGATTCTTATAAAATTTGGTATAACTCTTTCTAGCCTTATTGTATAAAACGGCGGTTCTCAAAGCTTTTTGGCGACGGAACGCTTTTGACACACTAAATATTTCACGGAGCCCTAAAATAAGCAAAACCTGGTTTTGTGTTTATTTTTTAATGAAAATCGGAGGATAGTACGATATCAGGGGAGCCATGTTTTGAAGGTTGATTTTTGATATCTGAACCAAAGCAATGAAAATTTCAAGAATAAAAAATGTGCCGTTTTGGCTTTATTAAGGAATTATGAGCGCTTTTAGCGGTGATTGGAAATACGCAAAAATTCAATAGTTTTTGTTTGTTCATGGGTACGATATCTTTATTTTATCGCAAATAATGGAAATTGACCGGGCGAGCTTCGAAAAGTATTTCTTTGTTTGGGTTTGATTAGTGGTATGATAAATACTGCTAAATATAGTATTTATATGATTTTCAACACAAATTCCAAGATTATAATGCTTTATTTATTCATATTTTCTGTTTATTTATAACAATAAGAATTGTTCCAAATAATTACTACACATAATTATTAAAAGATATTTTTACATAAACTTAGAGCCTTACAAGTCCGAAGACGGATGAACACTTTTAATCCCTCTTCGGACTCCTAGCGATTAAAAGGACTACTTTACTCTCTGTGTAGTCGCACTTATAATCGAGGAAAACATGGTAGTGATAATTAAAATACATTTTTGGCTTCTGAGACACTGTTGAAACTATAAATTTCCAAGTTACCTTGCCTGATGTTGATTGAAATTTTCAAATTCGAAAAGATCGTCATTTTCGATAACTTTCGAAAAATTCTAATTTGAGCGCAAAATAAGCGAAATATCAACTTTTACAACTTGTCACATTTTGTTTATTTTGACTCGATTACCCTAAATTCACCATCAAATCTTGGCGCCCCGGATATCGTACTCTTGCCGAAAATCGAACGAAAATGGGTACTTTACATAACAATTTATTAATTCCACTGCAAATTGATTAAATTATTTCCATTTATTGGGAGATATGGAGTTGTTTTTTTTTCGACGGAGCCCTCGCCTTGACAGCCGACGGCCTTGCGGGCCGCAGGGCTCCGCGGAGCACACTTCGAGTATGGCTGGTCTATAACACGATACGAAAGAAAAAAGAATCTACATATATTACACAAAAAGTGCAACTATTTCATGGCATTGAAAATGTAATCAGACTTTTCGGGTGGTAAAAAAACAGGTACATGTAAATAATATGAGTTAGTTTTTATGATTTTTCGGAAAATATTGATACATTGAGATATATCATTGGGTTTGTTTGGCTTTGTTTGGCTTTGTTTATTTGTTTGGTTGTGGTTGTTTGTATAATAATTGTTGTATAAGTTTTGTGATATATTTGAAATATAAGTTGTAGTATAATTGTTAAATTAATAACAAGATTAGAATTAACTGGGGAGAGTGCATTTTTCAACCAATCAGGAGCATTTAGAATGTCGCAGCTCCCCCCACTCTACTACAACACAGCGGCAGTGGAGTGGGGGTGGCGTTAGTTTCGTGTGGCATCCAGCTGACTCCGGCCCTTATACCCAGCCTGCCTCGACAAACATATATAGTTTTAAAAGTATTTTCAATGCTAAAAGCATTTTTATACTGCAAAGTGTAGCCATTTTGTTCGGAAAATTTAATTTTTGTTTCGAAGCGTATTATTTCATCGATTTTCAACATTTCTCACTTTTTCTTGATTCATATTCTGCGCATAAGTGTTAATAAAAGAAAAATCGTTGTTGGTTTTTTTCAGATTAGTTGTCAAAGATTAATTTTTTTAAATGCCATGTAACAGCCAAAAGAAGTAATAAAACATATCCCAGGTGTCAAAAATGGTGAAGAAATCTTTCCTCAAGGATCTTTGTTTTGTGTTTTTTTTATTATTGTGAATGTGACAAATGTTGTGTGAACATTAAAAAAAATCGCTCGTTATTCAGAACGAAAACGAAATCTTTCAAATGATTTTCAATCGAGACAAAACAAGCGTCATGATTTAAATGCTACGATGCTTTCGCCCGAGGGTGTTTCCACCCCTTAGCTCTAAAATATCGATCCGAGAAATTCCCTCTCTCGCTCCCTTTTCCCCGCGAATGCGAAAATCTCCCCTAATGGTACGAAATTCACCCTCGGGAAAGCCTTCTCAAGATGACGTCATTCGAACTATGCATCCCATTTCTCTAGGTCAGTGGTGTCTCTTCTCTCGCAGGCACTAAACACCGCGCACCCCTTGGACCCCCTTAATTGAAACACGACAGCCGTAGACGCTTGAAAAAAAATACGCGTGGCATTAAAATCGTCGGTTCGTTTGATTCCTTATCGCGGAAACGTTTTACTGTTTTAATCCGAAAGCTGCTGGTGTAATTTCCAAACATTATCAATTGTTCCATCGAGCCCATCCTTTCCACTTTTATTCCACACTTGCTACTTGCCCACACCTCTACACAATGTTGCCCACCGTCATCCCCCCCCAAACCGTGCACCGACCGCACTATACTGTCGATTTGTCTCACCGAGTAATATAAAACGTGTAATTGGATGCGGTTTATTTGAAAACATTTTTCGAGAGTCTATTATCGCAAAACCACTTCTTCATTCCTCGATCCCGAGCCCGTTTCAAGGCTGACTTGTCTCGCGGCTTCGGCTTTATATATCATCTATACAATGTTATATATACATATATCCAGAGAAGGTGGAGAAGCGTGACACGCCTCTGAGGATTCCCGGTATCCCGAGGACGCTCTCATCAACGCTGTGACAAATCCCTTTAAAGCGCCGCGCGCCTCTCACCGCGGCGACATCACGTTGAAATGGCCATATAATATATATATATATATATATTATTTATGTCGTTGCGAAGGAAACGTATACCGGAGATGAGGCGACGACGAGGCGCTGGACCGCCGTAACCGCATCATCCAGGGTGGTCCGATTCGATTCACCCCTTTTATCATTCGCTCTCTCGTTAATGCGCATCTCACATATACATACATCTCCGGTTATTCTAGAACATTACGTATCGAGCCACGATGAGATCGCCAGAAAACGCTTCTTTACCGAAAAAAGTCCAAATGAGAACATAAATACGAGATCAAGGATGGCACCGCTAAAAAACCGGTTGATTTATCAAGTATCGACAGCTGACATTTTTTTTTCATCGTATTATCTTTTATTCGCGAATTCAAAGGCCTTCGAATTCAATGGAATTTATTATGGTAAATTTTTCAACGGAAATGAATAAAATGCTGCTGATTTGCGAGAATCAATCGATCTTGGATTTCATAGAACTTCTCGTTTCTTACAAGGTCGTATGATCGATTGATTCGACAAATGAAGCATTCTCGAAGGCTGTCAACCTTGGGAATCGACAAAGAAGCGAAATAAAACATGTCGAGCGCTGTACGGTTGAGTCAGATGTGTCAGACGAACGAGGTATGAAAAAATGTGCTGACACGTTGTACGAATAGTCGTGATTTTGAGCAAGGACAGAGCTTCGATCAAGGATTAATAATCACGCTTGATCATAACGCTAAACGTATACATGGCGGATCGACCGATTTTTACATGAAATTGTACATCGTTTCGACAGATATTTCGCGGTCTGTTTGAATTTACAATTAACCGATGAGTATTAAGTATCAACTGTTGTATCATTAATTAACTATAAAGTGTTGTATCAGTAATTAAGTATTAGGTGTTGTATCATTTATTAAGTATCAAGTATTGGGCGTCAAATGTTGTATCGTTAATTAAGTATCAAGTATTGAGTATGAGTATGTTGTCTCATTGATTAAGTATCAATTGTTGAGCATCATATAGTGTATCACCAATTAAGTATCAAGTGTTGTATCATGAAGTGGGTATTCACTGTCGTATCATTAATTTTCAAGTCTTGTATTATCAATTGAGTATCAAGTGTTGTATCATTTATTGAGTATCGAGTATTGAGTACGAAATATTGTCTCATTAATTGAGTATCAATCGTTACATCAGTAGTTAAGTATTAAGTGTTGTAACATTTACTACGTATCAAGTATTGGGCGTCAAATATTGTATCATTAATTAAGTATCAATTAGTGAGCATCATATGGTGCATCATCAATTTACTTTCAAGCGTCGTATCATTAATTGAGTATTAAATGGTGTATCATGAATTAATTATCAAGTGTTGTATACTTTATTAAGTATCGAGTATTGAGTACCAAATGTTGTCTCATTAATTAAGTATCAAGTATTGAGTATCAAATATTGTATCATTCATCAAATATTAAGTGTTGTATCAGTCATTAAGTATTAAGTGTTGTATAATTTATGGAGTATCGAGTATTGCGTCTCACATATGGTATCATTAATTATGTATCAAGTATTGAGTACCAAATTGTTGTACCATTGAGTACCAGTTGTATCATTAATTGAGTATCAAATGCTGTATCATTGATAATGTTTCAATCATTGAGTATCAAATGTTGCATTATTAATTAACTATCGGGTGGTGTATCATTCATTAAGTATCAAATGTTATATCATTGATTAAGTTTCAATGATTAAGTATCAAATGTTGTATCATTGATCAAGGTTCAAGTATTGAGTTTGTTTGGATTATATCACATGTTATATCATTAATTAAGTATCAGCCCAACTTTTAGTCATTAATGACCAATTAATAGCGCTTTGGAAGCGCCGAAACTTCACTCGCCGTGAAAACTAACTCCCCTTATCAATTTCACTCCTAATTCATTCCTGTTTGTTGTTGCCTGAGTCTTCGATCTTGAACCTCTGAACCGGGTTGATACGACCAATAAGCAACACCAATCAATTGATCTTCAATAAATTGTCACATCATCACATTGCAATTGTTTCCCCAAAAACTTGCTTTTCTGTCTACCAGCGACGCCAGCACGCCAGCACGCACGGCCCTCTTTCCGAATAAAAGGGGGATCAAGTGTATATATATGTATGTGCGCGTTCGCATGTGTGCACCAATGGTGTAGAGTGTGAGTTGCCACGAATGGAAGATAGTTCGACGAATAGCCTCGATAATTGCGGATCGATCGGTTCGCAAGAGGGAGGGACGCGAAAACCAGTCCTAGTGCAGGGTGCAGCCATAACGTGGGGCATTTCTTATCCCGGATATCGATTTCTCACTTCAACCAACGCGAAACTACGTATGGCTTTCTATAGTGTGTTTTGTAGCCTCAGGAATCCCGAGCGCGCTGTTTCTCTTTCGCGCTCTTTCCGGAGGAGAGACAAAGGGACAACTCGCTATATACGCATTCTAGAAACGAGAGATACCCGTTATACAATTTGGTGTACATAAAGTGAAATGCATTACATTATTCGATTTATATAAAAATTGAGACAAAAAGTTTCATAGACTTATATCCGCAGACAGAAGTGTTACCGCGTGTCCCAGGGTGCATTCAAAAGTTTCCGTCCTGACCAAGATGGAGCAAGATTTCAGTCAAATTTCAATACTTTTCCAATAGCGGAAATGAAAGAAACATAAAGAGCTCACATGGAACATCACTTGAGGCGAGAGCCTGAATTAGAAGGTCAAAAAATCGTTTTTTCGCGAATTTTTTCGAAGGGAAAAAAACAAGTGAGCCCCGCAAACATTGAGGTATCTTTTCATGTATTTTTGAAATGTACAAAAAAATTACAATATGAAACAATAAATGACTGCAGATTTATCAGCCTATACCATGTGCATCTTGCCACTGCAGTCCCCAATCGGCGGGAATGATGCAGCTCGTAATTCTTGACTGGAACAAAAAAACCAATAAACTTTTGAATTATCATATATTTTTATTATGGGTGAATTTAAAAAAGGCTGAATAATCGTGGAATTGTAACTTTTCTCTGGTTTGAAAAAAAAATGTATAAAAAAAATACTTTAACGTCCTGCAAAAATGATTTAAAAACACTTTTCCAACGACTTTTTTAGTTCACTTAGAAGCGATTTTTATACTGAAGAAAATAAACTTTGGATTGATTCGATGGATTGTTTAGTTTTTTTGCTATCACGCCCGCTAATTTGGAAAAATCGTGAAAATGAAAACTGGAGAAAACGCGCTTCAAAGTTTTGAATAGGAGGAAATCTCAATACTAAATGACAATTGAATTGGTTTTATCACGGTCCATCAATATGGACCGTGATACAATTTCTCATTTGAAATTAGAAACCTGCAATGAAAATAAAAGCTGAATTAGATGCAGTGTTGAGAAATGCTATTCTTTCTTTTACAATTGTGGAAACCCAGACTGGTAAGTTCAAACGTAGGAGAACTTGTATTTTCGACTACAAACGCTGTAGATGAACAAAGAGGTACTGACAGAGGCGATAGTCGATTACGTTCACCGAATCGTGATGGACGGTCGTCGATAAACTTTGAGAGAGATAGCAGAGGCTGCTAATATCTCGTATGAACTGGCGCACAACATTTTAGATGAGATACTGAAATTTGCATGAACTGCAGTGAGAATTAATTCGTGCTCAGACTAGTTTTTCTTTCCAAGTTTGAAAAATGAATATCTGGGAACAAATTTTCATCGTATGTTTAAGCGATAAGTATAGTTGATAATTACTTGCCTACTTTAGACAAAAGCTACTATCCTGATGGGCAAAGGGACTTGGGAAACGCTGGGCCCAGTGTATTGAGTTACAGGACGACTATGGGGCCGTCCAAAAATGACGTCATTTTTAAAAAAGGGGGGTCTGGTCGTTGGATGACGGTAACGATAATTTGATTGTGAGGATAGGAAGGATGAGATGATTTCGGGGGGGGGGGGGGGGGGGAGCAAAAATCAGCAAAAATCAATTATGTAACATATGGACGGCCCCTATGTTGCATATTAAATTTCGTGTGGCTAAAAGAATTTTTTTTTTCTTTGTGAGGTCGAAAACTTTGGAATCCAAACTCGAACAGCAGACTTTCGGCTTGATTTGCCATCAGCTATTTAGCAGGACATTATTTCGAGATATTGTGTCAATATTGCCAATGAACGATTTTCCCACCCCTCAGCGCGCGATGATAATTGCCACCTGAACCAAAGCATACTCGATAGTCGACGAAAGGTTGTTATCTCATGGGGGTAGTTTTTCATGTCTATTTCATAAATTATTGTCAAGATATCCAACATCACGAGTATACCGGTGTCGCAAATCGTTGAGAAAAGTTGATACATTCACGATGCAATTAATTGATCTAGACTGTAATTACGTTTAAAAATAGACAACAGTTCTACCTACGCTTAAAGGGGAAAAACAGGAATCTTAAATGAAAGTTCTCCTCGTCTGACGCCTATTTGATAATGACGCCTTCCAATCTAGATTTAATTTCCTCATTGTAATTGTTATATCCGATGAAATAAAAAATTTCAAACGCGACATATTTTTTTTGTGTTCTGTCGTTACGCTAAGCTGAGAATGACTGTCATTCAAAATCGGCCATGGGAAGGGGGTTTATTATAAGCCATTTCGAGCAAGAAGAATAGGGAAGAAGAAAAGAGAGTAGACGGAAAATGAGCAAACGAGAGAGCGTCAAAGTGGAACGATATAAGAGGGGCAAGACTCCGAAGGGGCGCCCCGTGCCGTAGAGCATTACTTTTATTCCGTGTCATTTGATCCGACACCCTTGATCTTGGTAATTCCATACACATACGAACACTTTCTTCAAGTATATACGTTGTTTTTACCGCAGTGCCGGAAACCCGTGAGCATAAAAGAGAAAGAGAGAGATAAAGAGTGCGCAAGAGGGGGCGCTTTTCTCTTTCAAGGGGAAAGCCTTTAGGCGCGGGAAAAATTGCTGATTTTCATTTTTTTTTTAAGGAAAGATTTCTACAGCATTTTTGAGACGTAAGGTACGTTTTATCAGTACTTTTGACTGTTACGTGATATTTTTTAAAAATTAATCTTCAAAAATGGTGGAGGTATGGGACGGTCTTCTAAAGTGTATTATCAAAACTGGCGTAACGTATAGCTAAAAGACTAGTCGACCGATTCGGATGAAATTTGGTATAAATCGTTCTAACCTTATTGTCTGAAGCATGAACCTAAATGTTTTTAAAAATAGAAAAAAGTATTTTTTTATTGCAAAATGTAGGCATATTTTCAGATAATTTAATCTTTTTGTTGAAAAAGGGACCATGTAATCGATTTTCGACATTTCTGATTTTTTCTTGGTTCATATTCTGCGTATGATGGTTAATGAAAGAAATATCTTCGTTCGATTTTTTCGGATCAATCCCGCCCACGCTACGTGTCACGCCGTCTGAGAAAATTCGCCACACCCGTTTAGAAGACCGTGCCATACCTGCGCCATTTAAAAAAATTAATAATAAAAAAATACCATGTAACAACCTAAATAGAAAACAAACCTTAAGTCACAAAAATTGTGACGAAATCCTTCCTTTAAAAAAAATCATAAAAATCAGCCATTTTTTTCTCGCCTAAAGGTACCTCGCCCCTAATGGGTGGCTTCTAATTGTATCCCGACCTTGAGATCTTTCCAACGATATAATTAATAATACAGGAATCGAGTCCCTTTGATTATTTTCAAAGGATATAAACGTTTATGTAAATTATCATACCCGATTTTTATTATGCAAACAAATTTCACTCTTTCCCACTTTTTGTTTCTCCGATGATTCTTCGTCCCACTTGATTTTATTTTATCCATTAGTGGTCCGAAAAAGATCGACTCAGAGGCGAGACATCAACTCACCGTCCTCACTGTAAAAGTTTTACGAAATGCACAGTGTTACTTTCCTTCCCGATCTTCCTTACACAAATATACACGTAGACGCATCTGTATACACACAGCGTATAAGACACGATCGTTGCCGAAATTATATAAAGATGAAAAATTAATGGCAGCATATATGCGGGATGTTTGCCCTAACTCTCAATCACTGAGGGCTCTTATGACCCGGGCACGATCCACTAGGGTAAAATTTCGGGCGGCGATCATGCCGAGCATGCGACATCAAATATGCAACGCGGTCGAATCTACGGTTATGTCGTGCGATAGTCTCTCTCGTATATACTTGGTGGACCACACTTCGGATCTTCGGATCTTTATATAGAGGGCTTTTCACGTTAATCGCAACACTTTTTCAATCCACAACATTTTTCGGATAAGTACTTATATTGATATTAAATTTATTCTCTACCAGATTATAGCCGAAGGTACACGCGGTCGAGCAGGTTTGGCCAATTCTTGGTGGGGTGACCGCTCAGCTGCGCATTGGCACGCACTTTTTGCCGAGTCTAATGGTAAAGACAACTGAAGATCGATTAAAATATTGTATGCACCGCGTTTATCACAGTTTTTCTGTGCTTGTGCAGTTGCCATGAATAGTTGGTTGGGAGAGAGTAACATTCCCGGGATGCATCTCAGGAACTGGAAATAGTGAATTAACGAGTGTAGGGTAAAAGTGAAGGGGATGGGATCGTGAAAACCCGTGAAAGCATACGCGAAGCACCATTGGAAACCAAATGTATGGATATTTAATATTCGTTACATTTTTATATTGTGTTTAAATAAAAGTTACTTATGTAGGGTGTCCCTCTTATCTCTGCCATCCGAAATAACTTGGTAATTATCGACGTCACGAGAAAATGTTCGAGACAAAAGACGTCGATAATTACCGAGTTATTTCGGGTGGCAGAGATAAGAGGGACACCCTGTATATTATATTAAGATAAATTATAGTGATTAGAAATTGTTGCCTCCTGGGAAAAATGAATGCTAACATTTTTATGCATTTTCTGTTTTTGTTGTCAAAGCGAGTTTTTTCTTTTTCTTTATGTGAATAGGGGTACATATTGGATAAAAAATGTTTTAATTGGGGCATAGTAGTCGGTATATGGCAAAAGGAAGAGCGCTCTCTCTCTCTCTCTCTCTCTCTCTCTCTTTTGCTCTGGGTTCACCCTGATTATGGAAGTCGGTTCGTCATGGGTACATAATATTGGGTTATATCCCTACACAGTTGAGAGGTAACGCGCACGATTTGCTCTATCGTCGTAGATATACCATATACGTATATAAAATTTCGGGATGCATATTCTGAAATATCGGTAGGCGATCACTTTCAATAGATAAAATTCCGAAGAATTCCTACAACAGACACACTGTTTATCAGTCATTTTTCAAAATTGTTTCTTCGAAAGAATTTAGAATCTACGAAAGCTCGTTTTATTTCTTAAAATGATGTAGTATTTTGCAGGTTTTTATGGCAAAGAACTTTTAAAAGAAAAAATTCGAAACGATAAAATTAATTTAAAATACGGTTTGGTTGTAGCGAATGACTTTGTGAAATAATAAATTCTTTATCGTTTTACTGGTCGGTACACGAAGCTGAAATTTAGATAATAATAATATAATAATATATGATAGTTGATGGTTTTTTATGATTGCATCAAAAGCTCAAAGATTTAGTAATGTCAATCCGAAAATAAAAAAAAAGTGACTAAAGGGGTCTGCATAAGCTTGAAATTTCGATAATATTATTTTTTATTATGTCGATTTGAAGCCTAGGATCTTAGCTTTAATTTGCGATGAAGATTTTGTAGAAATATAAAAAATTGACCGGATTATGACAATTCTTGTAAAGGGTCATATCGCCCACTGTGCTACGGCGCGATTCATATTAAATTCGGACAGAGTTTATAACACAGATGTTCATAACGTTTTATATCGTATGACCGGATGTTTTGAAAAAAATGTCCATTTGTTACTAATAATATATTAAAGTCCCTCTTTTGTTGAAAATGAAACGTGCTTCTTTACAGCTTGCCATTTTTACAATTTTCGAAATTTCAATAAAGTATGCAGTCACACGGAAGTTTTATTCCTACACTAAAAGTAGATTTGTATATTTTTCATCGCCGATCACCCGCGTTGCCGAAGCCACCCAATTGGCCATGCAGCAGCGGCGGCACTTTAAAAATAATAATAATAACTTCATTGCTTATAAATATTTTTCAACAAAGAAAACTTGAACGTGGCAAGATGGTGTATTAATTATGAGTAAAATCCCGATCTCCTCGTCTCAATACTCCCGAGTAGAAATTGTTCTAGCCGGTCTGAGTTACGACCTAGTAACTGGCTCGCCCAATTGAGCTCATACGACCAATGGTTGGCTCGCTATGAGCTAGTAATATTGTTAATGTTTTGTTATCCAGCTCTTGTCTAGTTACTGTCCAGCTGATCTTGGTCACAAATGACAAAGTGAGGTTATGTGACTACGTGTAGTCCCATCCAGCGAATGACTCATGGCTGGCTAGCTAACTTGAGTTTTAGATGCCTTTGCAAAAGAAAAAAATTCTCAAGTGGGCATGACGCCATGACCTGGCCAACACTAGCTAACTGCGGTTATGCGCCCCTTGGCTAGTCACTGGCCAGCCAAGCTTGGACACGAATGATAAAGTGTGGTTATGTGACTACGTGTAGTTCTATCGAGGGATTAGCTCATGGCTGGCGAAGCAATATGAGTTATAGATGGCGTTGCGAATGCAAAAATTCTCAAGTAGGTATCTCGTCATAACCTAGCCAGCTAACTACGGCTGTGCACCCCTTGGCTAGTCACTGCCCAGCCGATCTTGGTCACAAATGATAAAGTGTGGTTATGTGACTACGTGTAGGTCATGTTTGTTTAACCAACTTGAGTTACAGATGACGTTGCGAATGAATAAATCCCTCAAGTCGGTATCTCGCGATGACCGATCCAACACTTCCCAACTGCAGCCGCACTAGCCGGAATAAATCATCGGACAAATACAATTAAAGGTTATGATTCTATCGCTCCCAATGCGAACGCAATTGAGTCATTCATTCGATAATGTTATTTACATTGGTCAATCCACCCATTTTTCAATAATCTGACATTGCGTCAGTGTAACATATGTAGACGATAAGAAAATTCAGAAATTAAACAAGTAGAACTGGCTCAGTGGACAACGTCACAACTCATCACCCAGAGGTCCCGGGATCGAAACCACCTTACGGCGTAAGTGTTTGTCTGAGATAATTTAAAGTTGAACCATTAATACATTTACAGCGCAAATATCATAACCCTAATTAATGAACAACAAAGAATATCGTAAAAGGGTCCAATGATGTAAATAATGTGCGAAAAAAATCACGAAAATATAAATACATAGCCGCAAATTTTTTTTACCTAATCGCCACTTTTTTTTTGTTCCCAGTCGCTAGCTGAAAAAATTAGTTCATAGCTAGGTCAGAAATATAATACAGCCGTGAGATATTTCTTTCTATCTAGTCACCATCTAATTTTTTGTATTCAATCACTAGAGGACCAAAGCGTTACAAGGCTGGGTAGTCAATCGCTAAGCCGGCTAGCTAATGGCGATTCGAAACATCACTTTACTAGCTTGTGGCTAGGCGGTGATGAGTTGCGTTTTCCACTCGGGCTTTTATCAGAAAACAAATATGGAACATTGACTTGTTATTTGAGGCCCAAGCGCATGAACACCCCGTAACCGATATGATTATGACAGCGATAAGTATATACGACCAAAAGAATAATCGAAAGTACATTTGATCAATACGATAAAAATCGCAGGTCTTCAGTGACCAAAATATTTGCAGTGCGATCAATGGATTCTTCAAACATTTTTTAATACACTGGAAATATACATTCAACAAATAAGGAAAAGCCTCTCTGTATTTTGGACAGGAAGTAGATGTGATGGGCAAGACATATTGTATTCTCGACCACGCGCGTCACTCTCGTGTCTCTCGCAGAAAACATATAGTATATATATACACACACATACATACATATATATATATATACACATAATCACCTGCTGTTCGGCTGAATAATAAATGTTTGGAACAACGAGAGACGGTGTGTGCTTTATGGTCACGCTATTATCGTCATTGGAAATGCACCCAGCACGGAATGGACTTGCCGGCAAGAGCTTGTCACTCGAAATGTCAGACCGTCTGCGAGTGGTTCGACTCGTTTGCCCGCGCTTTACGACATCGCCAGGCCATTAATTGATGAATTCTTCGTGTCATTGTCATTGTTTCCGCACGAACAATGGTACGGTCGCCTGGAACGTCAGCCCAATTGCACAAATGTGTGTTCATGAAGCTATGCAGCGATAAAGACCGCAGCTGCCGAGAAGCATCTTACAAAATAGTTTTTGTTCTTGCAACCATTTTACTTCAAAATTAATTAATCGATTACAAAACCCTTGTACAGGATTCATAATGATCTCCATAATTCCTTCAGCACCAATTTTTAACGGAATAAAAATGTTAGGAAAGGATGGCTCTGAGCAACCCGTCGGCGGGGGGAGACGGAATCTCTCGAGAACAGAAATTAGTGAAACGGCAGGTGCGAAAGTGAAAGGGATTGGGCAGTAAGAGTCAGCAAGGGCTCACGAAGGAACATTGGAAATGAAACAACTAAATATATTTTTAGAGAATACTCGCAATATTGCTAAAAATTGTATGTGTATGCACACACGAATACTCCCATACACAAACATTTCTGAGCCACGATAATCGCTAATCCCAGTTAAGGCAGTCATCCCAGGTGATAGATACCAAAAAACGAAAAAAAATGTTTGCACATATTGCAAGAAATGTGTGCGTGTTATACCGACCCGGCATAGCAGATTAATGGTGAGTCAACATTTTCTTTGTGTAGATCGTACTTGAACTTTTAAATGCTTTTTTCTCAAAACTGTATTTTTCAAATTGGCTTCCATGATATCACAAAAACGATTGAACGGATTTCGCTCAAATTTTTATGGTATAGGCAGCACAGCTATAGTTCTCACCTGAACTACAATATTTCTTAACGCGATCCTCTAGTTTCTCGGCTGTTTTTTTACGGCTTTTTCAATATTTTTTTACGGGCAAAGCATCGAAATAATCAATCTTATTGTTTTTGCATAATCTTTATTAACATTTAAATAAGCTTTACACATTTTTTGAAGTCAAAATATATAATAGAATAACGGTCATAGTGGCCGACAGGAAGACATCAAGTAAAAGAGGTGTTTGACGGTGACCAAGATTGCGGCTGTTCTGCTTATCTGAAATCAAAAAACCAAACGGCATTTTAATCTTCATATTTAAGACTAGCGATTGAACTAGAGTGAATTCTAAATTACGAAAATTGACTTTTTTATACACTTTTGAAAATTACATTCTATTTTTTTCTTATTTTTTCTTAAGTTTTTCGCTCGCACAAAAAAAAAACTATCGAAGCCATCGTGATAATCCTAGTTCACTCGCTGGCTTATAACATATTAAAGATGCTGTATAAATTTGAACAAGATCGGTGCAGTAGTTTCTGAAATATCGTGGTCACCGTTTCGAAAAATGGTGTTTCGAGAAAAACGCGTTTGAAAGTATACCTGTTCCGTATACCTGCTCCGTTCCAGGGCCGTAACTTGTGAACCACTTCGAATATCGAAAAATCCTTTGGCACACATTTTCTACACATGTTGTAGATGTGATTTATGAAAAAAAAATCGATTTTTTCGACCCGAGAAACTAGAGGACCGCCTTAAATCTGCCGTAGTTTTTTTCAAGCTGATAAAATTTAAAAAATGACAAAACTTGGAACGTTACTTTTTTAGGGGTTACGTGGGTTTCGAAGTATAAAAAAGCACATTTTCTATAATAAAAAAATATAATACATAAATTATTTTATTCAAAATGTTAAGCACATAAAAGAACAATATTTCAACAATATTTTAAAAAATTGCATCTAAAAATGTGGGACCTTCAGCCGGTGGGACCTGGTTTCCGGAGACCCCTGAAAGAACGTGTCGTCGTGATAGTCAGGATAATTCATGATGGCTTTATCTAAAATTAAAAAAAAAACAATTTTTTCTGTTAGTACATAAGTATAGCTCCTGATTGAACGAAGGATTTTAAAAAAAATGAAATTTGTATTTTTGGCAGAGTTGTATGCAAAATAGTTCAATTTTTGGTACAATTTACACCACGTAAAGCCTTGTAAAATTAGTTGTAATCGAAAGAAACCTTCGTTCGATCACTAGTCAATGCTATTTTGAACAAGTGTGCAAAATTTCAATAAGATCGGTGCATTAGTTATTGAGGAATCGTGTCCACCGACTTCAAAAATAGTGTTTTGAGAAAAATACGACATACCTGCGTCGCTCCCGGCCGGTCTTCCCCAACAGGGGGAATTCCCGAAGGCTCTCTCTCCTAGACTTTTACTCCGATTGACTTAAAACTTTGGGAGCATGTTCTAGACATATTGTACTATTCAATAATAAAATAAAAAAAATGGATTTCTGACATTTTCAAACCCATGTAACCCCTTAATCCGTGCAAAAAGCATTTTTCAATATTTTTACTTTACTCTAGTTCCGGCGATAGCCTCAAGTCTACAAATTAAAATGCTGTTTGATTTTCTGATTTCAGATGAGCCAAAAACCTCTGGAATCGTAGCAGCCATCAACCAACTTTTTTTTTCACATAAGTGTCTTCCAAACGGTGTAAAATCGATTCAACTCGTTATTTTTGTTTGATAAAAGAGGGACTCTATAAATCTCAATAAATGTGTGGTAAAAATATAAAAATATAATGTTTTATTGGTTCATCAAAAAACATTCCCAAAAAAAGCGGAAAAAAATAGTTAAGGGGTTACACCTAGTTGGCAGCACCAAATTGAAATTTTGGAGGCGGCTACCTCTTCAGAAGGTTTTCTGTAAGGTCCGGACATCGATGATTCCATTTAGAGGTAATAAATTACGTTTTATCTACGTACATACCTAACGTAAAATTTCAAACGCGTTTTTCTCGGAATGACTTTTTGAGAATCAGTGACCAAAATATCTCAAAAACAACTAAACCGATTCAAATTGCACAGACATTTTTTGTATATCCAAAGGCAGTAATCGAAAGATTTTTTTTAATGCATACTTTTTTGATATCAAGGAAAACAGAGTGTTTTTTTTCACCGAAATTTCGACGATAACTTTCGATCAGCGACCATTTTTCCAAAAATCATTGTTTTATTGAATCCTTCGATTAAAGACTAGATAATACGGTGCAAAAACTAAATTCATTTGGTTTTTTGATTTCAGATGATTTGTTCCCGAGTGGTCACCGCGAAGGACCTTTTTTGCACAGTTGTCTGTTCAATTTACTGAATCTCCGTCGTTTATAAATATTCCCCAATAAAAAAATTGTCAAAAATACTTGACATGATCCCCTTTACTATGAAAAAAAGTTGAAAACCTGCACTCATTTCCCAACCCAAAAATCACGAAAACACCTCTTTTTTCCGGCCGCGAACTAGGTGTACCCCGTTAAGCCAGGTACAAGTTGCGCTCGTACATTACGTACGTCGAGTCCTGGCCAACAAAAGGACTTAGCCTCATCGAATATGAACATACGGGCGTCGGGTCCTTTCGTTCTGTGCGAGAGTTATTCCACGTACTGCATCTACATACATGACATGACTCTGAGAAACTCCAGCGGCCGCGATGTAAAAATCATATGCCATATAACGTACTGGAAGTTATAGCTCTCTCAAGAATCGCAAGTACCACGTATCACCTGCGCGTATTCAGTACAGAGAGAAAAAAGAGAGAGAGCGAGAGAGAGAGAGAGAGAGAGAGAGAGAGAGAGAGAGAGAGGGTTAGAGAAAGGGAGAAAGAGGGCGATATATGCACCTGCTGCACTACTGGTGTACGCGATACCGTACCGCGTGAAACGTTCATGAATGCAGTTCGTATGTGATCACGGTAAATCCAACACACACAAGTAAATACGAGGCGAAAACTGATGCACAACAGAACGAGGATACCTCCGGAAAGCGTTCAAGACGCCCGCGAGCCTCCCGTACCACGATAATTAGCCTTCATTACGCAATATAATCACCGCGAGCAGAGGATAGTTTATGTATGAAAACACACCAGCACACCTTCTATAGTTGTCGATTCCAACGTGTGGGTTGCGATAGAAGTTCAAAGAACTGGTTTAAGCAACGCTCCAATGAAAAATGAAACGTCGTACCTGCGCATCCTTTCGTTTCCTACTGCAGAAAACAAAAAGGATCTTGAAAAAGCTACAAATACTTTATTCAGAAGTGCCTATTGCTTAGAACCATGGTAAAGATATGCTGTTGTATCTGTATTCATTTGAACTATCATCAATGTCATTATTATTATAAGCATACTTGGAGGTACTGGATAGAGTGATGTGACATGTTGATGGACTAAAATTTGTTTTTTAAAATTAGCGAGATGTGGGTAATCATATATGAGCGGGAGTGGGGTGGGGCTGTTTTGAAGTCGGTTTACGAATATTGACTATTAACACAACTCGCTGTTCGAGGGGGATTCTTCAATTTTCTTGAGCTAATCGATTATTTTTGGGAAAGGACGGTCCCTGAAATTTCTTCTATATGAATACTAACTGGCCTTTGGAATAGCCTGCGTTGACATTCTGTTGAACATGGCAAATTTTTCCTCTATATTGTAAAAAATTTGTCAATAAATGATTTTTGCATTGTGGATAATCTTACGAAAGTCACTAACAAGGAATATCACTCAAGGGATCATCACAGTGTGATCGCCCGAAAAATAGCCGATTTTTTTTAGGTGGATAGAATAAGCTAATGGGTCTAATTTGTACACTTCGAAGCACCCATAACGAATACAAAATTATTTTTTTTAATTTTCTTATTTATTGTTTAACGTTGTTTTTAATTTCAGAAAATTGCGTGAAAAAAATGATGTCCCATGGTGGGCAGGATAGCGGCCGCAAATTTTACTTGAAACAAAAATTTCAAAATGATTATTAGTCTGTAGGAAAGCCGCTAGTTCCTATGGAGGTTTTTTTTTAGTGAAATTTGAAAAAATCGAGGCGGTTTGAACAAAAATTATCAAATTTAGCCTTTTTAAAAACATTTTTTCAGTAAATTTTTCAGTAAAGAAAATAGGAACATAAAAAAAGCTTCCATAGCAACATAAGGAATGACGTGAAGAATGTTCTGTTGAAACTTGGAACGGATAGCTTGAAAACTCGTCATTTGAGAGTGGCCACCGTTTTGAAAAACACCATTCCGAGAAAAACGCGTGTAAAAGTTCGCAGTGCGGGATTTCACGCTCCAATCACTTTTTCTAAGAAAGGCTGTAACGACCGAAATAATTATAATTTCGATCTAAAAAATGGACATAACGTTTATAAGCGTGTATACTATTGGATAATTCAAAAAATAGAATTAATAAAAATTTTACACTGTGATGATCCCTTAAGTTTCCGCCTTTAATTCTGTTGAAACTCATATACGGAATAAATTGAAAATTCAGCATGGCAAGTATGCAAATAAGCATACAAATAAGGAATAGCATTGAAAACTATTAGGCACGTATTTTTTTCGCCGGCGTAAAAACGTTTTTGAGGGAGGAAAGCACCTCTCAAAAAAAGGCGTGGAGGGGTGATTTTGCAGTTTCACCCACACGCAGTCCACCGACCTGAATTAAATGAAAACCAAAATTCTTCTAATGTGCAACAATGAAAAATCTACTATAAAAGTATTGAAAAAAACATTAAATTATGGGGTGACCCATATAGGGTAGCCTGTCGTAATAAAAATGCCAGCATTCAGCCATTAAACGGTTTGCTGATAATCGGCCAATAATTCGTCGACCAGCATTGGGGTACTGTAGGCGGATGAACGGCTTGCCAGATCTATGCCAGCCATTGGTGGGCCAATACCATCGCACCGATAATATGGCGATCAGCATTGGGGTATCGTAGGCGGATGAACGGCTTTCCAGATCTATTCCAACCATTGATGGTTTGTTTTTGGGCGTTTTGCAAATGCAGGTCGTTAAACTGTAACACGTAAAAACAAGGGATAAGGTTTCGAAAAGCATATCCCACTGATGAAGCTGGAATTTTGCACCGACCTTCTTTTCAATATTTTAAGAGAACCTTTAAATGGATATTGGCGACTAGCAATAGTTTTCAATATATCGTATATTAAAAGTTATTTATTGTACTGCGCTTCTACTATTAGGAGTACAACTTTGCAGTGACCGTTTCACTTAGAGAGCCACTGCGGCCGAAGTAGTGGCCCTAGCTCAATAAAAAAGTGGCATTTTAAACTAGAGGCTCTGCCAATGTAAACAATTTAAAAAAGCTAACGGATACGTGTATGCATTATAAAGTTATGGGCACTCCAACATGGCAACCTACGAACCGAATTCTCAGCATTTGCGGGAGGTTATGATTTACTTCTTCAACATCAAGAAATCTGCGGCTGAGGCCCACCGTTTTCTTGTAGATGCTTACGGGGAGGATTCTATTAGTGAGAAAACGTGTCGGCGGTGGTTTCAACGCTTCAAAAGTGGAGATTTTGAGGTCGAGAACAAGCATGGTGGCGGAAGGCAGAAAGTTTTTGAAGACGCAGAATTGGAGACCTTGCTGGACCAGGATTCGTGCCAAACTCAAGAGGAACTCGCCGAGACGTTAGGAGTAACCCAGCAAGCAGTTTCAAAATGTCTCCGGGATATGGGTATGATCCAAAAGCAAGGAAACTGGGTCCCGCATGAGTTGAAGCCGAGATGAGTGATACTGCAGCATGACAATGCCCGACCCCATGTTGCAAATGTCGTGAAAAAGTACTTGGAAACGCTGAAATGGGAGGTTTTATCCCACCCGCCGTACTCTCCAGACATTGCCCCTTCCGACTATTTCTTGTTCCGGTCAATGGCACACGATTTGGCTGACCAGCACTTCGGTACTTACGAAGAAGTCAAAAATTGGGTCGATTCCTGAATTGCCTCCAAGGACCAAGACTTTTATCGACGCGGGATTCGAATGCTACCTGAAAGATGGGCCGAGGTCGTCGCTAGCGACGAGCAGTACTTTGATTAAAAAATATGTAGCCACTTTTTTATAATAAAGCCTTAAACTTTTGAAAAAAAAGGTCACTGCAAAGTTGTACTCCTTATATATTAAATAAACCCAAACAAACCCATCCGACATGGCAAGTGATATCCACATACGGGCGAGCACTGTTTGCCAGGAAGCAGCGCGGCCGGAGGAGTGGGGGGTATCTATAAGATATATAGATATACTCGTATGGCGTGAAATGATAAACTTTACAATGCGATATATGGAAAACTATTGCTAGTCGTCAAAAATCCGTTAGCGGTTTCTCTTAGGATAATGAGAGGAAGTTCGGTGCAAAATTTCAGCTCGATCAGAGGAGTATGCTTTTCGGAACTTCACCCAAAACGAGCGAGTTATTTTTACAGCCTAAATGGACCAAAAAAATTGTCGGTAAACTTTAATGTAACGAATAAAATTATCGGCATAACAGTAAGGAACGAACAAACCATGGATTCTGTAAGTGTTAGAATTAAGTAGGTAGGGCGCTCGACACTAGAACGAAAGGCGCAGGTTCGTTCCTGATGAAAGGTAAAAACTTGAACAATGCAGAAAGCGTTTTTAATGCAATTATTCTATGTACATGGACATAAGTAAAGCATAAGAAAACAAAAAAGATACTACTAGAATTTTTATATTCATAATTTGTCAATTTTTTGTTTGTCATTTCCGGCAGAAGATCCGGCAGCCGTTGCTGGGCCAATATGGGCGTATGATAGTTGGCCCAGTCTTAGCAGCCATTCATGGTTTACCATTACCAACCATGCATGGTGCGGATCTGGCCCGTTTATATAGCCATTACCGCGCCATCGTTTGTTTTCTGGCAACCAGTCGTGGGCCATTACTGTGCCGATTGTAAAACCCTATTTGAGTGAGGGGTAGTTTCCCCCCTCAAAACCGTTTTTCCGCCAATAAAATAAAACGTGTCTGATCATTTCCGATGCTTTATCACATATATGAGTTGCAACAAAATCGAAGGCGGACACTCAAGTAATGTTCCTTCTAAGATGGTCCGCACTACCTGGGATTTTCACGTACATAAATCTCACTCCCTCTCTCCTTTCCGGGCACCCACCACCCCTTCTTTCGTTAACTATACACAACCCTTCCGATTTGAAATAATCCTGATACTCGTGAATTTTTGTTTCTTTGTTTATTCATTTATTTGTGCTCGTTTGATGTTGCCGCCTGTTTGTTCATTATGAACGTTATGTTTGGTTGTTTGTATACTTGCATACTTGTTCATTTTTATTATAGATAATTATACAACATAATGCTCAGTAGCTTAAAGGCGTACATGTAGTTGAAATTATTAAAAACATCGATTTTTGGTTTCATACGGATTCTCGAATCACAACATTTCAAGAATATTCTCTAAAAATTTCACATCGATCAGTTCAAAATTGAGAGAGTTGTGGGCGTTAATAGGTAGGTTCCGCGAACCGGCGAACTTTAAAAGCGTTTTTCTCAAATTGATTTTTTCGAAATCGGTAACCAAGATATCTCAAAAATCACTGGACCGATCAACTCCAAATTTTACAAGCTTTTTTTCATATCAAAAGTTCTTAAGCAAACTTTTTTCTTATCTTCGATAATAAAACGTTTTTTCACCAAAAATCGATACTTTTATTTTGGGCGGCGGTCATTTTTTCGAAAATCAATATTTTTTTATTTGTCCAAGCACTAGATAATCTCATGCAAAAACTAAATGCTATTGTTTTTTTTTGTTTCGAAAGATTTGTTTGCGAGCAGTCACCGAGGAGGACGTTTTTCAATAGCGGTCTGCACAAACCATTGTATCTCCGAAATTTATCAATATTATTCAATACGAAAATTGCAAAAAGAAACTTAAAAACCTACTCTGCAATATAAAAAAAAATATTTAATAATCTTCGCACGTTTTTTTTAGAAGAAAATGGACAAAACGTTCCTCTATTTTAGGGCCACGAGCTCGGTGTAACCTGTTAAGGCCTTATACGCGATTTTCGAAGGTACTTTTCTAGACGCGGTTAAAAAAATGACGCATATATTGACAACATTTTTTTTACAGATCATTTATGCACATGGTTAAGTATATGTAAAAAAAATCAGAAATATTAACAAATGGCGGGGATATAACATAGTAAAGCAATGTAGTTTTTTGGGCGCGCGTTGATGGTGAAAGTTCTCGGCATCGATGTGGGTGTCTGAAAAAAAATAAACATCTTTTTAATTGCATAATAAATGTATCTTCAGTGTGAACCAACTATATCATGAAAAAAAATTAGGGGATATTACGATATCTGTGGCCCCAAGTTTCGGCCATGCAGTCTTTATATTTGGCCCAAAATAAGACTTTTTTCAAGAATACAAAAAATCGAAATTCGGCTTTTAAGGGGGTGAAATAGAGGTTTTAAATTTTTAATGAGGCGGAGTATTTTTTGGGTAGATTTCTTTAGAATTCGGCGTAAACATTCTAGAAAACAAGTAATTTTCAAAGAGTTAGGTAGTTCATTGAAACACGATTTGTAACGGGATAAACGGGAGCTTGGAACGTTGTTAAACATTATATTTTTTCGTCAAATGCTCTGAAATTCAGCTTCCCAGAAGGGTGATTGCATCATTGTTCTTTGTCAATAATACAACAAAAGTAGGTCTCAGACTATTAGCGTTACCCGGAATTCACCATGTGGAGGTTGTCTGTTTCGAATCCCTGGCCCTAATAAGGGCCGTTGTGTGTGAATAAATGTGAGTGTGTGTGTGTGTGCGTGTGTGCGTGTGCGTGTGCGTGTGTGTGTGTGTTAGAATACGAAGTCAGGATCCCCGAACTCATCATCGTCGTTTCCGGAGGCGACAGTTTCTAATTCTTCCTCAATACTATCGATTCGTGGACATTTTGCAGGAACTAACTCCTCGAGATCGGCCAACCATTACGGTAGCAACGCGAAAGTATGGGCTAAACGGAAGTTTATTCCTATGATGTGTCAAATTTCAGAGCTCGGTTTCACCCCCTTAAAAGCCGAATTTCGATTTTTTGTATTCTTGAAAAAAGTCGTATTTTGGGCCAAATATGAAGACTGCATGACCAAAACTTGGGGCCATAGATATCGTAATACTGCCAAAAATTATTATGATAAAATTCGAAATTAAAAATTTTTTTACTCATTTTTCTTTCTCTATTTTATTTGTTATATTTTTTGTGTCATTGAAATTTTTGTTTCTGTGGTTCACACGATAGGTAATGATACTAAGAATATGTTGTGAAAATTTCAAAGCAATTTGAACCTTCGTTCAAGAGTTAGAACTTTCACAAGGTTCAAAAAAGTGAATCGTGGAAAAACGGCTTTGAAGTTGGCGGTCGGGTGCGCCGCGCGGTATCTATTATACGCTCTAAATGCTGTAACTTTAACAATTTTTTGAATTTTTCAAGTCTGTAAAGCTTAAAACATTCCTAACCGTTCAGGCTAATGGAATAAAAAATAATAAAAAAATGAACATTTTTTAAATTTTTCGCGTATATAAGGCCTTAAATCATATACCACACCGTTGGCTGTATTTCCGTGGAAGATTAATCGAAATCGATTTGGCAGTACTTGAGTCCTAAACTGGTTGCGGCGGATGTTGATAGACGGCATGACACGTGGTGTTAGCAGGATTAATCTGAAAAAAAACCAATGAAGATTTTTCTTTCGTTAAGACGTTACCCCCACTTGTAGCGCAAAAAAGGCCTTTTTCATAAATTTTTTTAAAGAAAACTACAAAACTTTTTTAATCGATCAATATACCATCTTAAAGAACACATCGTGAAGAACTTTCAGTAATTTTTTTTATTGAAAAATATTACATTGTTTAGTGGCAAATGGCCGTCAATGAAAGTATAAACTAGTCTTTAATCGAAGGATTTTAAAAAATATTCATTTTTCACAAAATGGCGGACAGTCAAAGTTAATGGTTCGATTTTAACGAACAAAAACGGCCGATTTTTGGCTATAAAACGGCCATTTTTTCGAAAAAAAAAAATCGAACGATTAAAGACTACATTTTTATGTATTAAACAAGCCTGCAAACTTTCAAGAAGATCGGTTCATTAGTGTTCGAGTAATCTTGGTCACCGACTTCAGAAATGCCATTTTGAGAAAAACGCGTTTAAAGTTTCTATTTCAGTTTACACGAAGAAAATATTTTTTTTTTATAAACTTACATAGAGCCATCTATTCCGGGCCCATACAGAAGTATGGGCCCGGATACTTATACTTAAAAAAAATGCAATAAAAAAAAATCGATCTTTTCAAAATCGCAAGTGGGGGTAACCCCTTAACACTTATATGCAGAATATGAACCACAAAAAATGAGAAACGTTGAAAATCGATGAAATGATATACTTTGAAACAAAAACATTGATATTCCGAAAAAAATCGCTATCTTTTGCAATAAAAAATACGTTTTTTTAAATTTTCAAACAAATTCAGGGTCACGTGTTAGACACTAAGGTTAGAAAGATTTATACCGAATTTCACCAGGATCGGTCCATTAGTTTTTCAGCTGTATGTCACGTTAGTTTTGAAAATGCAGTTTGGGCGACCGTGCCATACCACCGACATTTTTAAAGATTCATTTTTAAAAACCATGTAATATCCAAAAGTCGTAATAAAAAATACCGCAAGTCTCAAAAATGGTGAAGACATCATTGCTTTTAAAAAAACATCATGAATACCAGCAAATTTTATCCTCGCCTAAAGGTATATTCCCTTAAAAATATAAATATATTTTCATAAGTATACATAAAAAGTATATATATAAAAATATAAAAATATAAGTATATAAAGATGCATAATGTTAAGTATAGGGACAATAGGCCACCATGAGGACCGTTCACGACGTGAAATGTCTTCAAAATCACCTTCACGCATATATATTCGTGCAATTACACCCTCGTCTAGCCGTGGGCTAGTTACATTCTTCAAGGGTAGCTGAGGTTCGGAGTTGGCCGAAAGATTCAACACGTGTACGGGATGTCTTCGTGTATGTAATGGTGTACAAATACGTTGTACTGTGGTACAAGAAGTTAGGACAGTTCGCTGAGACGGGGTCTTCTCGAATCCACAGATTACTTAGGTAATTGGTAAATACGAGAGAGGGTTACCGGGTTTCCGTCTGGTTTCGGAGTCCTCGGATGTAACGAAAAGGGGCTACGCATTGCGACGTTGATACCTCACTGCAACTCACACTCTCGCTAGGTGTAGTAATATAACTGTACTGAAAAAAAGTTCTACGAATTAATTCTGTGGTCACAAACCTGCGACCAAATCTTTAGATTTCGCAAACAAAAATCTTTATTCTTGCTAAGCATTTGCATTGTTTAAAAAAAAATCGGTGCGGCAACGTTGACTCAGCATTTATTTTCTATCAGTATTGGCAGACTGGCTCAAAAGTAGTAGGGCGTAAATCGACTTGTTAAACTAGATCCTTTTCCGTATGGGTGGACCATTTCGCAAAAAATGTCAGATTTCTCACTAGTTTCGAATTTTATTTTTATTTCTATTTTCTAACCTTCAAGTTGATGACGTTGAAGTTTCCAACGTTGGAATGCGACGAAAATGTTTTTTTTCGCAAACTTCCTTCGGCAGATGTGAGCTACGAAAACGACGCAAACATTTTTGAGGATTCTTATTTAGCGAACTAAATGAAATTTGCAAAGTATGATTTTGGATGATAATGAAAAAAAGAAATTGAACAGAATGTTCATTGCATTCCAGCGATGCAAACTTCAACCCCATTTCAAGGTAAACACTCATTTTTTGCGAAGATGTGATAACCGTCTGAGGATGAATAGTATTGGCATTCATTCGCAGTCATCAGTGGATTTTATAGCAATTAAAGTGGTACTTTCAATTCAATGGAATACTTTTTAGGTTGGAAACGTTTATTCAAGTCCGGGATGACTGTTCCGTAAAAAATTAGCAGCAGCATTGAAAAGGTAAGGATCCGGTCTGATGGTAAATAATACATTTCAGGATGCATTACGTTTTGCCTAGAATGCCTTTACTTGAGTCACAACGATACCCGCTCGGTGAAAATATTTCAAAAAATGGAGACAAATTTGAATTCATCCTCACACAAAGCAGATCGTTTATGTTTTCGTTTTTTCCAACTATGCCATTTTGGACCTCAATTCGACACAAAATAAACTGCTAGTAAAGATACTAATAAATAAACTAGTATAAACTAGCACTAAAAGATACTAATATAAACATACAAAATAAACTACTATTAAAGATACAACACACCGACCGATTGGCTATGAGCGCAAGGAAGACCTTTCGCTCATAGTGAATTGGTCGGTGTGTTGTTAGCCATAAACATGAACTATATCTTAAAGCAAAGTGGCGTAAGACGCGCTACGCAAAACGTAAAAGAATTTAGGCTTTCATGTTTTCCCCTTATAAATATATATACATACCACTACCGGTTTTACTTACGTACCTAAATGTATGTGGATAAGAAGGGTGAGAAAGTAGCCGCAAGGACGCACAGGAATGTCTGCAGCCCCCGTGACCCATCCACCCTCGCAGGATATACGCTTTAAGGGGGGAAATGAGCCTTAAAATTGTTTAAAGCGGTCGGAAGAGGAGGGTTAGCCACCCTTCGTGGCGACCCTTGCTCCGAGGACCCGCTGTCTGGATACACACAGACCGTTCCGCCTTGCGTCTTTCTCTCCTTCCTCTTCAGCTTTCTGTTCTACCGGAAGACGTTCAACGCCAAGACAAACTCTCTGTCTGAAAAAATACCTTCTCACCCTCCGAAAAATCGGAAAAGCGTGATTTTTTCTGCACAGAGACATTTTGCACATCAATATTTCTTCGTGAACCAACGTGCGAAAAGAGAGGATGGAATAAGTTCATTAAGGGGGGAGATACCGTTAGGCGAGGATAAATTAGCTGATTTTCGTGATTTTTCTTTTAAAGGAATTATTTCTTCACCATTGTTGAGACTTGAGGTATGTTTTATCACCACTTTTGGCTATCACATGGTATATTTTTTAAATCTTTATAAATTGCGGATGTACGGCACCATATTCTAAACTGCATTTTCGAAACAGGCGTCACGTATAGCTAAAAAACCAATCGAACGATTCTGATGAAATTTGATATAAATCTTACTAACCTTATTGTTTGAAACGTGACCCTCAATGTTTGTGGATATTGAAGAAAAAAACATTTTATTATTGCAAAATGCAGCCATTTTTTCTAAGATTCAATCTTTTTGTTCCAACGCGTACCATTGCATCGATTTTCAACATTTCTCACTTTTTCTTGGTTCGTATTCTGCGTGAGTATTAAGGGGTTTTCTCACTTTGGACGCTAAAACAGGCTATTTTCATTAATTTTTTTAATAGGTTTATATTATAGATTTTGATATAAAAGTTGTTACACTTAATAAATACACTTTCGGAATACATGATGAAACAAATATTTACTTAAGTCACTATTTATAGACGAAAATGGTAGTTAAAAAAAGTCCTAAAAAATTGTAGGTCTGCGCTGTTGATGAAATGTCGGAGATGGATCATACGAAACAAAAAAGTCAAACGGTTTTAGATTCAGTATGTTAATGGTTATGGCCCATATCATACGACTTTTAATATACGCAAAAATAACAAAATGGCAGACATTTTTGGAAAAAAACAAAGATGTTTTTTTGACCGTTTTTGGCAAAAAAATAGTAAATATCAAAATTTGAAAAAATTCTTGATATGCGCTATAGCTATAGTTGCAAAGAATATGTGGTTCAAAATTTCATAAGGATCGATTCAGTAGTTTTGAAGATTTTATCAGCAAGCCGTCGAAAAACATTGTTTGGAGAAAAACGCGTTTAAAGTTTGTTTGTGTTACATAAATACATTAAAAAAATTGTTTTGATGTATTTCGAAAGTGTAACAACTTTTATATCAATATCTATAATATAAACCTTTTTTAAAAAAATCATGAAAATAGCCTTTTTCGCGTCCAAAACGAGAAGACCCCTTAAGAGGTTAGGCCACTCTAGAGGCCGAAAAATATGCTTCGTGGGGATTTTTTTCAGAACAACTACAATATAAATCGACATTACAAAAAAGGGTGTTTATCATACATGTCAGTGACTGTATACAATAATTTTTTTGAAGCGATTAATTTCAAAATGGCGGCTGTGCAGCGTTTATCTCAAAACTGCATTTTTTAAGTTGGCCGGAAACATAACTCAGACAATTTTCAACCGATTAACTTGAAATGTTGAATAAATCTCGAAAAATACATTGTCTATGGAAGTACGAAGGATTTTTTTTATATTGCATAGTTGATTTGTTATTAACAAATATCCGACCATGTTTTAGGCAAATTTTACACTTTTCAAAATCTTACAATCTTTACAATTTCAAATCTGCCCGCTTAAAAAACAATAATGGAAATCAGGATTTTTTACTAGCTGAAACGTTTCTCTCCCCCCTTAAACAGTCCATATTCTCGTTGACTCAATTTCCGGCGGTTGTTCAAAATTTCACGCGAATTTGGAGCCGTTTTTCGATCGAAATAAATTTTTTCTCGGACAATTATAATCGAGCTGTGCACTTTTTCCGGAAACGAAAGGTTTAACGGAGCGAGCAATTTGTCTCGCGTCACTAAGAATTACGACCGATGAGTTTCTTTTCTCTCGTGTACTTAAAACAAGTACGTCCGTGAAAAAGTACAAGTCAGTACGTGAAAAAGTCGCGTTCTCAGAGGACAACGACTTCATTAATGCGTGATACGTTATTCGCGAAATACTTCCGCATCCACGGGTGCGTTCTCCATATAGTGATGTATAATATTATAAAAGTGCATAAATCATCAACGCTCCGGTGAGGATGGTGGATATCTATGCATCGCACGATCGCTACGGTTTGTCCATCGCTTAATAACAGGCACGAGAGCGGGAGGATTTTTCTCAAACATATAAAATCATAATAATAATAATAATAATAACGATGATAATCGTGCAGACGGATGGCTCAAAGTCAAAGGGGCGCTCGTGGAGAGTGTATAAGGACAGTCCTGAAGGCATTCACGATATCAGAACATTGATATGTATGTATGCTACTGCTTCTCGCATTTCGCGCGAGGCTCTGCATATCTCTAATTGCGAAGCCAACGAGCGTGTACTTTCACCTGGCTAGAGCACGTTTAGGCTTTGTGCGATTAGTGAGGTTCCTCCTCCGTGTTCTCCCTCTCTATCTTTCCCTATTTTCTCTCTCTCTCTCTCTCTCTCTCTCTCTCTCTCTCTCTCTCCTCTCTCCCTCTCGTACCTCCACCCTGCACACTACGTCGTCGAAATACGGTGGCAAATTCGCGTGAGACTCTCGCAAGACACGCTGGAATGGATAAAAATGTATGTTTGAAAAATTCTAGAAGCAAAAAAACGTAGCCAGAACATCGGTTTTTTTTTCAACTGCAACAACGAAGTAAGAGAGAAAAGTCCTGAGGACTTTGAAGGTGGTTCTTAAAACGACCTCACGATAATATTCATTCGGAGTTATTGAGAACTCCGCTTTGTTGGTTGTGGATAAAAAATTGTCGATCGATCAAGACCATTCGTAAACGACTCACAATCATCATGTATACGTCGGTCGGGGACTTTACAAATTTAACAGCAATAGTTGCAACCGATACTTTTATTTTATTCGATTTAAATACCTGCGTTACGATTTCTTTCCCAATCAATTCTATTTTTGACAGGAGAACTTTATTGTGAAAGCGAGTGTCGATTGAACTGGTATAAAATTGGCGATAGCGTTGGTTTCTAATTTTTGATATTTCAAGCGCATAATAAGCATCAATGCGGCAGCTCATTTTTAATAAATTAACGGGAACTCCCGATCGACGTACGGACTGTAATTTTCGGCCATTCCCGAATAATTTGTTTACGGTCCACAGGTTTTTTTTCTTCAAATAAACAAACACAGCACAGTTCATGATAACAGCGGATGAATATACGGGTAAGGTACCGCCCCCCCACACACCAATCGAGTTGAAGTTTTGCACGAACCTTCCTTTCAACATTTTATGACAACCTCTGAAGGGATTTTTGGCCCCGCGCAGTAGTTTTTGGGTTTGGGTTTGTTTGGGCTTGTTTGGGCTTGTTTGGGCTGGTTTGGGTTTGTTTGTTTGTGCTTGATTGGGTTTGTTTGGGTTTGTTTGGGTTCGTCTGGGTATTTTTGTTTGGACAAAACGGAGAGCGCGATAACATATATAGGTATCAACGGAGACGTAGCAGATGTAGATATAGTCGGCGCGATCAGGGGGGGGGGGAGGACTTTACACTTTAAAAACTTTAATAGGAAGGTTTTTGTAAAATTTAACTCGATCGCGGGAGGGGGTTCGGAACCTTATCCGAATGTACTCTCGTGCAAAAAAAGCACATGAGTATTTTCGCGACTTTTGTTTCGATGCTGTAGGAAATAATTTAAATAGCTAAACGACGTCTGTTCAATAGCCTGCGAAATTCGTGTACCCTTAGTTACACTTTACACACGCCCGTATTTCTATTTTTCGCGAAAAACAGAAAAGGAAAAACGTGCCCCCGTTGCAATTACCGCGGAAGCTGTAATTGCAACAGGAAGAACTTGAAATTCCTCGCTAAACCGGGTAAAATTCCTTCCCAAACGATCGCTCTTTACGCGCACGTGTACACTTTGTTCTCTGTAGCCACTCAGCGGCCCGGTAGCCAAACATCCCGACGATGCGGAAATGGCATCCGTGACGGTTTAAACTTTAAACATTTACATGTGCAAACATTAAATATATCCGCGTTGTTTGTCTCTACGAACGAAAGACTGCGATCCAACAACGGGTGTAAAAGTCTATGACATCATCCAACTACCCAACGAGAATGCATTCATTCGCGCTATCTTTCCCACTAATTCAACGAGAGCTAGAAGGATTCTCGCGGATGCTCTGATTTATTCAAGCTACGTAAGAACGGTAAGAATCTTGCCAGTCAGCAGTAGTAACTGAGAGAACTTTTGCATTGTACTAACAAACGAAAGTTCATTGACTATCTATAGTAGGAGTAGTAGGGGCAAGATGATAACGCCAAGGTCATGTTCAAATAAAACAATACACATTTGATTCAGTCAACTTTAATTATTCTTTTAAATTAATCAAAATTTATTCATTTTTGAATTTTGGAGGCAAAAAAATCAGTCTTCCTGATTGTTACCATACAATATATATTTTTAATTAAACTTTTATTTTTCGCATCTTACCCCGTATGTGGGGCAAGATGAAACAGCGCTGGGAGAATGATGGGACACGAATCATTGGCATGTTTTGCATATAAAAGTGGTTTCATTCTCAATACCAGCAATTTGATAAGGCAATAGTCCAAGTTCTGTAGTATTTAGCCCAAATAATCTTGCTTCCATATCATTTTAATCATTTGTAAGTTCTGTTTTTCCCCCTGGTAGAAAAACCGGTTGAAGAGGAACCAAAGGCTTTACTAATTTCATTTCACCCTCTCTAACGCAAATAGTCGTACGGTGTTGCAGCTTTGCGGTAGCTTGTATTCATCTTGCCCCATTAGGCGGTTAACGAATTAACAAAAAATCACGCAATGACCTTGAACATTTCTGACAAACCGGTCTTATTGTATTAATAATTAGTACTTTCATTGTGTTTACCTACCTGTCTCTAACCAATATCAGCAACTCAAATGAACTGAAACGATGGTAAACTTTACCAAAAATTATATCGTTTTCTCAAAAAATCGACATTGTTTTCTCACTCAAGACGCGTACTTCCGCCACACTTGATACTTTCATACTCATTCACCTCCCTGTCGCCCCTACAAACTCCAACAGAGCCCTATGCTCGCACACACTGTTTAGTAGCTAGGCTTATGATTCATCTTACCCCACGTGTTCGTCTTGCCCCAAGTTCCCCTATCATAAATATATCTCCATAATAAGAATATGTACATTTTATTTATTCCAGGATAGAGTCAATTCTATCTTTAAAAAAGGTCAAAAATCAGTCTCTGATACAAAAATTCATAAATACTTCAGTACTCATACACTCAGCTCGGCTCTTTCGAAATAAGAATATTTACTGAAGACACACGAAATCAAGGTTTTCGAAGGAAAATTATACATCCGCTATAGATCTTCCATAAATATCTAAATACAATATACAATTCGAATTCGGATTTTTTTAAGCGGCTTCATGGAATACTTGTTCCTAAAATATTTGGTCATGTTTTTTTCTATTACACTTTCGCTGTTGATCTTTAATGATAAACTAATTACCCCATAAATAAATTATTAATAGCATATATAAAAATGAAATATTTCCTATACGCAAAAGATTATATCGAACCATATAATTCACCTGATTTTTCTCTGTTGGAAGAAAAATATTTTTGCATTTTTCAATTGATCACAGAAATAATCTTTCTGCACGATTAGTTTGTCACACCTTCTTGATAAATCAATCGTGACCTGCTTCTTTGGTACGAAATATGCAAATTATTCCAAAATTCTTCGAGAGACAATAGTTTTTACAAGAGTATGAAATCCATAAACATCATGAAGTTTTTTTTAGATACTAATTAACGATACGTTAAATATTCTGAAAAATCGTTCATTCTCAAGACGTTCATCAGAATTTATCGGATACCGTTCCCATGTGTACTGCCTATGAGTGTGTAAGTATGCGGATTAAATGTGCGACCGAATGAACTGTGTTGTCCGAGTGTCCGTTTGCTGTTTGCCCAACGAGAGGACCTTCGATCTCGGGGCGTCGCGAACAAGCATTTACTATTTGCGGGGTGGCAGAGATAATACGAGGGTGAGATTTATATCTTTACACCCATGCACAAACACAAATATGAACACACACACACACACACACACACACACACACACACACACACACACACACACACACACACACACACACACACACACACATGCGCACACCCACACATGTACTCTCCCCACATACATTGACAGTGGCTCTGGGATGTCCGGATCGTCGATTCGACCCTCTCTGCTCTCGTACAATCTCATACACTCCTATGTCCAGACTTTTCTCGTTCGCTTTTTTTTGCACTCACGACACGTATCACCGGGTACAAGCCATTCCGGCCGCGATAATGGTAGACACTGCCTATTCTCTCTGGTGAAGGGACTCATATGGAATTCTTTTCTCTCGATGTAGACCTATGTTGGTGTGAAATAAGAAGCGAGGCAATTGTGCCGTATTTCGTTTTTTTTTGTGTAAGTGTGTCGATCTGGGGAAGTCGACGTAAATTTACAACGCTCTCGGCAGGAAATCAGCAGGAAGTTTTCAATCTCAGCATTCAATTGTGAAGCTCATTCGAGATAAAGTTTCCATTACAGAAAACGCAAAGCTCAAGTTTAATCGATAATTTGTGAGCGAATGGGTAGAGAAACAGTATTATGTTATGGAAAATCTGAGGCTTGGGGTGCTCTGTCAACTGACGTTTCGGAATAACCAAGGCAATTGTCGCGACAGGTCTCTTTCCTTCTCTTCACTCCAATCAAAAGAATACAATTGAGTTGATTTTCAGACAACAAGCTATATGTTCATTGCCAGCCGTTCTAGACGAAATCTACAGCAAACCTCTAAGGTCGCTTTTCTAATTGAATTTATTTTATTAAAGTGTAGGGAAGACATAAATAAAAAAACATATCGTGGAAGCGGTAAAATGGACACTCCATATCACCGAAAGTATTACATACGATGGCTTATAAAAGTATTTGCATAAACTGTTTATTCGAATAAATGCGTCGAAGAAAAATAAAGATTTCTGCCGATTTTTTTTGACAATGAATGTGGATGGAAAGCAACATATGAAGCGCAAAAAATCGAAATGTGCAAATATTTCCCATTGGAAAAGTAAACTTTGAACTTTCTATATACATGTTATGTTGACTATCAACCATTTCGACACCTTTCAGGGCGATTAAAATTTTGTTTTAATCCTATCGTTGATTTTGGGTAACGACAGTGCTTGAAATCATACTTATATAAGTACGTGTAGATTTATCTGCGAGTAATTTGGAAGTCATTATTTTACAATGTTTTACATAGTGTTGAGTATGGGAATAATTAGCAATGCTGAGGCCGGTCTGCAAATCATCTGTCCGCTCGTATATATTCCAGTGCAGTGCCATTGTAGAGTCTTTAAGGTTTTCCATTTGCGGAGGGGTATATTCCGTGGGAGCATACGCAGGGCCCTTTCGAATCATCAATAAATGACAGTGGCGCCTAATAAAAGTAAGTTACAATGAATTATCATAACCAATAATAAACTGGAATCAAACATTCCACCGAAATTTTCTAGATTTAGACATTTTTACATTTTCTCCGAAAAAGTCGCGGTTACGACAAATCTTCTGCTAGTCACATTTTTCCAAGTTTCATTATTAATATTTTCGTCAAACGTTCGGTGATCGCCTATTTTCCTTGTTGTTGCGAAATCTTCAGCAGTTTCAAGAAGCATAGCGCATTGTATATCAAACATCTAGATGTAGTATATATAGATTATTAGATAGAAATGTTGCCAGCGTGTCTTCATTAAGTACTGCACAAATTAGACGATTTTTAAAGTCCTCATTTTTTAAATAAAATATCGTTGTCGTGGCTTGACATTTTTCCAGTCTATTAGGATGTATTTATACTTCATTGTTGACGAAAATCAGTTACGGCGTTACATCCACCTGAATGCCCGAAAAAGTTGCCATATACCGATTTTTTTTCTGGGAAACGGTTGGTGAAAAAGAAAAGCATTTTTTAAACACAAAGTTACATATATTGACAGCCCTAAAAAAATCACAAAAAAACGGAAAAACAACATAAACATAGCCGCCGGCTAATCGTTAAATAGTTTCGTGACGTTTTTAAACCTTGAATCTAAAATCTCAACACCAACCGGTTTATGAAAGTTAACATAAATACGAGTCGTTGAGTATCGTCGATTTTTTTAATCATTTTTTTAACCAACATGGCGACGAACTGAAACTCTAGCATACAAAATCTTCGAAGAAAGTGGTCATTTTTATGTAACTATAAAAAAATAAAGCTCGATTTGAAAAAAGTGAGATCGTCAACGATCTCTGAATGTTTCTCATCCTGTCTCCTCTACATTTGCAAACAATTCATTAAGTGGTTAGCGAGATATCATGTCCACCGACTTTGAAAACAGTGTTTCGAGAAAAACCCGTTTAAAGTTTGAAATACGGTGCTGCTACCACTCGCCCGGCCGACTGTTAGAAGCTGTGGCCTATTCAATTTTAGAAATATGTCAATGAAATTTTCAGGGAATGTAGCTAAAACGTGATATTATCAAATAAAAACATTTGTGAAAAATACCATTTTTGAAAAAAACATTTTATGAAAAATACGATTATTGAAAAATACCATTTTTTTAAAATACCATGTTTGAAAAATATCCTTTTTGGAAAGTACCAGTTTTGGTAATTCTTTAAATAAGTGACTTTTCCGAAAAATGAGCCTAATTTTTTTTTGTTGCCGCTTTCTCATTTATTGGGTTATAAATGATATTCAGTCGGGGGAACCTGTAATTCACCCCCCCCCCCCCCCCCGCCCCATAAAAAGTTATGGGGTCTTGAAGTTCGCGGAAACATGTGATAAAATAGGGCATTTTTGAATATTTCAACGCCTCTTTTGGGTATGTTTGGGTTTGTCCGTAATTTTTAATCATAATTGTTTTTTCCTCGAAAGAAAACGGTTGCTGAAAAATTTCAACGTGCCCCGACTGAATATCATCATTTATAACCCAATAAATGAGAAAATAGCAAAAACAAATGTTATGCATTTTTTTGGAATAGTCACTTACCTAAAGAATTACCCCATTTTTTGGATGCAGTCCATTAATTGTTGAATATTTGAGTTTGTGAAAGAGACGCCTTGAGCTTCTTCTTTCAAATCGACTAACCGCGCATGAGATGCAAATCGAACGAGGCAAAACTTATTCCAGCAAAGATTATTCAACTGTAAAGAAACAAAGATACCTTGCACAAATTCAATTCAATTAAACTACTCCGATAATCTATCGAACATAAATTTCTATAATTCCCCGTCGCTCGCAGTAGTTACGGAGGCCTTAGATCAGACTATCGGGCTTTAATTTTGGTAATACGAAAGCCTCTACGTACAGCGATCTTCATAAATCCTCATCGCGCTCTGAAGGAAAACGAAAGAGCTCCAGCGGTGGGGATGAAAGAGGCAGAAGAGCGAAGCAATGCGATCGAATGCACTATGTGTCTCGTCTAGCGGATGGAGTATTAATACCCGCCAAAGCAGGAGGCACAAGATCATCATCCTAGCTTATTGCGCCTATACGTATACACTTACCTATATGTGAGTTTGAACACATACGTATCGTACAGTTCACAGGAGAACAGTTCTACCGATCTCATACACGGGTAGTTTTCCAGTCGAGCGAACGTTCGACTAATGTTCGCGATCTGGCTGCTCTCCATTGATCTGTCCCTCCCTCTCGCTCGCTCTCTCCCCTTTTTCCATCTTGTCTCTAAATAACGCAAGGGGGTAATAAAAGGATAATGACCACAACGATAGTGCGGTATAGCGAACTCTTCGGATCGCGGAACACATCAGGGAGAAAGAAATAAAGAATAGAGGCAAAAGAGAGAAAAAAATCTTCGTTCTCTCTCATCCTAGATCGTGCCATCGGGTGGACGTTTAATGTGTGTATATATATAAACGTATATATGTACATGTATATACGTGGATATCGATAGTTGCGCGATCAACCCCGACAAAATTTATATTACGTCTTTGCACAGTGAAAACGCCGATATTTTACGAGGACGTTCAAACGTCGTTACTTTAGAACGCGCTATGGAATTATCCTTGACCTCACGATTTCTTCGCCACTCTGGATGAGCCGCGCTCGATGTTCGTACAAGCCTATTTTATACTACTTGCATTTATCGTCCATGTGTGCACTTCCATACACGTATATTATTCGAAGTTTCGAATCCAAATACACGTGCATGCACACACAGACGGAAGGACTAGACTGCGTGCGAAAATTCTCGATTCAATCTACTATCGATTTTTATTATCAACTTGCTCGGATCACATAAATCAGCTGACGTATGCACGTTATAAACAAGCTTCCTGCTGAGATACGATAAAAGTCTCGCGATCGATCCACTGGTGTACGAAAAACTGATATTCTCTTCGGTAATATCGCAGTAATGCTGTGTCTATGGAAAGAAAGATTTTTTTGTGGATATGCGAATGAGGGATTAAATCCGTTCAATGTTTGATGGCGACTTTTATTTTTTAACATTGGGGGTGCAGTAATTCTTTGGGGAGTCCCCAGATCCTACTACGTCCCTATGGGGATTTAATAGGGACTCTGCAAGTAGGGCCCCCACATTGGAAGACAAGTGGATTCCGCGCTATTTCTCGGTTGACGGGGGTTGTGAATTTTTTATTTGAAATTTCCAACTGGAATTTGTCGGGCTAACAAAAAAATATCCTTTCGCGATCCCGTGCTCAAGTTTTTTGGGAGTCCCAAGTTGCACCCACGTCTCAATAGAGATTTGTTAGTCACACTGCACATAGGGAGTCCGTACGCGAGTGGAAAACGTAACTCTTCACCGCCTAGCCACAAGCTAGTAAAGTGATGTTTCGAATCGCCATTAGCCAGCCGTCTTAGCGATTGACTACCCAGCCTTGTAACGCTTTGGTCCTCTAGTGACTGAATACAAAAAATTAGATGACGACTAGATAGAAAGAAATATCCCACGGCTGTATTATATTTCTGACCTCGCCATAACCTAGTTTTTTCAGCTAGCGACTGGGAACAAGAAAATAGGTGGTTATTAGATAAAAAAAAAATTGCGGCTATATATTTATATTTTCGTGAATTTTTTGCACATTATTTACATCATTGGGCCCTTTTACGATATTCTTCGTTATTCATTAATTAGGGTTATGATATCTGCGCTGTAAATATTTTAATGGTTCAATTTTAAATTATCTCAGACAAACGCTTACGCCGTAACGTGGTTTCGATCCCGGGACTTCTGGGTGATGAGTTGTGACGTCGTCCACTGAGCCAGTTCTACTTGTTTAATTTCTGAATTTTCTTAGCGTCTACACATGTTACACTACACAATGTCAGATTATTGAAAAATGGGTGGATTGACAAATGTAAATAACATTATCGGATCAATGACTCAATTGCGTTCGCATTGAGAGCGATAATCGCATAGAATTACATAACCTTACATTGTATTTGTCCGGTCATTTATTCCGGCTAGTGCGGCCGCAGCTGGGAAGTGTTGGCTAGGTCATGGCGTCATGCCCACTTGAGAATTTTTTTCTTTTGCTAAGCCACCTGAAACGCAAGTTAGCTAGCCAGCCATGAGTTATTCGCTCGATGGAACTACACGTGGTCACATAACCTCACTTTGTCATTTGTGGCCAAGATCAGCTGGGCAGTGACTAGACAAGGGCTGGATAACAAAACATTCACAATATTACTAGCTCATAGCGAGCCAACTATTGGTCTGTTCGTATGAGCTCAATTGGGCGAGCCAGTTACTAGGTCGTAACTCAGACAGGCTAGAACAATTTCTACTCGGGTAGGATTCAAACTGGATTTGTACATTGGATTTCGATGGGGAATCCCCATTAGAATCCAATGTACGAGGGTAACGGTTTAGTATAAGCATTCAATGTGATGACAAATTGGATCCCTCCTATGAAGTGGGGACAAGTATGGCAATCCAATTGGATCCCTACGACAATTTCTGCACGAGTGTTGGCGTGGCGGTTGTTTTTCTAGCTATTGATACTTAATACTAGGGCTTCGAAGTGTGTCAACAGAATTTTTTATTTCTCAACGGCACTGCATTGGAACGTCGCGGACCGTCTTCGGAATAGCCAATTGTTCCCATACTCAATATTAACCCGAGTAGAAATCCGACTCTGACTACAAGAAGCCCCGGATCAGGAATCCTGATTTCTTTTTCAGGCCTTGATTAGGATTTTTCATCAAGCCCTGATTACTTTTGATATGCAATACCTGACTTCGGCCTGGTGCGGGTGGGAAATCAAGGCTTGATCAGGGTGAATACGTCCCGTTACCCGATGATTGCTTGAAGCTAACCAGATCAGACGAATTGAAGTAAGCCGTAAGGCCAGTTTCCTGATCATCACTTGAAGGTAGCCAGACCAGGCAACTGGAGGTAACCGTAAATCCGTTTGCCTGACTATCGGCTGAAACCAGCCGGGTCGGGCAAATTGAGGGACGCCGTAAATAAAGCCTCCGTCCTACATGGTGGTCAGGCGCGGATAAAATGTCAGGCCGCACAGACAATATTTCTACTCGACATGTAAAATTGAATATATATGAAACCACCTTTGGATAAATGTGAGCATACTTATTTAAGATCATTACAAAGACCCTCTTGATGCCAAAATCAACGATCCGTTGAAAATAATGGAAGGACCGTGCTCAGGAGCGCCAATTTTATTGATAGCTACATTTTATTAAAGTGTTACATACTTCATGGATATATACAGGATGGGTATATACAGTATGTTAATAGTAAAATGTACGTTATTTTGTACTTTTGATTGATTCTGTTGATTTCAATTGCTATCGATTATTTATATCTATAGTATTTATATATCTAATTGCCTATCGAATAAAATTTGCAAAAGTATAATTTTTTTCAAAGCGATAAATCCAGCTCTTTTTTCAGCTACTATTTATACAGGGTGGGGAAGAAGTATGGAAACCCCTGGAAATTTCGGAGGGTTGGTTAAAAAAATTAATATTCAAGGTCAGGTTTTAAGTTATTTTCAACAAGGAATCCAATGGTAACCTTCAATTTGACCTTGAACCTCATCTTCAAGGTTATGTGAAGGTCAACTTTATTTTTTTAATGGGAACCCCTATTTTTGATATCAGCAATCGAAAAAGCGAGAAATGTTACGTTCAAATATTAGGAGTACAACTTTGCAGTGACCGTTTTAGAGAGCCACTGCGGCCGAAGTAGTGGCCCTAGCTCAATAAAAAAAAAGTGGCATTTTAAACTAGAGGCTCTGCCAATGTAAACAATTTAAAAAAGCTAACGGATACGTGTATGCATTATAAAGTTATAAGCACTCAAACATGGCAACCTACGAACCGAATTCTCAGCATTTGCGGGAGGTTATGATTTACTTCTTCAACATCAAGAAATCTGCGGCTGAGGCCCACCGTTTGCTTGTAGATGCTTACGGGGAGGATTCTATTAGTGAGAAAACGTGTCAGCGGTGGTTTCAACGCTTCAAAAGTGGAGATTTTGAGGTCGAGAACAAGCATGGTGGCGGAAGGCAGAAAGTTTTTGAAGACGGGCTGACAGCTGGGCGTTGTGTACTATGAGCTGCTCAAACCATCCGAAACCATCACAGGGGAACTCTACCGACGTCAGTTCATGCGCTTGAGTAAGGCACTCAAAGAGAAACGGCCACAATTCAACGAAAGACATGACAAGGTGATACTGCAGCATGACAATGCCCGACCCCATGTTGCAAATGTCGTGAAAAAGTACTTGGAAACGCTGAAATGGGAGGTTTTATCCCACCCGCCGTACTCTCCAGACATTGCCCCTTCTGACTATCACTTGTTCCGGTCAACGGCACACGATTTGGCTGACCAGCACTTCGGTACTTACGAAGAAGTCAAAAATTGGGTCGATTCCTGGATTGCCTCCAAGGACCAAGACTTTTATCGACGCGGGATTCGAATGCTACCTGAAAGATGGGCCGAGGTCGTAGCTAGCGACGGGCAGTACTTTGATTAAAAAATATGTAGCCACTTTTTTATAATAAAGCCTTAAACTTTTGAAAAAAAACGGTCACTGCAAAGTTGTACTCCTTATATGTACTCTTATATAAAAGCTTGAACTTTTCTCTGGCCGAAAATTTATTCAATCGTAATTAATTTTTGTAGTATAATAAACGAATTACCTGTCGATTGACAAATTTATTTTATGAAATGAAAAAAATTGTTTTTAACGAAAGAGCTGCGGCTTTACAGCTTGATTTATGAAAAATTACTAACAAGTACACCTACCCAAGTGAAACCCACGGAATTAAATAAAACTTGGCTTTTTCCCCACCCTGTACATTCTCTCGGATAGCATAATGCACTCATCTTGCCATTTGCATTGTCCTTTACGTACTTGACATTATCCAGTAATGCACATGTATAATATACACTAGAATAATTGATTCTGGACACTTACATTTTTTTCAATTTTGCATTTATCGATCATTTGTAGGTTAAAATCACTTATATTTTATGTTTATCAAAGTATGCTTATGGAGGCAAATATTAAGTAGCAACATTATAAATTGAAATACAACCATTCGAGTATCGGCGTAGCTGAATATACATTTTCTGTGTAAATATCAAAAAAGCTCATTTTTGTCAAAAGTGTCCAGAATTAATTCCACTAATGTACACACACACACACGCATACATACTTACATACATATATATATATATATATATATATATATATATATATATATATATATATATATATATATATATATATATATATATATATATATATATATATATATATATACACACACACACACAAAAGATGATTATTCAGTATCTCAAACGAGGATTTTTGCAAGCAAGTTGAGGCCATTTTAACAAATAAAAATAATGTTTCCGGAGCGTTCAGAGGCATCAATAAAACTTTTATTCCTTGCATCGGTGAACGAGCGGAGAATATTGCTTATATACAGATATGTATATATAGACGTGGAGAAGAGACGTCGGGCAATTATACCAGACCGGTAGCCATCTCGAGTATGTAGCGTTCAGGGTCCACGATTGTGGTATACAGGACGAAAGGCTCGCCACCTTATGGCCCTGCACTCGCACATCCAACAGCGGCGGCGGCGGCGGTGTCGGCGGCAGCACGATCTGTAATTGTTTCGATGATTTCCAGTACTCCGTGCCGTAGTATGGAAGCACGACCAACGTCAATTGCACCTGCGCACTTCGATTTTGTTCGCTTTTTGCGAGATCTCTCTCGCGCAACGACCGCGGTTCTCATTTCGTCTCGCACAGAAGAAGAACCGGATTTTTCGCGACCTCAACACGCAACCTCACCAAACCGATTGATACAAACATCTTCCCCACGGAGTATCTATAAACCTCTACTTTTGCAAATAACCGCAAGTTCGTGTGCAGCAGTTTATTATAGAGGCAACAAATATATACGTACTAATGCTCAATTCGTTTCAAGTTCGCTCGGAAAAAAATTCTTTCATTGCTTCGAAAAATCGGGGATAGTACGATATCCGGGGCGCAAAGTTTTGACCGTTGATTTTTTATATTTGAACCAAAATAATGAGAATTATAAGAATAAAATATTTGCTATATAGTTAAAATATAGTAAGTAAATATAGTTATGTAATAAAATATAGTTTCGGCTTCCTTAAGGAATTATGAGCGCTTTTAGCGGTGATTGGAAATGCGCCAAAATTCAACGATTGTTGACTCATGGGTACAATTTCTTTATTTTATCGTAAATAATGGAAATTGACCGGGCGAGCATCAAAATGTATTTCTTTATTCGGGTTTGTTTAGTGGTATCATATAAATACCACTAAACGTAGTATTTATATAATTTTCAACATAAATTCCGAGATTGTAATGCTTTATTTATTCATATTCTCTGTTTACTTATAACAATAAGAATTGTTCCATATAATGACTACACCAAATTACTGAACGATATATTTTACATAAACTTAGAGCCTTGCAAGTCCGAAGAGGGAGGAACCGTATACTTTTAATCCCTTTTCCGACTCCTAGCGATTAACAGTACTACTTTACTCTCTGTCTAGTCGCACTCGTAGGCGAGGAAAACATGGTAGTGGTATTTAAAATACACTTGTGGCATCTGAGACACTGTTGAAACTATACATTTCCAAGTTACCTTGCCTGATGTTCCTTGAAATTTTCAAATTCGTAAAAAATCGTCATTTTTTATAACTATCGAAAAATCCTCGCTTGAGCGCAAAACAAGCCAAATATCAACTTTTACCACTGTTCATATTTTGTTTATTTTGACTGGATAACCCTAAATTCACCGTCAAATTTCGGCGCCCTGGATATGGTACTCTTGCCGAAAAATCGCCCTGGCGGACTAATCAAACGTATACTGAGGAAAAGGGAAATTGCAGAGTCGAATAAATCGGCGATTATCGTTGATCGAGAATTCAGGCCAATCATATCGTTCGAAATGTATTCCAACGAATTTGCCCACGTTTCGCGGTTGCTCGGCAACCCTGAAAATCCCCGAAATAATAGGTATGACGTATCTGGATGCTCTCACATAGGAATTTTTTTCGCGCCTCGCTCGTTCCAACCTCCCACTCGTCTCTAATGGATCGTTTCAACACGTTCCCCACACTGCGATTCCATCAAAAATACAAATTTCGAAATAGAAATAAAAGCCCTCGCTTTTTTTTCAAACCGCGTCCGCACGTGTTCTCCATAAAAAGAGCGTAAAAAAATGAGTGTTATGGAGTCGTGAAAAGTCGATGAAAAAATTGCGAGAAAATTCGTTTTTCCCGTACGCGCGGTACGTAAAGCTCCGCGTATTCCGCGCGTTCAAACAAATTCAACATCCAAAAATGGATATGAAAAATCTCGTTTCACACGAAAAAGCAACGAAAAAAAAGAGAGTAGTCAGCGAGGGAGTTAAAAAAGCGGCGAAATATCATTTTGTCTCGTAAAAAGGGATTTCCATTGAAGAAAAAAAAAGAAGTTCGTCCAACGTATGTACAGGCCGTGCGATGGTGATTGAGTAGAATTTTCCCATCGGCGCTTTTTTTTCTCTTCATTTCGCTTGTTTTGCCACGGAAACGCACGTGTGTGTGCCTGCAATATGATCTTTTCGCCGGTGAGCTCGCACACCCGATTACAAACATGCGCGCATGCAGCCGAGCCGTGCAGAAGCGAAACGCGATTTTGCCGTTCTCGTCTCACGTATCGGCTCTCGTCGGTGAACGCGACTGCGTGCTCCTCGATGAGCCGAATAGAGGAGGAAGACGAGGAATAACGATAATAAGAGTAATAAGAAGAAGTCGATGGGAAAGAGGAAGAAGAAGCTGTAGAGGAAAGGGTGGAAGAGAGAAAATCGGAGAGAGAGCGGGAGAGAGAGAGAGAGAGAGAGAGAGAGAGAGAGAGAGAGAGAGAGAGAGAGAGAGAGATCTGCTGCACACTGGACCAACTCTTGGCTGCTGCTGGATGCTGCATTTGCCGGTACATAGGAGCGACAATCGTCGGTTCCCAGCAGCCCGAACGACCTCTCGGCCTCTCTCCTGCGAGAGAACCGCGCCCACCGTAAAAGAAATCTCGCGCGCGCGTTATCCTCTCCTCTCTCTCTCTCTCTCTCTCTCTCTCTCTCTCTCTCTCTCTCTCTCTCTCTCTCTCTCTCTCTTCCTCCTGGTACTCAGAGTACAGAGACGAACCGGAGTACCTCGAAGTATATTGCACACGCTCCGTGTGCAATATACTCCAGGGTATATAACGACGATCACCCTCTCCTTCGTCGCACACATCACCGAGAGACAGCGATCGCAACGCTTTGCCTTCTCGCGCCACCACTCGCGATAGCTACGCGCAGCAAAAGAGAGAAAGAAATTGGCGGGGAGGAAAGAAGAGCGTTAAAAAAGAAGCAAGATGACCGGAAAAAGGAGAAGGACGGGAATAAAGAATGAGAGAGGGAGAGAGAGAGAGAGAGAAAAGTAATTTGTTCACTCACACTCACTGCTGTCCTTCTCTCCTCATACCACACGATTTCGTTTCATTTTCTCCCCTTCTACGTATGCCAGTATATCGCAGTATCAGCCGTCTCACTCTTTTTTTTTCTCCCGGTACACGTACTCGAACTCTCGGTGCATCGAGGGCAAGGAGGGAGGCGGGCCAGGGGATCCGGGCACGTACATTTACGCGTGATATTATATATATATATATATATATATATATATATATATATATATATATATATATATATATATATATATATGTCGGTATATATGAAGAGAAGCATCGGCAAGTACTGCTACACGTACTTCTACGTACTTACCCTATCATATGTACTTATTATACGCAGTTTAAATACGCGCCACTACCACTTTTGCTTTTGCAATGGTAGGGAGTGAAGAATGTACATGATTTTGGTTGCAAAAAGCTCGTGATCGATACGGAAAGGAGCTGGAAAATCGATTTTTTTCCAAAGATAACCCGGCAACGACTGCCCATCGTTTGCAGTTAAATGGTAGCCACGCAAAAACAGCATGTTTTTGTCAAAATCGCACGGTCGTATTGTATATTCGCTGCTTCTGCGCTAACATTGGGACGAAGACGACCATGTTCTGTTTTTAACTCGTAACATTTTTTTTTAATGTCCACAAGTCGACGAATCGTTTTGAATTAAAAAATGTAAATCCCGGATTGTTTAAGTACAAAAGTTATTATATTTGTTGCTATGAATTGCTAACAATTGCCAGGAATTTTAAAGTGATGTTTCGCTTGGGACGAAATTGTCCGGGTGCGACCGCGCAGGGGTAAATTGATGTGTCCCGTATTGTATAAATGACTCGAATGGACTTAAGATTACGTATGAAAATATGTGGAATGTGGGTTATAACGCGTGTGGGTTATATAGCTACGCACGCTGCCCCTATGCTACCGAGTGCTTGTAACATCTTGGCCGCATATATGTCATAAGAGACCAAATGAATTCCTATAACTATTTGTTGTATGACATTAAGTATATCAATTAGTTAATATAATTGTGATAATTGGAGAGTGTTACCGAGTAACATGCTATAGATTTTTCAAACATAACCTTACACACACACACACACACACACACACACACACACACACACACACACACACACACACACACACACACACACAAACGCGCGCGCACGCACGCACGCACGCACGCACGCACACACACACGCACGTACGCACGCGCATACGCACACACACAATTTCCTTCTATGAAATGTGAAATTTTCTAACATGCATCCGAGTTGCATAACGTTTTTTGTCGTGACAGTCCATATCACCTTTTTTACCGAATTCAGAAATATATGTATTCAGAATACATGTGGAAAATAAAAGGTTATGTGCATCTATCGACTGCTGAGGCAAGCCTATTTATGGCCTTATCAGGGAAAGCCCTAATAGGGCCTCACCTAGGAAAGCCTGCATATGGTCTTATCAGGGAAAGCCGTGCAGAAATGTGACCGGGCATTCCCGACTTTGCGCATGGTCCAGGCCTGGCTTGCCTCGTCCGATTTACCTAACCGGGCCCTTTCATGGAACAGACCAGGAATATCACTAAATCTTTTCCCGAGCAGAACATTGACATTTCTTGAATATTAAATCGCGACCTATTATTAAATAATACTTTTTGCGTCATCAAAGATATGAATAAATAAATACAATAATATGATAAAATTTATTGTAATTGTATGGTCCGTTTTATTATCATATTATTTTCTTTAACAATAATCGACGCCTGACAATGCTATCATAAAAAATAAATTATGATGGTTGACGAAAATTATATGCTGATATGACGAAAATTATATGCTGATGCTGAAAATTATATGCTGATTACATTTATTGTAATTGTAGCCTCAATTACAATAAATGTAATCATATTATCACGGTAAATTATTAATATTCATAGTACAACGTCGACGTTCTTTTTATTTCATTTTTCTTGTCCTCTATATATTAACAAAAGTAATTTAGTGATGGTTTTATCGGCATTTTGAAAGAAAAAACGAAGAATGTTATCATAAATAACAGTATAACAATACATGTAACGACTTAAACGTTACAGATTTGTTTGACTCTCTCAACTGGACTGATTCATTCGACGGAGTTCAATCGGACCATCCTGACTTCCAGATGAATCAAATAATGATCTTTCACTTATAATAATTAAAATGAAGCTTCTATATATGGAATAAGAAGCTCTTCTGTTCGTGTACGTTTTTCTGTCTCTTTGCCTATCAGGAAATGTGAGCAAGCGTATGTATACACTCGTATACTACCTTAGCAAGTAGATAACAAACAAACAATATGTTGTCGAAATACTAAATTGAATATGCTCCCTTACCCCCTTATAGATTCCAAAAAACGCCGAAACGTCATTTTTTATTTCTTCGTTTGTTCCTGGTTATTTTCCGATCTACTCCCTACAACTTTCCTGGTCATTACTGGCTCGTTCTCCGGCCCGTTCCTGATCAGTTCCCGATGTGCTCCCTACGACTTTCCCGGTTATTCATCGCTTGTGGCCCGGCCTGTTCCTGATCAGTTCCCGGAAAGGGAACGGCGGACTGGGACCTAGCCTTAGACCCGTTACATTGTGAACCAGAGCCTGATATGATCTGGGGAAGGCAGATCAGAGGCAGTACTTTTTCCCGACGCAAATGTCTACACGGGTAGTAGGCTTTATCAGGGCAAGCCTCGGTAGGGCTATTTTAGTATTGCCTGATTCCGGGCCCATATACTTCCGGATCAGGATGTCCGTAATAGGTTTTACTCACACCACACCCCGATCAGGGCCTGCTCCTGATCAGGCTAACGCTAGGAAATGTCTACGCGGGAAGGAGGTATGAGGTCGGTACACCGTTCGAACCTGTGAAAAAAGTAACTGTAGTTCGTCGTCTTTCTGCGGAGATATTCATGATGATGTTTTAATAATCATAATTGTTTTTTATTCTTTATAATGTATACTTAAATGTAGTGCATCACCGCAATTCAATAAGTTGTTAATTTGTTTTGCAAACCGTATTCAAAAATTATATACGTCCTTCGAGCTGTCACACCATCCTTTAAATTCAGGAAATTACTGGATTTGAAGGAATCAAACCGTCTAATATAACAATGACCCGAACTTAGTATTTTTAACGTAATCGAATGATAATTTCATGTTACATCTTCAGGATTTAAAATTACGGATACCTATTCGAATAAATATTCGGTTGAGTAATTTCTATTCACCATTTTGAATTTGGGACATGGAACAATTCGAGAAATAAGGAGTGAGGCAACCAATTCAGGATCGAGTTTTTGTCAGGGAACTCCGACAAGAAATTATACATTTTTGGACATCGATACCTGATGAAATTGAACCACGGAGGATGAACTGTTCCTCGTAATCCACGTTTTGGGTATTTACCGTCGCTGAATGTTAATTCGATACTAATGTAGGTGTAATTTGATTAAAAATTAAGACTCTCAATTTAATATCAAATTAAGCTTCACCGACGAGCACAATTCTTTTTCTTATGCTCAATTTCAACCGTTATGTTCAAAAATGTTTAATTTTTCGTTAGAGTGCCCTAATAAGGGCCAGCATCCACCAAAGCGGAACGGAGCGGAGCTAGGAAAAATCAAGCAATCAACCGCTGCGTTCATGTCCATCGAAGCTGATCGGGACGATTCTATTGGTTGTTTTTTTCCTAGCTCCGCTTTGGTGGATACTGGCCCTAATACTCGATTAGGTCTTCATTCGTCTCCTTACTTCTTTCTTTAAATAGCTACCCAAATCCGGCATCCCTCTTTAAGGGGGAAATCCCTTTAGGCGAGGACAAAATTTACTGATTATCATGATTTTTGTTTAAAGGAAATATTTATTCACCATTTTTGAGACTTAGGGTATGTTTTATTACTACTTTTGGCTCTTATATGGTATTCTTTATTATTAATGCACACTGGGAGATAAGTGCATGTATTATTTTTTACAAATGTCTTCTCTACTGAGGCAAAAACTTGTCCCAGGGCAGCGTCAATAAAATTTGGAGTTTTCAAGGATTATGCGCGAGGCTGCTTCGATGCGGATTTCGAACTACCGTGGAACGTTAGAGCCTCATGGAGGGGGATACTCTAAGCGAGGAAAAAAATTGCTTATTTTTTAAGGAAATATATTTTTTTTTACCATTTTTGAGACTCAGGATATGTTTTATTACTACTTTTGGCTGTTACATGGTATTTTTTATTTTTGGTTAATATTTAAAAATAGCGGAGATATGGCACGGTCTTCGAAACTGCACTTTCAAAACTGGCGTGATGTATAGCTAAAAAACTCATCGACCAATTCTGACGAAATTTGGTATAAATATTTCTAACCTTATTGTCTAAAACATGGCCTTAAATGTTTTTGAAAATTAAAAAAAAGTATTTTTATTGCAATATCCAGCCATTTTTCTGATCATTCAATCTTCTTATCTCAACGCGTGTCATTTAATTGATTTTCAACATTTCTCACTTTTTCTTGGTTCATATTCTGCGTATGAGTGTTAATGAAAGAAAAATCTCCGTTAGGTTCTTACAGATCAATACCGCCGACGCTACATGTCACGCCGTCTGACAACATCCACCGCAACCCGTTTACAGGGCCCTGCCATACCTCCGTCATTTGTGAACATTTAAAAAAAAATAAAAAATACCATGGTACAGCCAAAAGTGGTAATAAAACATACCCTAAGTCTCAAAAATGGTAAAGAAATATTCCCTTATGAAAAAGTATAATGAAAATTAGCAAAAAAATTTCTCGCTTAAAGTTATCCCCCTCCTTAAGACCCTAACTTTTCACCGCAGTATCGAGATCGGTATCGAAGCAGTCTCGCTCAAATCCTTCGAAAACTCCAAATCTTATGGAGGCTGCCCTAGGACAATTTTTTCCCTCGGTAGAAAAGACATTTGTAAAAAATTATACATGCACTCATCTCCCAGTGTGCATCCTGTAACGAAGTTCGATGAAGAATGAGAAAATATAGTATCATTTTGGGCATTCTACCGCTCCGCAGTGGACTTCTAATCGTTCCAATCCGCGAGTGTCACTCGCTCCAACGTCCCTTATGACTACCATCACTCGTACGGATATTATGTTTATGGCTCTTTTTTTCTCAGCGTTTGAAAAGAATACCAGGCATCTCGTTATACCTCAAGCTTTTCAGATGCGAGGATTGATGCTCCGATATGGCTTCGTGGCGAGGCTATCCGAACACGCGGCTAAACCGGTATAACGACAGGTAAAATATGGTGCGAAGTCGCGGTACGAAATATCGGCAATTTAAGGGTGCGCAAGAACTCGCGGTAACGACTCTACTCACGACAGATACGACTATGACCTCGCGGCTCGACGGTGGACCAGCCCGCGTTTACTTTTATACATATACGCACGCATAAACATATAGATGCATATATACATACTAAATTTATATATACCTGTGTGTGTGTGTGTGTGTGTGTGTGCGCGCGCGTGTGCGTGTGTGTGTGCGTGTGTGTGTGTGTGTGTGTGTGTGTGTGTGTGTGTGTGTGTGTGTGTGTGTGTGTGTGTGTGTGTGTGTGTGTAAAGACCATTTCTTCTTTAGGGATATGAAAAGAAACTCCCATACAGGCTTGAAAGACCGACGAGGTATCCAACAGCGGCTAATGCCTCGCAATTTTCATACTCTCGATACCTTGCTGAGTAGCGAGTCGAGGCGAACGGCGGCAAATTCAACCAGATGCGAATAACGAGCGAGAATAGTGTACTCTTTGGCTCTCGCTGTGTCTATTCGTCTGTTTTCTCTCTCTCTCTCTCTCTCTCTCTCTCTCTCTCTCTCTCTCTCTTTCTCTCTCTATCGCGCTCTCGTACTGTCTGACACTGGTATCAACGTTCATCGTGTTTCATGGAGAGATGATAATTTTTACAATTTTTCACGGCATCGATATACACGTTGACCCCTTTGGCATCCGTGTAACACAAATAATCGGTATTTTTTGCGAAATAATTACGATCGTGCGCGCGCGAATTGATACAAGTGGATCCGATCCTCTTTGTTGCGGAAGTGGAGTGCATAGACGGGTTTTGAAATATTTTTGCTTGCATTGGATTTTCAATTGAGATGAACGGGAATTTCGCCTACTTCGAGATTTGCTCGTTCAAATCGACGACGAACCAATTGACGCGAGCGGGGGGTATCAGAGGGCAATAATGCATGGTTGGGTGCGAAACAGCAGAGAAGGCGGAGAAGAGCGCGGTGTGAATCCGCGTAATTGCGGCCGAGTGTAATCGGGCCTGCGCGTCACGACGCTCAAATGTAAGCGTTCAAACAGGTGAACACCTATACACACATGTGCATGGATACGTAGATTTATATGCAGGAGGCACGGATATTGTTACTGCGTGGCACAAAGGCTTTTTGCGGTGGCACAACGGCTATCCAAGCTATGGCTCAAGTCGAAACTGCTTGACATGAGATATAGCTGCGTGATTACGAGCGGCGGCAATTGGACATACAATAATCAACTTTTCTTCTAAAGAAATAAAATAATACTGTTTTTGGAAGAAAAATTCCGTTATTCCTTCAACCGATTGAAAGTTAATTTAAATCAAATTAACTTTCGTAATTTTTACGTAAAATCTACCTGCTGGGAACATCATTCAAGACGGAATGACACCTCATCGAGGTCGGTACGAACAGCTGTCTGCCCTTCAAATTTTCTGAATTTGAGGGGCAGACAGCTGTTTGTCTAGCTATTTAACGTCGTTTGGCAAAGTTTCGACGGGATCTGAAGAGCCGTTTCAAAGATTTTTGGGTATCTATAATTGTTCTCCCATACCGACAGCGATGAGGTGTCATTCCGTCTTAAGGATAGGTCAAAACCTAGGTAAGTCAAAAAGATCGATTGTTTAAAAAAGTGCTCATTCGAACGTACTATCCTTTTAGTGTCTACCCTGAAAATTTCATAAGGGAATTCGCAATAATGATGAAGTTATAGCGTTTTGTAACTGACCGGGTGAGAAACGACTAATGATTTGGGCACAGGTAGACGCGGCCGTTGTCGTCTGTTTGACTATGAGCCGGGTGTTCTTGCTCCTGTTGAATTCCGCAAAAAAATATCTAATGGAAGCGTCAACATCTAAGGAACATCCGTCATATGCCCCAGGAATCGACGATTTCATGTAAGTTTTAAATAAACGACCTATTTCAGTGTAAATATGCTTAAAACTTTAAGCGCCTTTTACTCGAGACAGTGTTTTCAAAATCGGTACCAGAAATATCTCCGCAACTACTTGATCAGGATCAAGTTTTGCACAGCTATGCTTCACACAATAATCCAGTACTTATCAAGCCGTTTTTTCAAAACCTGGCATAGTTTTTTTTTCATCATAAGTACTGAACAATTTTGAGGCGAAAAATCGCCGCTCCAGTGATTGCCAAAACGCGGAAAAATTTAATTTTTAAATTCCGGCTCGATAAGTACTAGTTTTATCTATCTACTTTAAGAAACAAATAATTTTTTTTAGATAAAAAATGGCAGAGTCACGTCTAGTACTGGAAACGCTGTCAACAAAAGTACGTCCCAGGAAAACGGCGGTGATTTTTTTGCCATTTGAAATTTTTCTACCAAATTTTCATACAATGTAGATAAATTGTCATACTTTAAAATGTATATCATGGTTCTTCGATAAAATTCAGTTTTATACACCAAAAAAATTGTTAAACATAACATTTCTTTTAGCCGTCTCAGGTGTATGCAAGCGCGTAAGTGGCTATCTTCGATTGAGTTGAAACTCATTTATGTGATCGAGCATTGAAAATTATTGGACACGGATTTTTTTATCAGCGTAAAACGGCTTTAAGGGGCAAACCACCCTTTACAGAAAGGCATGTCACGCCTTAATTTATATTTTTCAATACCTCTAATGGATTTTTTATCGCTTTACAGTCTATGAATTTTGCTTTTCGTTTTATTTAAATCGGTGGACTGGTTGTTGGTGAAGCTGCAAAATCACCGCTCGACGGGCCTGTCGTTGAGGGGTGGTTTCCCCCCTTAAAACTGTTTCTCCGATGATAAAAAAATACGTGTCTAATGGTTTTCAATGCTTTATTACATATGTGAGTTAAACAAGAATGCAGGGGGACACTTAAGTGATGTTCCTTGGGAGACTTACAAAATTCATGATTTTTCGAACGGTTTTTTTTGTTAATACTGTTTCGGGCTTACGATCGGAGTAATTCTTGTTTACGACAGGGAGAAATAAGTCCAGCGCTGATCGTTTGTTCTCTCTCTCCCTCTCCCCCCTCTCTCTCCAGGTTTTTTCTCCACGCCCTCTATCAGTCCTTTCCGCGGTGCTAAGTCATTTCGACTTTATTGCAAGGGCGTTTTCGTTCTCTATTCTTCCAGCACCTCTTCTTTCTCCTTCTTTCTCACGGTCGTCGTGTCTCCCTTCTTCGGGAACGACCGTCTCGAGGAGGAAACTGAGCGACGGAGAAAAAAGGGCTGGAAAACCACGTGAAAGAGAGAGCGAGAGAGCGAGAGAGAGTGGGAGAGAGAGAGAGAGAGAGAGAGAGAGAGAGAGAGAGAGAGGACGAAAGCAAAAGACAAGACCTGGATAAAACAGAGGGCTAGAGAAAGACCTGGTGGCCTGGAGCACTAATGCATCGTGAAGTGCTAATTACAGACTACCCTCGGTTGCCCTGGTAATAGCCAGGAATTTTATGGAGCCCCCATATAGTGCCACTGGAGAGTACAGCAACATTCACCATTTACTGTTGGAGTAGTATGACCCTATAACAACTATAGACAAAACCCCCGCCACCATCACCCCGGTGAACAACGAGAAGACGATAAAGCACCTCTCTCCTCCTATACGCCCGAATCGTCAACGTCCAGACTACTATTTCTCAAATAAGATTCACCGGTGCGATATCAGGAGCAGCAGTTCTTCGAGGTATATCCCCCGGGATTCTACACTGGTTTCGAATCGTTGTGCAAAGTCCCACAGGATCGCCTGATTACACGGTTACACACACACATACAATCGCCTTGCAAAAGCTCCGAGCTCTATCTCGCACCGCGCGGTCTGTAAATTCACGCGAACGCCACGTTGAGAACGCCTGAGAGCCGCGCAGTCGTTTCGAAAATCGCAAGTGCGTTTGTACCGAAGGGAATCCTCAGTGTAAGCCGACACTAACACACGGAGTATTCCGTGCCAATTTGGCTGAGACTCGATCCTGGTCGGTGCAAGTTCGCGCTGATATACCTTTGTATTTTTTTTCTTTCGATCTGCAAGACCAAAGTTTTTCGTCATTTTTTAAAAGACCGAATTCGGCAGACTTATTCTCGTAAGGACGCCGAGAATAATGGTTTGGTTGAATCAATTAAGGTTTCGTTTCAATTCGAACTTACTGGACTTTCCGTTTTATATTTCATAAAATGATGTAATGCCTTCAACGAAATGTTTCCATTAAGGGGTCTTCTCACTTTGGATGCTAAAAAAATGAATTTTTTTGATAGTTTTATATTATAGATATTGATATAAAAGTTGTTACACTTAAAAAATACACGTTCCAAAGACATAAAAAAATATATGTATTTATGTAACCCAAACAAACTTTAAACGGGTTTTTTTAAACAAAGTTTTTCGACGGCTTATTGATAAAATCTTCGAAACAACTGAACCGATCCTTGTGAAATTTTAACCACACATTCTTTACAACTATAGCTATAGCGCATATAAAGGATTCCTTCAAACTTTGTTGTTCACTATTTTTTTTTGCCAAAAACGATGAAAAAACACGTTTTTTTCGAAAAATGTCCGCCATTTCGTTATTTTTGTATTTTTTTGTTTCATTTGTTTCATTAGCATTTTTTTATTTCGGATGATCCATCTCCGAGATTTTATCAACAGTGTAGACCTACAATTTTGTAGGACATTTTTTTAACTACCATTTTCCTGTATAAATAGTGACTCGAATAAATGAAAAACGTTTTTTAATGCACTTCGAAAGTGTATTCATTAAGTGTAACAACTTTTATATCAATATCTATAATATAAACCTATCAAAAAAATGCACGAAATTAGCCTTTTTTTAGCGTCTAAAGTGAGATTACCCCTTAATTAAGACAGAGTCATTTTAAACTGGATGAATTTTTGAAAAAATGATCACTTTACAGAAATTGACATTTTTTTTATAATTTTTTCAACGATTTTATTTGATATTTTCCGAATTTAAATTATGGAGACATATTAAGAAATGTTTAAAGTGTCTCCCTGATTTTTTTAAATAAAAACGAAGGGTTGTTCGTCGCAGGTGGATGGAGTAAAATTGGGTAAAATTGACCCAGTGGATCTGGGTAAAATTGATCCCGTATGTCACAATCGTGGCCAAATATAAGTATGTCAACGAAGGGTTAGGTCAATCCTAGCTTTTCGATTACAAAGGAATTATATATTTTGCTGAAATAAATTTGTTGGTTCGTCACAACAGAATACTCACTCCAATAGAAAATTGTATGTTTAACTCCGACTCTACTTCACTCAAAGTTGATAACCCCATTCGTTCTCTAAACAAATATATTTGGTTTTGGTTCTTGCATTCAAAATCTCAGAAGTTGTAACCATAAAATAGGAAATCCCTGAAGGGATCTGAAATTCAAATCGCCAAATGGATTTTTATACAAAAATTACGAAGGTCGGATTGTGCGATTCTGTTTGATAGGAATAGTGTACAACACGATGATGTTCCCGCTCAAGATATCCCGCAGGTTCTTGTACGACCTGCTAAAAATTCATTTGAATCTAACAAATCATTCGGTAGACGAACTCTACTAAAATATTTATTCTCCTTGAGTCAACGACATCTTCGAAGTTAACAGTCAATGAAAATTTCACATAAAAATAAAAAGACGTGAAATGTTGTGACTAACTAGCCGCAAATGCAAACTAAGCGCCGAAAACAAGGTTAGGCTCTACAATACAATAATAAAATCTTTACGGACATATGGGATAGGACCGTGGAGTATTGCAGCGAATAGTTACATTCCGAAGATAGAAGCGTTCCAATCAATAATATCCGGGCCGGTATTAAACGCGCTGTGATACATCCGGAACGGGGAAATTCGCAAAGACCTTAAGGTGCCAATAGAACGCAAATAAATAAAAACAATGTACGAGATAATACATGGATAGGATCCAAGTGCATTCAAAGATGGCTGCAAGATTTTCCCATGACAAGACAACTAATAAGGAACATCACCCGGGTTACAAGTTGGAATTTTTTAAAAAAATCGATTTTTCTTTTTCGACGGATTCTTATAATATAACCTTTTAAAAATATTCTCTGAAAATTACAAGTCGGACCGTCGCAAATTGGGGGACTTATGAGCGTTTACAAGTAGGTCCACTTACCGCTTTACCATTACAGGTAAACATTTTAAACGCGTTTTTCTGGGAATGACTGTTTCAGAATCGGTGACCAAAATATCTCAAAAACTACTAAACCGATCTGCTACAAATTTCACAGACATTTTTTGTATATTAAAAGGCAGTCCTTAATCGAAGGATTTTTGTTCAATGCATTTTTTTTTATATCGAGGAAAATAGAGTATTTTTTCACCGCAATTTCGACGACCATTTTCGATCGGCCATCAATTTTTCAAAAATCATAATTTTATTGAATCTTTCGATTAAGGACTAGATAATACGGTACAAAAACTAAATTCATTTGGATTTTTTCATTCCAGATGATTTGCTCCCGAGCAGGAGTGGTCATCGCGAAGGACCTTTTTTGCACAGCGGTCTGTGCAGTTTACTGTATCTTCGTCGTTTATAAATATTCCCCAATAAAAAAATTGTCAAAGATCCTTGAAATGATACCCTTTACTATGAACAAAAGTTAAAAAACTGCACCCATTTTCAAAAAAAAAATCACGAAAACACCTCTTTTCCCGGCCGCAAAATAGGCGTAACCCCTTAAGGCAGTCATCCCGTGCGACTGATTAAAAAAAGCGCGAGAACTGATGCCAGGGAGCGATAATCGGCTTTGCAGGATTTTTTCGAGGAAACTGAAGGTTCACTTTGTGGACCAGGCTAACAGATTAAGGGTGAGTCATAATTGTATTGGTGATAATCGTATTTGAACCTTTAAACGCGTTTTTCTCAAAACTATTTTTCAAATTAATAACCACGATATCTCGAAATCTCTCGAACGCATTACTTTAAAATTTGAATAACTTATTCAGTTACTCACGAGACACTGCAATTTAGAATAATTCCGATTTATCAAGCTGTTTTTTTTTTCATGTTGAAGAAGTCGTGAAAAATCACCAAAATTCACGAAAAAATGTTCAACAAGGTGCCAAAAATTTACCTTTCAATATTTTGTAATAATCCTAGTTCCAAAACTAGTTCATACTTCACAGATTGAAATGCCGTTGGATTATTTTGTTTCAGATAAGCAGAACGCCCGCAATCGTGGTCACGGCAAAAGACTTTTTTTGAAATGAGTGGCTAACAATAAGTTCCCGTGTACTTCAGAAATGAGCGACGATTTCGGGCTGAACAATTTTAAAGTGTGCTCAGAACATGAATAAAAATGTGGTGAAAAGTTCGCAGTTGTATGTTTATTGAGTTCGCTAAAAAAATTTCCTATGGAAAAAAACCTATAGAAGTATTTAAAAAAATTTAATTTAGGGACGACGCGCTTTTCTTCGAGGGGTGGTTTGCACCCTTAAACCCATTTTCCGCCGATATAAAAAATACGTGTCTAACAGTTTTCAATGCTTTATCACATATATGAGTCTCAACAAACTCGATGGCGGACAATTAAGGGGTCTTCTTACTTTAGACGCTAAAAAAGGCTATTTTCATGCATTTTTTGGATACGTTTATATTATAGACATTGATATAAAAGTTGTTACACTAAATAAATAGACTTTCGAAATACATTTTTTTTAAACTACGTATTTATGTAAACCAAACAAACTTTAACCGCGTTTTTTCTCGAAACGACGTTTTTCGACAGCTTGTTGGTAAAATCTTCGAAACCACTCAACCGGTTCTTATGCAATTTTAACCAGATATTCTTTACAACTATAGCTATAGCCCATATCAAGGATTTTTTTAAATTTTGATATTTTCTATTTTTTGTTGCCAAAAACGGTGGACCAAAAAAAGTTTTGTTTTGTTTTTTCGAAACATGTCCGTCATTTTGTTATTTTTGCATATATGAAATTATTGCATTAACTTATTGAATCTCAAACCGTTAATTGTCATTAATATATAGAATCTAAAACCGTTTGATTTTTTTGTTTCGGATGATCCATCTCCAAGATTTCAGCAATAATATCAACCTATACAAAAATTCATAAAAATAGCTTTTTTAGCGTCTAAAGTGAGAATACCCCTTAAGTGATGTTCCTTGTAAGAAGAAAGCATTCGCCTTGACTTACACGCTAATTGAAGGTGTACCATCATATATCCGAAGTGGCATCCCATTCGGGACTGTCACACATAAATGCTACAATTTCTGAAATCTATATATTAATTTACCGAATATTCTACTGGACAAATTATCAAGTGCATAGGGGGAAAAATTAATAGTTCATTAGAAGGTGTGCTTCCAATGCACTTATTTCTTTGAATTCGATCAATATTTTGGAGTGAGTGAATAAAAGTATAGTTTCTTGAAATAAATATACGTCAACTGTACCGAATTTGCTGACTGAAACACTTTTTTTTTTCATTTCAACACCAAACGAGCATACCATGATACTGGTTGATAAAACGCGGAAGCTACTTCGTCCCGGCGAAGCTTCACGCGCGGTGAAGATTTGAAAATCTGCGAAAATAATTTTTTTTAAATCCAGTAATTGTTTTCGCAAATTTAGAATGGCCCATATGTACTCCAGACGGCTGTCTGGTGATGTCAGCTTGGAGTGTACGATGCTGTGAGAGACAGAGGCCCGTCTCTGCAGAGGCCGTACTGACCGTACTTCATTACCCGGGAGCCCTCGGCCCTCACGGGTCATCCGTTATCATTTTTACAACTTACGCCATTCAACAATGTCGAATAAAGTCCGTTAGGTATTGCCGGGGCGTTTGAGCTTTCGCGGCTGGGCTTGCTCGCGGGCGCACTTCGTTCACTCTAGGGATAGGGTAAGAGTCGAGGCTGACACTTGGGTCGGAGCCGATACTGCGAGGAGCAAGCTTCCAGCAATTTCGTGAATATCCCGCGCAGCCTACATCCGGCCATATATAAATACAGTTTCGAGTGATCCAACAGGATAATCCTGGGAATCACGTATCCTCGTATTCCATCGGGAATTTTCCAAAGTTCATCCTAACCTAACATCAGCATCGTTGCAAGGAAAATTACCACACTGAGTCTGTCGGCTACACTTCAATTATGAATTCGAAATTTCTATTGACTTTGTTGCGAATTACTAATCAATTGTTATCCAGATATTTTCACAATCTGTAGCATCTAATATTACCAGGCAAAATTTTATGACTCCCGCTTAAGGAGTTTTAGGACAATAGACAAAGTGTTACCATTCAATTCAAATGTATACAGTTACTTATTTGTCTCGTACTGAATTGCCCCTCCAAGTTTTAAATCGATCGTCTACACTGTTTCTTGCAAATTTACAATTGAAAAAAATATACTTTTTATCATACGGCATTTAACATTATGACCCTGATGACAACATTTTCATAATGGACTGAGTCGTTTTACAGTTTTTCATAACATTTTTTTACACTATTTCGTGCGTAAAACTACTATTCTGTGATCGGTATAGGCATCTCCTTATGTTAAAAAGTGTTTTTTTTTTCAATTATAAATTTTACAGAAACGGCGTAGACGATCGATTTAAAGTTTGAAGGGTGCATTCAGTATATGACAAAGAATTTACTGTATAAATTTGAATCAAATAGTAACACGTCACCAATTATCCCGAAACTCCTTACCGCTTTATTAACTAAAATTAACTTAAATATTAAGGGGTCAATCATTTTTCAATTAATTCCATCTAACACAGAGAAACCTGCCGCAGGAGATTTTTTTCCCCGGCACACATTTTTTCAAAGTCGTCAGTTCAAAAATTAATTGTCCCTTGTGACTCTTACTTATTCTGGGCCAAGAGAAATATCGCGAAAACAACGCTATCGATGATAATCCATTAAAAAAAATCTTATCGGTTATCATCGATATGCAAAAATAGTTTTTTTTTATTATTGGTTATCATCTCTATAATTTTTTTTTTATTATTGATGATATCGTTATCGATAGCGTTATTTTTAGCGATATTTCCATTGGCCAAGAATAAATAAGAATTTCAAAGGACGATTAATTTTTGGACTAACGACTTCGAAAAAATTTAAATGAGATCCAGTGTACATGAGCATGTGTCAGTAGAAGGATGAAGGGCCAGCAACAGAAACAACGTGGCGTCCTGAGCTGGTACTTTAACAAGGAGAACTCATTACCATTCGTCAATTTGAGCTACGTTCGTAGCGAGTGACCAATGGCTCTCTATTCCGCGTAATGGCCAACCGCCCGACATCAGTCACGAGGAAGAGAGTCCCTCACCGTGAGTCCGGGAGAACGACCTGCCGCTCTTTCTATGCCTCTGTGAATCCTCCTGCGCAAACGAATTTTCTCGGTGGCAATGGGCAAAGCTGAGTTCTCTGCTTTTATATGGAACACACACACACACACACACACACACACACACACACACACACACACACACACACACACACACACACACACACACACACACGCAGACACACACACACACACACACACACACGCGTGGATTACAGACTGTTATTTAACAACCGTCGGGCACATTACAAACAAAACGATGAACCGTGCTCCGTCGAAGAGACCCCTCGACCCGATACGACTCTGCGTCGTTGAAATTCTCGACAAGAGCGACGTTGACCATACACAAATGCAAGGGTTGTTGGGGGTGCTGGTGCGTCGCTATTCAGCCCTACCGGGACACCGAATCGCGTGACGAGAGGGTGACCAACCCCCGAAACAAGCCGATCACGAAACTCTTGCTGCGCGCCCATTCTGTAAGTATTTCATTTGGCAAATTGTAGCGTTGAACACCCTCGATCCCATATTGCAACACGGTGGACGCCTACCTTAGGATTGATCTTCCAAAAGAAAATGTGTACGATGATCAGGACGTGTGACTTCGGTAAAATGGCAGTTTTCGGATCGAAACTACTTGTACAACAATTGACAAACTAATTGAAAAGTATACAAAATCGGTCTGCGGAGTGCCAATTCTTAGAGTAGGAAAACAGACCTGCCTTTTCGAAGATGCTCGTGGGCCATGCTTGGAATTTATTTAAGTCCACTCTGGCTCGGATGATGATCGTATGGACATCCGCGCGTACACACGCATGTTTTATGTTCATAGGGAAGGGTGATGATCAAGACGTTCGGCGTCGGGGACCGTTTTCATAGTGGCCTCTTTTCTCATACTCAATGTCACAAAAATACTAATGTATTTAAACATCACTTTTAGATAGATGCGCGAACTTTTATGGTAAGGACATTTCGAGGACTGACCTTACTGCAAAATTAACGTTTGGCTTAGAAAAAATGTTTGGGACGTCATCTAGCAGCCGGATGTATAGTGACCGAAGTTATATAGATATGGTTGGTTCAGAATGTCCTTTCCCCAGGATCAGAGGGTGAATTCCACACGACACAATTTTCACAGTAGGGTCAAACGAGTTCCACTAACGAGTTGACAAATCGAGCCTCGCGGGAGTCGTACCACAGATCAGACCTATAAAGCAGAGGAGGGATAGTACGGAGCCTTCGAGACGAGAGATCGAGCAATAGTACTACATGAACACAATACCAGTACCCGTGCATACATGGATGTATACATGCTATACCTAATCGTGTAAGTATGCGTACTAATTTATGACAATTGTTCAGAAATTTATTGGACACTACTCTTCCAATCTCTTTTTAAGTACTTGAGCGTGGATAATTCCATTTATTGTTATCATCGTTTCATCATCATATCCTTGTCGATTTAATTGTCATCGTTCATTATCAGAAAAACATCATTCCAATGAACGTGAATTTGAAGTGGTAAAGGGGTCTGCATAATCTTTAAATGTCGAAAATATAATTTTTTATTCCTAGGTCTTATAGCCTAGGGTCTTAGCATCAATTTGCAATAAAGGTTTGGTGAAAATTAATAAATTCACCAAACCTTCATTCACAATGAAGATTTTTGTGAAGGGTGAGATCACCCTCTCGCTATGGTGAAACGCCCCGCTGCGATTTACTTCTTTTCTTTTCCGTTTTTTTCGAAACTATTTTTTGATGACACGGTGTAAGTCGTATCGCCAAATCCTATGGCCGAAGATTTTTGGATGTGTTTATCCATTTTCAATAATTCATGATTAATCTCTTGTTCTACAGCTTGCCATTATCGTATTTTTCGAAACGTCATAAAAGTATCCGGTCATATGAAAGTTTTATTATTCATACTGATCAACGGAGTTGCGAGAACCACCGACACCGATTAGCCATCTAGGAACGACAGCACTTGGTTTACGGCACCACACCATGGTTCGTGCGCGGTATGAGGCTGTATATTTTTCGTAATTATTTTCAAGCAAACGATGGATGAAATTTTTTTTTGTTAATACTCATTGTCAATATATACATATAGAAGACTGTAGACAAATTTTTGTACTGGAATCTAAAGTATAGTTTGCGGTGTACGCCGCTTCCAAAAGGACACTCCGACAAAATTGCTGCTCGATGGTTGACAGCAATTAAGCCATACGGTTCATCTGAAAAATAAAATAAAAACATATTTAGAAACTGGACATATAGGTTTACAGCATAACGTAAGGGAATTTTCATATCTAAAAAAAAATGGCGGACCAGCTAATTTTATTTCCGATTTCCATGGAAAATTTTCATCGTTCATAACAAAAAAAGTAGGGGGCCCTTTATAAAAAAAATTCCTACGTGGTACCATAGAGATTGGATTTCCGAACAGTTTAAGACTTGGCGCATGCAAATCAGATCAGTACTTTTTTTAATATGTTGTCAACCAGATTGAAAAACGTAGTTTCGAGAAAAACGCGTTCAAAGTATTGCTGGAAGATAATTAAACAAACTAAATTTTTGTTTGTCTCTTTTTTTTATTTCTCGCCGTTAGTCAGCTATTCCTGGACCATACAACAGCTCCTCAGCATCCAAAGACTCATCATTTTTTTATGTTTTGCACGCAGACGACCCTCATGCGTGCTTTTTTCGGATTCGTGCTCGGCTTCGCATATTCGTTTCTCGTCGATGTTTTGACAATATTGGTAGAGTGTTCCACCAATCTTTATGTTTAACATCTCCAAAACATTTATGAGGCCAATATGACCATTGTTAAAAAGTACTGAAGCAATATTAGCGGCAGTTTCAACTGTGGGTCTGCCGCTCCACGATGTCTTTGGCGCAAATTTCCATAAAACAGAGTCCAAATACTCGTTGTTATTCTGGTGAAAATCGCCTAAACATCGTTGAAGAAGCTCGTCTTTACTGAGGTCCACGTATGTCGGTTTCATTGCCTCAATGACATTTGGAGACAATGCAGGTTTATGTGTGTATTCGTTCAAGGTTCCTTTGGTATTTGCCTGCTGCCACGAACACCACCAGTGTTCTCTTTCCGGGCAATACTGATGTTGGGGACTTGTGTCTGTGGAACATTTGTGATAGAATGTAGCCCAGACTGCTTTTTCATATCTTCCAACGAATCACTATTCTGATGAATTGCAGATTAATTCTTCAGATAGAATGCAGTTAATTCATCAATGAGCTTTCCAGTCAGCTTTCTCTTTCCACCGAGGCCCTTATTTCCTTTTTTACAATTTCGCAATCTTGTTTCCATCCGTTTTTGAACATGGTTGACACATTCTTGTTTCTTCACATCATACGGACCCCAACAAAGAGTCGCTAGGTAGCAGACCCGTTCGACAGCCGCACAAATGCCGCTCCGCGCGTGGTCGTGCGGTACGAACGGTTATACATAAAATGCTGTATCTCCGCCAACTTTACAAATTTCTTCAAAAAATATGGTGAGAGCATTCTTAACAAATGTATCTTTCAGAAAATGAAAGAAAAAAATGTACCGTGGTGTGGGGCCTTAAGTAATCATAACTCCACTGGTTAGCAATATTTTTCCACAAAGAAACTCAAACTTGGCAAAATTATGTATTTATTGTTTGTACAATACCGACCCCGTCATCCCAATGCGCGCATCTGAAAAAAATCTTGAAAATCAACCTGCGTTGGGGGCCCAAGCTTATGCAGGCGTGTCAATGAATTGCGTGGGATGGAAAAAGCTTAGTTTTTGCGTCTTTTTTCAGTTCTAAGGCTCGTAGCTTATTAATAAAAATGATTGTTTCGTGCAAGGATTATTTAACGTCTGGTCTATATCGCTCTATATGAGATATTTCAAAAACCGGAAGTCGAGAAATATTCAGGAGGTGGAAAGACTGCCTCCTATTTATGGGACATTCCATGCCATTTCACCTAACCCGTGACCCCGACTATTTTTTATTTTGTCGATTTCTTTTTGTAAAATTGTACGCCATGAAAGGAATATCCACACCATATTTTAGATTTTCACGTCTTCTTCTTTAGGAGTTGAAATTTTCCAAAAAATGTCGATTTCGGTAGTTTTGGAAGCGTTTAAACACTGATAACTTCAGAACTAATTGAGATATCGACAAATGTCAATATATAACATTTTTTTCATTCTGAAGCATACTTTCGTTAAGAAATATGAAAACATATCAATTAGCAATGTTAAAATTTTTTGCTGCTAAAGTGCAAACTTTTAAAAACCAATGATTGCCTTTCTTAATTGTTATAAAAAAATTCTCTAAAATAGAGTGACCTATTCTATGATTTTTAAGACTAGTCTCACCGTGGGCCCATTTTTCCTCCTATTTTTTTCGAATTAATAATATTTTCTTGAAAAGATTTTCATAATTTGGATCTCCTATAATGCTGTTAATGATTTTGTGATTTCCAAATCGGCTTCGACAGGCCTGAAACGGTTTAATTTTAACGTATGCTGAACCAGACGAAAGAAACATTTTTTATTAAAAATAATATTTTTTTGTTAAATTCTGCACAAATAAAAAATAAACCGTTTCAGGCCTGGAAAAGCCGAATTGGAGATCATAAAATCATGAATAGCATTATTGGAGATTAAAATGATAAAAAACTTCTCGAAAAATATTATCAATTCGAAAAAAATAGAAGGAAAAATGGGCCCACGGTGAGACTAGTCTGAAAAATCATAGAATGGATTACTCTATTTTAGAGGATTTTTTGAAAAGAATAAAAAAAAGGCATTCGTCTTTGTAAAAAAATAGTTTTCACTTTTGAAGCGAAAAAAACGCTGACATTGAAAATTGATCATTTTTCCATATTTTTAACGAAAGTATGCTTCAACGTGAAGAAAAGTTATATATCGACATTTGTCGATATCTCAATTAGTTTAGGAGTTATCAGCGTTTAAACGTTTCCAAAACTTCCGAAACCGACGTTTTTTTTTGAAAAATTATAACTCCCGAAAGCGAAGAGATAAAAATCTAAAAATGAGTGTGAATACTTCTTTCACGGAGTATAATTATACAAAAAAATCAGAAAAATAAAAAATGGTCGTGGTCACGGGCTAAGTGAAACGACGTGAATGTCCCATATGCCAGGACAATCCATACAATTTTTTGTACATCTGTGAAGATCATATCATAATTTTCGCAGCACTAACATGTAATTTCTTAGCATGACCAAAGCTAAACGATGTATCCACTGCCGACATTTTTTATTTTTATATCCCCGTTTGAGTAACCTGATAAGCACTTTCAAACTTTCCTAGCTGCATCATGCTACGAAGTTGGTCCGCGTGCGAGAACAGATTGCAAAGCTCTATATTTGAATCGCACAGTTCAATCGTTATCTCCCACGGTTCAGGGTATGCGATAAAATCGGGAACACTGGATAGAAACTACACTACAGCCGTCCCACTCTTAATCCAATCGAAACCACAGAATAACGTTTAACCGGAAGCTTCCACAACTCGGTGCTCGTCAAATCCGGGGCAGGTAATACGGGAACAACAGTCCGGATATGTCTTGGAATTGTCGACATCAGTCCTTGTCTCTTCCCCACTGGGGCATGCTTTTATAGGGAATCTGGAATATACACACAATATATGGACGGTCAAAAGAGGAGCTATGCTTGTGAGATGCAACTTGCAGAACAAACATTCTATTCTGCAAGTCTTTTTGTATACAAATCGATTATTGATTAAGGAGAGATATACACCTAGATGGCCGAGGTCGAGGATTTAGAAGCTATGAACATTCCGTCGACCGTAGAAGACGTACACTATGGGCCTGGTATCGATGATTCCATATAAGTTGACAAATTTCATGATTTATTCATTCCCAAATTTTCAAACGCGTTTTTCTCAAAACCACGTTTTTCAAATCGGTACCCAAAATTTCTCGAAAACCAATGAACCGATTGCCTTGAGGTTTTTTGTGGTTATTCTATTCACCATTATCTAGTACTTGTCATAGGATTTTTTTCCGTTACTTAGTTTCTGTTTTATAGGCAAAGTAATGACTAATTTTTGGCCCAAAAATCACTATTTATGTTCAAACGTCCGCCATTTTGTCATAAATCGATATTTTCAAAATCGGCTGTGACCAGTACTAGATTATAGTATCTAATTTAAAAATCTTTTTGGTTTTTTTCCGATGATTTTTGAAGAAACGCCAGTGGGTACCGCATACGCAAATTTTTTTACGACGCTCCAAGGATCATACAATATCCTTGTATATTTTTGATATTTTTAAATAAAGGAAATTAAACATATTTTTGAATGTATATACTTTTAGATAATTAAAACCCCAATCCGAAATTTCAAAAAGTTTCCCTTGAAAAAATTCACAAAAATGACCTTTTTTCCGGCTCCTAGGTGTATATCTCCCCATAATGGAGAAAAACGAAAAATCAAAGCTTGTTTAACGAACATTGATGCTTACAAAAAAATCGTCGTAATTAAAGAGAGATATTATGTAAACAGGTGGGTTTTATGCAACTTACGTCAGTATCACAAGGTTAACCCTTAGAAGCATACATTTTTTTAACGATCCTATTATCATGAAAATTCTTACTCGGGGGTTTTCGGGGTCGCTGATTACGAATCTGAAGTCAGATTTTCAAAATTCAAGATGGCGGATCCAAAATGGCCGACACCGAAACGTAATTCTACGAGAATATTGATGAAAACTTGTACTTAGGGGTTTTTCGGGTCACTGATTACGAATCTGAAGTCAGATTTTCAAAATTCAAGATGGCGGATCCAAAATGGCCGACACCGAAACGTAATTCTACGAGAATATTGATGAAAACTTGTACTTAGGGGTTTTTCGGGTCACTGATTACGAATCTGAAGTCAGATTTTCAAAATTCAAGATGGCGGATCCAAAATGGCCGACACCGAAACGTAATTCTACGAGAATATCCATAAGATTTTGAAAATTTACTCTTTCTTGGCACAACCCAGAGCTAACGACGAGGACGTGAAGAGTTATAGCTCCATTTCTTTTATTTTTTTTTCATTTTTTTTCATTTTTTTCATTTTTTCATTTTTTTAATATTTTTTTTTAATTTTTTAATTTTTTTATTTTTTTTCTATTTTTAACATTTTTTTAGTTTTTTTTTTTTTCATTTTTTAGTTATATATAATTATGAGGAGATAAGTGTTGACTTTGAATCAAGTGTGGTATCTTTGAAAACAATTCCTTTCTGCCAAAAGACACAGTGGTACATTGCATGTCATACATTTCCATTTTGTCCTTCTCTGATCCTTTTTTGTACTGCAATGAGCACATCGTCTCGACTCATTTGCGAAAACCGGCATATGAGCTGCTTGTGAGTATCTCTTGTCTAGAGATACTTGTGGTTTACCATGGTGAGAAATATCTGAGACATGACTTTGACGCTTTCTACCTCTAGGATTTGGAATTTTATGTTTTACTAATTGTTCCACCAATAATAATCGAAATTTTTTTAAAGTTAGTTTCGAATTTAGCTCTTTTTCTTTGTACAAAATATATGCATTAGTGATAGTGAGATCGAGAAAATGCCAAAACAATCTAAACCACCACTTTTTGGATTTTCGATCAATTTTATAAACCGCAATTAGGCGATCAGCAGAGTCCACATAGCCCATATGCTTATTATAATCTGAACAGATTACAGGGCTATTGACAGGTTTTAGAGAACCATATTTTTGTCTACGATTCACGATAGTTACTTCAGAGGGATCATGGTAATTTGATAAGAAATGAACAGGTTTCTTATCCATCCACTTGACCCAGCTGAGACCTGTATTTGTAGTCTTAAATTCGTATTCTCCTATTTCCATTTTTTTGCCTGTTTTTTTTGCTTTTGCATTACTCGGCAGTCCAGAACGATTTTGTCTTACTGTACCACAAGCAAAAATTTGATCTTGTTTCAAAGATAACAGAAGGTCAACTCCTGTAAAGAAATTATCGAAGTATACGTGGTGATTGCCACCGATAAGTTCTCGTGTGAGGTCTTTTACTACTCGGGCGCCCAATTGTTTTTCAGTACTGTCTGTTTTGCCAGTATATATTTGAAATTCACAAACATAACCAGACTCATCCGCACGAATCCAACATTTATATCCACGCTTCACTGGTTTAGCTGGCATATATTGCTTCATACTACTCTTTCCTTTGAACTTTATCATAGACTCGTCAATTGATTGGTACTGGCCTGGCTTGAAACATTCTTTGAAGTTTTGAGAGAGTTCATCCAAAAGCGGTCTCAACTTATACAGCTTATCATATCTTGGATCGCCTCTTTTCGGTTCTTTAGAATTATCGTTGATGTGCATATGGGACAGAAAAAAACCGAAACGATTGACTGTCATGAGAGAAGATATATACGAGTCATGCATTTGAGGATTATCAGACCAATAATCGCGATAAGATGGTAATTTTTTTATCCCCATCAGAACATTGATACCGAAAAATATTTTCAGTTCTTCTCTCGTTATGGGACTATGCTGACTGTTTTTTTGAGCGCAATACAAATTTGTTTGTTCCACGATGTGATCCAACAGGTGTGTAGGAAATAAGCAAGTGAATATCTCTAATGGAGATTTCGCGTTTTCTGGAATGTTTGGACCAAAGCTTTTGGAAAATGGAATATCCGTTCTCAATTTACTGATGGATTCCCAAATGTGACCTGCATCGGGATTTTGTTGGTCTGGTGTACTAGCATCTTCTTCTATAGATTCCTCATCTTGAGAGATATTATTCAAAATAGGAATCGATTGGTCTGCGAGTGACTTTGAATTCACAACCTCTTCTTCATCATCACAATTGCCAAGTCCATCAACTGATTCTGAATCGCTAGGGATTTCGGTTTCGTTCACATGATTTTTTCGGCTCATATTTGTGACCACCGAAATAAGCGTTGAGAATGATCGATTTTAGTGAGAAACCCGTATAGACTATAAGAAGTATCTATTTCGATCAGCAGATTTCCTTCAACAAATCTTCAAGAACAAAAATACACGTATAATGTTATGATAAATTATTAATCGAGAACAACCTGTATGTACCGAAGAACTATATTAGACTCATAGGAAAAAAAATCAAATGTCCGTAACAGCACATTGTTCATCGATATTTACAGTAGATTGCAATATTTGTATACGCTATCTCGAATTTTATAAATTGAATACAAATGGAAAAAGATAGAAAAGTGGAGTTGGGATTCTTGTTGTAATTGTTCTAGAAATCGATGTTGTGCCAAAGAACAGTGAATTTTTAAAATCAATGAATTTTTCGAACTTATGTGTTCACGTCGGCTATTTTGTATCGACCATTTCGAATTACGCGAATCTAACATTGGATTCGTAATCAGCGACTCCGAAAACCCCTGAGTACAAATTTTTATCAATTTTCTCGTAGAGTTACGTTTCGGCGTCGGCCATATTGGATCCGCCATTTTGAATTTTGAAAATCTGACTTCGGATTCGTAATCAGCGACCCCAAAAACCCTCACTTACCAAATTTCCAATTATTTTGTCGGATAGATTCTTCAAAAATGAATTCTTTCGAAAAAAACGTCATTTTTTTCAGTTTGTTTGTTTATAAATCTTATATTATAAACAATTATGCCAATTAGAGTGTATTGTTATGTTCTTACATCCCTCAAGTAACTAAAAAGTGCAAAAAACCGCATCTGAATAAGTTCAAACGTAAATAAATTAGAAATATTCAATTAAATCAAAGTGGTAACGTGGGTTACCACCATGCTTCTAAGGGTTAAAATGTCTATCCCCCAAGACACTGCATGTAACCTGAGCACAGCTACTTTCTATGTCCATCGGAATGTCCTCTGTTGCGCATGAGCCTGTTCGCAAATGTATTTTTTCCAACGGCGGAAAAACGGTTTTAAAGGGTGAATCCAGCCCTCGAATGAAGGCATGTCAAGGGGTAATATTGCAATTTCACCCACAAGCAGTCGACCGATCGCAATGAACCGAAAACGAAAATTCGTCTAATCCGAAGCGATGAAAAATCCACTAGAGAGTTATCGCAAAAAAAATAGAGGGGTGAATCACCCCTATTCGAGGGCTGGTTTCACCCCTTAAAACCGTTTTTCCGCCGATAAAAAAAATACGTGTTGCTTAGTTTCCAATGCTCCATAACATATACAGGGTGTCCCTCTTATCTCTGCCACCCGAAATAACTCGGTAATTATCGACGTCACAAAAAAATGTTCCAGACAAAAGCTGTATCGTGTGAAGGGGGCTATCAATTGCGACCATTTTTTTTTATTTCGGTGGAGTCGCTGTCGCACAGTGAAGGTCACCGTCACTTTTTTAAATGAAATGGTACATTTTTTTAAATCTTGTGGAGCACCTCAAGCCGCATAAAAAACATTAGGGACCTTGAATTACCTTGAACGACTTTGACCCCTATTTTTTTTATGTGGCTTGAGGTGCTTCACAAGATGGTTGAAAAAAAAGGTACCTTTTCATTTTAAAAAGTGGAGGTGACCTTCACTGTGCGTCTGCGCCTCAACCAAAATAAATTAAAAAATTGGTCGCATTTGATGGCCCCTTCACACTGTACAACTTTCGTCTGGAACATTTTTTGTGACGTCGATAATTATCGAGTTATTTCGGGTGGCAGAGATAAGAGGGACACCCTGTATAAGTTTTAGCAAAATCGAAGGACGACACCTGAGGGATGTTCCTTGTGAGTTTTCGATGGCCATATGCAAGTGAACGTCAGTAAAATGGACATGATTGTATACGTAGAGGTTTCTGACGGTTTCTGAAAATAGTGAGGTGACATTTTGGGTTGGTAGTTGAAAGGTTGGAATTATAACAGCTTAAAAGGGCATATGGAGGAATATTGGGGAAAACGATACACAAACTAAATTGTAGACGGAATAAAAACCTGCACGTACCAATCACTTTTGCACGACCAAAGCAGACTGCAACGTGACAGGCCAACATGACGAGCGCACAAACAAAGATTTTGGTTTTCATGTTGCTAATGAGATGTCTCTTCTACCTTCGCTGGAATGGTTACTTCCTTGATCACGTCTTTCGTGAAACTGTTCATCGCCTTGAACAAACTCCAGCTTTTATTTATTCTTACTTTACTACTCTTAGCAATTTAACGGTTGTTTTGTAATATCACGTGATCATCAGGCAAAGAGAATTCCCGCAATCGACTAAATGAGTGATAGGATTTGACGAGTTTTTCTCTTCGCAAAAATTAAGACATGCTGTTTTTTTGGGGCGTTCAGATTGACAAAGGAACATAATCCATTTTTATTTATTGAATGACAGCATATATTTATCCTCACGTCGCTCTTTGATAGTTTTTTACGCAAATAGCCCCGTTATCAAAATCGATCCGGAGATTTATGGAATATCAAAGAATCAGAATTGATGATGGACATCGAGCTTTTTATTTGGGAAATTGTTACTAGTCATGGAAAAATAATTATTTAAACAAAAAATGGACAGTTACAATTCTACCATTTTTCTTCGTTTTCACCAACAAGTCTTATTTAATCTCGCTCGTGAAATGGGGAGGAACGTAATAAAAAAAAATATATCTAAAAAATATTGAATGAGAATTCACTGTTGTGCTTCTTTTGATATTTATTATGATTCAGTATTTCCCGGTACTATTATTATAGTAATGATACAATCAAAAGCTAAAAAAATATTGAATGAGAATTCACTGTTGTGCTTCTTTTAATATTTATTATAATTCATAAGTATACCCGGTACTATAATAATATTACCGGGAAATACTGAATTATAATAAATATTCAAAGAAGCACAACAGTGAATTCTCATTCAATATTTTTTTAGCTATATTTTTTTATATTACGTTCCTCACCATGTTACGAGAAACATTAAATGCGACTCGTAGCCCAATCTGCTAATTATCATTGTTGGTGAAAACGAAGAAAAATTATAGAAGTGTAACTGTCCATTTTTTGTTTAAACAATTATTTTCTCATGACTAATAACAATTTCCCAAATAAAAAGTTCAATGTCTTGTGTGCATTATTATGCCCACGAGACATAATTTACCCAAGTAACGAAAGCTTTATCCAAGTGCAGTTTCGGCACGAAATAATAATGATATTCGGTAAAGAATTATCATTATTTTCGTTAAATTGAAACATTTGCCAGAAGATTCGTTTGGGTCAGTAGTCGCTATAATTTTTCTTTTTCATGTTTTAGTCGCATTTCTTTTTGGGACAGCATTCAGGGTAAGTCTTAGTCAGATCTTGTAGGTTCCCGCAACGGGACTGTGTGCATCTGAAAAACAGTACAGAATGAGGTGTTACAGACCCTCTTACTCCAGACACACTGAATATATTAAAACAAAACAAAGGCATCTAGTAAGATAAATACTCTACAGTTCCCAAAAATAAAAACAATACGATAGTATTTCTCAAATATAATTTAATATAACCCGAAAATGACCAACACTTGGAATACATATCATAATTTAGAGTTGATATGATGTAAAAAAATCTCACAAACAAGATTTTTTTTCATCTTTCCTTAAGACGCTATTACCGTCTAGAAACTTCAAAAATTCGATTTTTTTTTTGCAGTTTCTTATAGTTTGAGGTTCTGAGAATGTGTCTCGAAAATATTAATTTGAAATTCGTTGAATTCCCATAATTACAGAGACTTGAAAGCTGCAGTGCGTTGGGGCGCGGCAGGTAGTCATTCCCTCGACCGTTGTGTCGAGATACAACGGTCTGAGACTCGGCAATGTTTCGGAGCCTTTTACAAAACAACAACGAAAGCTTCAACTCAACTATCTGGATGTTTGCCCCGAAACATTTGCACTGTGGCAAAAACACCATAGATATTGCTAATTATTTAGCGGTCGTCATTTTTAATGAAGGATTCAAGCAAACCCTAACAACTAGGGATGTATTGGGAATCAAAATCGGCCCTAACGCAAAACAATAAGCAGAGTGTAGAGACAACGAGCGTATACAACGGTCCAACAGACGGCCCGACGTTTTTCATGTCGGGCGCACGTTTTTCTCAAAAACGATTGGACCGATTGACTTCGGAATTTGCACACATTTCGAGGGAACGTTCACCTATCGTCTGAACTAGAATGATGCCAATAGCTTGAATATTTTTGCCCCGCTTTTGTGTTTTGGTTGACAATTGTCTCGGAAAATTAAATTTTCATTTTCAAACAGCTGCGATTTCGATACAAAAATGTACTTACTAAGTTCTAGTTCAGACGATAATTAAATTTATATAGACTTAAAAAAAATTGTTCTTCTGTTTCAGACGACTATCAAGTATTTCATAAAAATTTGTGTTGCTAGTTGGAAAATGTTTTGATGTGCGTCAAAAACTCCGGCACTGTAAGTGCGATTGTTATCGCAAAATGAATTCCTAAATATTACTTGAAAAACAAGCTTCTAGACGGTAATGCACCTTTAAAAAATAACCGATTATTTACGTTTATGAAGCTTTTCCCTATACTAAAGCCCACACCGTCGCTGGTGGCAGCAAAATGGTTGCCCATCTTAAAAAAAAACATTGAATATCAATTTTTAACAAAGTCCTCATGTATGACAGTTTCACTCACGGTTCCAGGAAAATTCGTATTTTTCCAGTTGGCGACTTGCCACAGGTGATCTTCAAGCACTCATTCAGGAGACTGGGATGGAGCTTTTCCTGAGTGCAGTCACCTTAAGACGCGACAGTAAATGGTTAAATAAACAGACATCATAAAATGATAGAAGAATATGTGAATCAGAAAAGCCATACATATATATATATGCATGTATCCATTGATTGTCGATAAAACCGCCTTTTCTCACATAAACGTCGCAGTTAACTACATGGTGCTAGTAATGGAGGCGTTGATTATATTTGTCGTAGTTCGTTGGTTATAAATTTCATTGTTTTGTGAACAAGGCTTAAAAAAAATGGTTCAATATTATATAATCCACAGTAACTCCAAACAAACCAAACACAATTAATGAAGGGTAAGAAGTTCAAAGCCTGAAAAGAACATTTTTGGAGGATCAATGCAAAAATGGCATGCTTACCCTCCAAAAGGGCTGGAACCGTAGCATGTCTGCTACAACGTTTACGGTAGCTCACAGCTTCGTGAACGGCTAGCACAACGAGAACACAAACGAAAAGTCCGAAATTCATGTTGCAAATGTTAATTGAGAACTAGTCGGAATAGAGCGTTCCTCGGTCTTCGACAAACTGACAAATTCCGAAAGAACTTCTCGTCTTATAAACTGCCTAATAACCCGTTCCTACTCCCAAAACTCTCCGACTCGTTAAATAATTTGAGCTATGGTTCTTCCGTGCTTAAACCAATGACTTCGCAACACGAGCTGACACTGGTCTCGTTATCCAATTTGAAACCAATGTCCACATCTATAGTTATTATGGGGTAAAGTATAATAAGAAGCCGATCTTTTTGCGGATGTTCCCGCGATAAGCTTATCAGAGACCTAATTTCATGTTATACGGATCGCAAAAGTAAGCAGAGAATATTTTGGCAACAAAAACTTCTCTCTTGTTATATTACTAAATTATTTTGCGTGTTAAGTTCTATACTATTCGTTTATCATGATAGGCTGAAGATTCCTTGCACGTTTTTTGTTCTTTATCAAGCATGTGTTACAATTTTGTCAAGCAGCTGTACATTAAATAAATTGGAAAAGGTAAATATGCACATTAGTTCGTTAAAAATTGTTTGTTCGATCGGATCGACGAACTTATAACGATGCTGTCCACGATGCTTTTGCATACCATACAAAAGATAAGTACAAGCGAAGTTGTAGTACTTCGAAATGAAAACTTGGCTTACGAGTTTTTTTTTGCCGTCGCTGTCGTACATGCTCCATTAACATAATCATGGTGGAAGACAAAAAGGTGTATATAATAAACTTATAAAATTTGTTAAAATCATTGGAAGTCCTCAAGTAGAAAGAAGTTATATCATTTCTGAACACCAGTATTTTCGTGTTGTCTGTCTAGCCGACGTATTGTAATTATAATTACTCTAATTGACGTTATTAGTGTTATTGACAAATAAGTAAATTGTGGCCTGAATAATCCCCGGATCCTCAGTGATGTTCTGGACTTCCAATATGGTGATCTTGAAGGATCAGAATATTATCGTAATGAGGGGTGTCGTAATTAGTAATTAACAAGGCCCGATGTTTCTTTTATTTCCTCAATCATTCCAACTCAATGAATTCCTGACGTATGAGCAAACAGGCCTTCCTCAAATTTTCAAACATCCTATCTTTTTTATTCAACGAATAACGTTTTCAGTGATCCTTTTTTGAGATTGAAAATAATACTTGGTCATCGGTTCACCCAAAAATCTATGAACATTTATTTTACACGATCTGGTTGTTACATCATTGATATACAAGCTGCCTATTATGTTATTGTTACATGACTCTCGAGGTTAAGAATGGAGATACAATCAGTAGTTAAAAAATATGGACAATCCGTACAAAACTTCTTCGACACATTTGTTGAAAACGACGTCTACTGAATCATTGTACAATACCACATTTCAATGAAGATTAACTGCGATTATTAATTAATTCACGGAGAAATGAAGCGTCTTGACACGCTGCAGAAATTGTCTGTTCTTTCTTTTATCACAGAGTGAAAAATCAGTTCGACTCTTAACCCTTCAACTGCACATTGGGTCGTTTTGACCCCATTTTTTTCAACTGACTGTGTCGCAAATGGGGTAAATGTTCCGCCACTTCTACTCTATACGTGGACACTCGGCACCCATCCTACATTATGCCCGTGTACTGAGGGCAGCTGACGAAAAAGGACCTGAGGTCGACGCGACCCCAGGTTTATGCAGTAGTGCGGTGGAAGGGATTTTTTTTGTGAAATTTTGTGTTTTATTACTACATGTAAGTAAGTTACAAGAGAAAATGCTCATATATTTTTTTATTTTGCGCTAGTATAATAAATTATGTATTGAAAATGCCGAACGTAAAAATAGAAGCAAATGTCAGTTATGCAGAAGGGCTATGCCCGACGAGCACCGAATGTACTTATGCGTCGATTGCAGTAAATGTGAATACTATGAATGAGTCATTGAAATAAAAAAAATATACGTTATCAACAATTAAGCTGCCGAAGGAGTCGATTTTTCCACTGTTTACTATCCTGAAAATGCTCAAATTCAAACCTCCGAATGAATATACTTTTCGGAAAGACAGTCGACACTTTCTTGTTTTTTCGAATCCACAAACCTTCCTCTTTAAAATCATCAAAGGATTTTTTTTTGATATTTAAAACAAAAAAAAATATGATCTTTTTCGTGAAAGTACGTACTTTACAACACATTTGAACGAATGTTTGGGCAATAACTTCAGTTTTGAGCCCAGATAGGTACATACGATCGAGATTCCGATTCCAAATAATTCTTAGGCGGCTAATACAAAACAACTTCTCTACCGACGTGCAAGTTGAATCCACAGCTTCTTCGACATTCCTATGCTTATGTTGGCACCAACAATTTATGAACGCCGCTACAGGTTTGCAATGAATGTGATAGACAAGTATTGGAGATTTTTCTATAGGCCTCCGAAGTAACGAAGTTTTGGCTAAACTTGGATTGGTTTTCGTCTGCCAGCGCAGTATGCCGGTCGCGATTTAAAGCAGGTGTTTGCGTGAATGACAGTACCGCGTGTGATGTTTACGTTGTAAAAACAGCGTAAACAAGTATTATAAATTAATAAACGTGATGGGTACTTGATCGATTGTAGGCGCTAATCGCAAATGTTGTGTTGAGGGTTGTGTCCACACGGGAGCGACGAGTCCGGAAGTTCATTTTTATGGTTTTCCGAATCGACGTTGGGAAGTGCATCGTAAGGAATGGTGGATCAACGCCGTAAATCGAACGAATGTTATATTATTTACGAAGTAAATATGTAAGATGTGGGTTCGATTTTAGCAGACCATATATTTCGATTGCCTTTTGTTTTGCACTATTCTTAATTACTTGTAATATAACCTATAAATTTGGCCATTTGACTTCATGAAATTTTTTTTAATAGCGATAATAATAGGGAGAAATGGTTATTCGTTCCATCACATTATTTTATTTTATTTACAAGCACATTCCATTCACAATGTGAGATCTACAATCGATGATGCTTGCTCAAGCCTAGCTCTTTCGTGTTTGTGCTGGTTTGACTTAACCGCCATGCGCCAATCTAAGTTTTGCCGCCGGCAGCCGTTGCGCGGCGCCACCACGAAAGTTACTTTGGAGGCCTATACACTGCCGGCCAAAAGTATGGATACACCTAGAAAAATTTCGCGCCGCACTAAAAGTTTGATATCTCTGTGAAAAAAAGATATCCGGATTTCCAAGGCGGCATTTTAAAAGGGACAAATGAAGCTTCACTTTGTGTTTTGGAAAAAAAAATTTCGATTTTTTTTTAGACCTGGGGCGCCATTTCGAAAATGGCCGTTTTTTTTTACTTTTTTGGCTGTTTAAAATCGGCTGCACGTCTTCAGGACATTTTTTTGGCATTTTTTTTTCAAAGAACTTTAAAAGATAGAGCAATAGCTATAGTTTCCTTTTTTAGAAAGTTTCGTACGATTTTTTTTCACCGAGTTATCGCATTTTTTTCTCGAAAAGACAATTTTGAAACGATGCTGCTGAAATGAGAATCTTTGAGGTTTAGAGAAAATTGCCAAAAGAAAAAAAAAGGTGCGTTACATCGTATTGAATCAAGCAGAATTTTTTCAAAAATTTTTGCTCCAACATTGAATAAAAAAATAAATTTTTAAATGTTCAATTTTTTTTCTCAATTTTTAGCCGCACAAAACATCTACCTCTTACCTCTTACCTCATCTAAACACAAGGAGCGGAAACAAAGCTTCTTGTCTTTGTTTACATTTTACCTTTGTGGAGCGTAAAACAGATTCTATTTCTCGTGAGTCGACATTCTATTTCTCTCGTGTTCTTTTTCTCGCTCTCTTTTTCGCTCGTCGTTTTTGTTTACATCTTTGATTCTTTGGAATAATGTGACGAGTGTCGCGCTGACAAAGCCAGTTAGTTGTGCGAAAACTTCGAACGCGAACACGTGTGGTCTACAATCGACAAGTTTTTACGCAAATTTTTTTTTCTTAACGGATCAATAAAAGAAATTCCTATTATTGGGGCTATTGTCGCGTTGCACGATAAGGGATTGTCGTACAGAGAAATTGCCAGACAAACTCGCGTGTCTTTGAAAGGAGTGCAGACGACCATCGGGAGATTTAAGAAGTCCGAGACATATTTCAATCGCAATCGTTCGGGTCATTGGCGTTACCAGCAAAAAAAAATCGTCGATTAACAGCAACGGAAATCTGTGCCAAATTTGACGAACAAAGGGAAACCTCGATATCACTGATGACAGTGAAACGGCGCCTTAACAGTGCTGGCCTATGTTGCGTCCGGCGAACAAAAAAAAAAACGATACGCATAGGCCCTGGAACACAAAAAGTGGACGATTAATCAGTGGAGAAATGTACTCTGGACGGACGAGTCAAAATTTTTAATCTTCGGTAGTCGTCGACGCATTTTTGTTCGAAGAAATCCTTCGGAAAAAATGGCACCACAGTGTTTGATACCAACTATCAAGCATGGCGGTGGCTCCGTTATGGTGTGGGGTTGCTTCTCCGGTCATGGTGTCGGAGACTTTGTGAAAATCGACGGCATAATGTGAAAAGAAGAATATAAAGAAATTCTCATTAATCATGCGATTCCATCGGGGCTAAGAAGGATCGGGCGTGGTTTTACCATGCAACAAGACAATGATCCTAAACACAGTTCCCGTCTCTGTCGAGAATATTTGGACAACGAGGCAAAGAAAAAAAAATCATGAATATAGTGTGACCGCCACAATCACCCGACCTAAACCCCATCGAACTTCTCTGGGAAGAGCTCGATCGAAAGATACGAGTGACCTGCCCTACATCGGCCGAAGATCTGTGGCAGAAACTGCAAGCCGCGTGGAGATCCCTTAGCTCAGCTCAGCTGGATTCATTAATCGATCGGATGCCACGAATCGTTGATGCAGTGCTGAAAGCCAGAGGTGGGTTTTTCAACGAAAAGGGCGTTTAGATGAGGTAAGAGGTAAGAGGTGGATGTTTTGTACGGCTAAAAATTGAAAAAAAAAAAATTTATTCAATGTTGGAGCAAAAAATAAAAAATTGAAAAAATTCTGCTCGATTCAATACGATGTAACGCAACTTTTTTACCTTCTGGCAATTCTCTCTAAACCTTAAAGTTTCTCATTTCAGCAACATCTTTTCAAAATTGTCTTTTTGAGAAAAAAATGCGATAACTCGGTGAAAAAAAATCGTACGAAACTTTCTAAAAAAGGAAACTATAGCTATTGCTCTATCTTTTAAGGTTCTTTGAAAAAAGAATGCCAAAAAAATGTCCTGAAGACGTGCAGCTGATTGTAAGCAGCCAAAAAAAGCCAAAAAACGGCCATATTCAAAATGGCGCCCCGGGTCTAAAAAAAATCGAAATTTTTTTTTTCCAAAATGCAAAGTGAAGCTTCACTTGTCCCTTTAATGCCGCCTTGGAAATCCGGATATCTTTTTTTTTCACAGAGATATCAAACTTTTAGTGCGGCGCGAAATTTTTCTAAATGTATCCATACTTTTGGCCGGCAGTGTATGTCAACCCGTAGGTATCGCATCGCAAAGCTGTTTAACCCTTCGACTGCACACTTCTGTCACGAACCTCTGACTGAATATGAGGTCGGTCCGATCCCAGACGTTTTTCAGATCGTTGTATTTCGGTGAATCTGCAATTTTTTTGTGGATACGTTTTTTGTAGACCAGGATCCTTATTTTATGGCCCAAAACTTAATTTAAAAAAAACAGTAAAAACGACCTTTTTCCGCCCGTCACAGAGGTGTCCTCCATCAATCTAATCGAAAGTACAGATAAATGTATAACCGGAAGCTTCTAAAAAAATGTGCCTATTGAACTTGGGCCAGATAAGACGGGAACGCAAGCCCGAATACATCTTGGAATTCTCGATATCAGTCCTTGTCTCTCCGCCTCTAGGTTATTCTGCCGTCATATGGAAGAAGGCGGCATCTAAAAAAATCGGCAATGCGGTTTTGGTGCCGTTGGAATTAGTACAAAATTTCCCATCGTTCTGTATAGTAAAACGCGTATTCGATTTTTTTTCGAAACATAATTTTTTTTCGATTGCGACGGCAGTATTCTCTTAAAGGGCCAGTCCACTTTGGAGCCACGAAAAAAGGCTGTTTTCGCGATTTTTTTAGGCTTTTATAAAAGATACAAATATAAAAGTTGTTGGGCTTGATAAATAAAGTCTTGAAATACATTTAAAACATGTAATTCATTTTTATTCATTTTTAAGTACAAAAACTATAGTTTAACGTAACGCCTCAAAAATAGGTGGGCTAGGTACCTCTATCGCAACCCGGCACCGGCTTGTCTGAAACAAAAAAAATCAAAGTCCATTAGATTCAGTATGATACCAGCTACAAAATGACCCTCGGATATAAAGTTTTATCAAAAAATAAAAAAATAGCAGATGAAAAACGAAAAAAGTAAAAAAAACCTTTTTTCGCAGTTTTTCGCAAGAAAAAGATTAAAAATCAACATTTTAAAACCATCGAAGGTCATCTTGTTGCGAATCATGTTTACAATATGTGGTTCAAATTTCAAGAGAATCGGTTTGATAGTTTTAGAGATACGATGGAGCTAGATTTTGAAAACGTTGTTTCGAAAAAACCGCGTTTAAAGTTTATACTGTGAAAAACTCTTACCTAAACTGAATCGGCAATTCCTGCACCGTACAAAATCCCTTCTGATAGCTCATCATCGTCGATTTCTTCAAGTGTTGCTTGCTTTCGATTTTTTGAAATTTTCAAAGTGGACTGGCCCCTTAAGGCATCTGGAATATACACATGGTAAATGGACCATGCTGAAAGACCCCTTCCGCTTATAAGACGCCTGTTACGGAACTAACATTCTCGTCTGCCAGTCTTTTCACGAATCGATTATTGACCAATCGGAAAAAACACAAAATCAAAACTTGTGCAGGTAAGGTGAATTGATGTTCGCGAAAGAATTGTTGTAATTGAAGAGAGAAATCATGTGATCAGCTGGGACTTATGTTACTCACCCCAGGATGGCAAGGTCAAAATGTCTATTCCCCAAGACGTGTCACCTGCACGTAGGTATTTTCTAGGTCGATCGGAATATCATCGGTTGCGTACCTGTTCGCAAACATTTTATATAGCGGATCATTAAAAAGTAATAAGTTGCACAAACCGACTATAGTAGACGCAACGTCGCCGAGCTGCGGTGAGCTCTCATGTCAAGCCGCGTTGGCCTGAGCCAATACTCGCGTAGGTGACCACTCAGCCGCGCACCGACTTGTTCGCTGACTACTGAGCAGGGGACAATTGTACTGAATTTCTGATGGCAAAGCAAGTGAAGGTCAGTACAATATAGATGCTTGTATATGTAGCGGTTTTTCGCTGTTTCCCTGTGCCCTCGTGCAAATACCATACAATGGGTAGGAAAGGGTGATTGTGGGAGGCACACTCGGCCGTCTCACACATACGGAAAATAGTGAGGTGACATTTTGGGTAAGTAGTTGAAGGGTTGGAATTGTGACAGCTTGGAAGGGCATATGAAGGAATATTGGGGAAAAACGATACACAAACTAAATTGTAGACCGATATAAACGTGTACGTACCAATGACTTTTGCATGACCAAAGCAGACTGTAACGTGACAGACCAACGTCATGTTTGCCGCAAACAAAGATTTCCGTTTTCATGTTGATGATGAGATATAACTTTTGCCTTCGCTGGAATGGTTGCTGTCTTAATCACGTCTTGCGCGAAAATGTTCATCGTCTTGAATTCCAACTTTTATTTATTCTTACTTTGGTACTCTCAGCAATTGAACGTTCGCTTCGTAATATCACGTGATCATCAGGCAGAAGGAATTCCCGTTATTGACTAAATGGGTGGTAGTATTTGGCAAATTTTTATCGTTCCTTGCATTTTTTAGTAACACAGATTTTAACACATACTCTGTTCGCAAAAAAATGAGATATACTATTTTTCGGAGCGTCAAAATTAATAAAGGAACATAATCCATTTTTATTTATTCAATGAGAGCATATATTTTTCCGCACTATCGTCCTCGATAGTTCTTTACGCAAGTAGCCGTTATAAAAATCGATTCGGAGGTGATGTGATTTATGGGATACCAAAGAATGACAATTGCCGTTGAATGTTGATTTTTAACTTGGAAAATTGTCATTAGTCATTAGAAAATAATTATTTGAACAAAAAATCGACAGTTACAATTTTATGATTTTTCTTCGTTTTCTCCAACAATGAAATTATTACATAACTGACGAGGAATTTTAGAAAAACTCGTACATGCCCACCTATGGCTGGCATAGATCTGGCAAGCCGTTCATCCACCTACGATACCCCAATGCTCATCGCCATATTATCGGTGCGATGGTATTGGCCCACGAATGGCTAGCATAGATCTGGGAAGCCATTCATCCGCCTACAGTACCCCAGTACTGGTCGACGAATTATTGGCCGATTATCAGCAAACCGTTTAATGGCTGAATGCTGGCATTTTTGTTACGACAGGCGACCCTATATGGGATTAATGATAATCGATAAGAATATGAATGCTTATTATAAATATGGGGATTACAATAACTAATTACTGAGCATGACGAATAGCCAAATTATTTAATAAGGCAAACACGTAAACCAGTTGATTCGTGGCTTCTTAAGGGGCTATACCAGTATGAACGCTGAAAATTTGGGTGATTTTCGGGAATTTTTTTGAAGAAAAGTACTTAATTAAATGTTTCGGAAAATTAAGAACATATATGGCTATATTTGACCTATATTACATAATTTTTTCATAGAATAATATTGAGATCCAAGCGACTTATGCGCTGCCTTCGGAGGCGCCAAAAAAAAAGTTCCTCCACTGCTGACATGATTCCGGCCGATTGAGTAGCTGAAACCGAAATAGGAAAAAATGTCGTTAAACTGGAAGGTATTTCCTGTACAATGACGTACGGTTTTCGGAAAATATCAAAATCTGAGAACATGTCGTAGTTATGAAAAAAGTCTGTTTTTTGCCTATAAAATGGTCGTTTTTTTCAATGCCAAATAGTCAATTTTTATCAAATCAAAAATATCCATTGTAGAGTAAATATATTCAAGAGTACTCAGTTCAAATTTCAAGTCAATCGGATAATTGCTCTTTGAGTTACAATGCTAGCAAATTTGAAAAATCTCATTTCGAGAAAAACGAGTTTAAAGATTTAACTATCGATTTTTGCAAGATAAAATGATTAGCGATACGGCCTTGACATTCTTACAGGATATTCATGAAAGTATAAACTGTCGAAAAAGGCAAAAAAAAATGATTTTTTGAAAGTGACACACTGGTATAGTACCCCCTTAAGGCCTTGTCGCCATGTTGAGAAATATCAATGTTCTGGCCGGGAAGACATTACATAAATGTATTTCGTCAACAATCTGCCAGGTGGCTGGAAGAGAAGCGCTTCGCGTAAGCAAGGTGCCATCGTGCGACGATAAAAATTCGTCCTGTTGGACCACGTACGGAAGTGTGCTGCTTACAGCGTGCACTTACACTTATGAGTTTGGGATATTTGTGAAATAACCCCTTGCACTCGAGGCCTGTTTCGCTCGGATAGTGAATGATGAGCGAGAGTTATTTCTCGAGTGCTAAGGGATAATAAGTATCAGTGTACGACATAATAATATCGAATTTACTCGGGTTGGTCGCCAAAAGCCTTTCCAGTATTTGATCGTTGTCCTGTCTAGTTCCTAATCAGTGTCCAATCAGTTCCCGGAAAAGGGAATGGTGGATCTGGGCCTGGCCTAAGACTCGTTACATGGCGAACCTGATCGACGCTGAGCGGCCTGACCATGGCCTGATATTATTTAGGGAAGGCAGATCAAGAGCAGGACTTTGTCCCGACTCAAATTTCTACACGGGAGCTGACCGCTTAGCTGCGCACCGGCTCGCTCGCTGACTACTGAGCAGGAGACCGTTTTACTGAGTTTCTGACGATAACGCAAGTGAAGGTCGGTAAAATATAGATGCTTGTATACGTAGCGTTTTTCACAGGTTCCCTGTGCCCTCGTGCAAATACGATGCAATAGGCCAGTAGAAAAGAGTGACTGCTTGAAGCACACTCGACGGTCTTGGACATACGGAAAATAGGACTTTTGCACAACCACGCCATAACGTGACAGGTCTGCCTTCGCTGGAATGGTTATTTTCTTGATCACGTCTTTCGCAAAACTGCTCATTCTCTTGAGCCAACTCCAGCTTTTATTCATTCTTACTTTGCTACTCTTAGCAATTTCACGGTCGCTTCATAATATCACGTGATCATCAGGCAAAGTGAATTTCTGCTATTGACTAAATGAGTGATAGTATTCGACTTTTTAGATAGAGTTTTTATCGTTTCTTGCATTTTTTTAGTAACACAGATTTCAACACATACTCTCTTTACCAAAATTAAGATACCTGTACTACTTTTTTGGGAGCGATAAAATTTATGACGTAAAATAATCCATTTTTATTTATTGAATGAGAGCATACATTTTTCCGCAGTATCGTCCTCGATAGTTTTTTTACGCAAGTAGCCGTCATTTAAATCGATTCGGATGTGTTATCATTTATGAAATATCAAAGACGTTGGATATTGATGTTGGACGTTGGACAAAGAAGCATTGATATTGGACGTTGATTTTTTATTTGGGAGATTGACATTAGTCATTAGAAAATAAGTACTCAAACAAAAAAATGGACAGTTACAGTTTAATCATTTTTCTTCGTTTTCGCTAACAATGAAGGTACATTCGAACCTTGATATAACGGGTAATTATGCAGTTTGAGACCTTTTCCGAAAAACGACGGAACATTTTTTTTTCGTCATGATATTGTTTATTCCATTATAGGCAGTGATATTCCGTCGGGGGAGGCTGACATTTCCCATTAATTCCATACGTTATGGAGTTTGGAATTTTTTGGAAACGAGAGACTAAATAGCGTAATTACGGACATTTCGACGCCTATGTTGGGAGTAGGGAGTGGGGGGATTTGTAAAAAAAACCTTCCTCAATACAATGCCGAAGAGATATCGGAGCGATCACTTCCCCCTCCCCCTGCCGCCGTTGAAAGTTTGTCAAAATACACGATTTCGAAAACGAGACTGAAGATCGGTGAAAATTGTGTGGGTGTGCGTGGATTTGTTTGGGTTTGTTCGTTTGTGTGTCGATAGTTACGGACACACACACAGGCACTCAATTTTCCCTGATTTTCAGTCTCGTCTTTGAAATCGTTGATTTTGACAAACTTTCAGCGGAGGCACGGGTGACGGGGAAGTGACCGCTCCGATATCTTTTCGGCATTGTATTCAGGAATGTTTTCTTACAAATTCCCCCCCCCTCTTAATATAGGCGTTCAAATGTCCGTAATTGCGCTATTTTGTCCCTCGTTTCCGCAAAGTTCAAAATCCCATGACTTATGGAATTAATGGGAAATGTCAACTTCCCCCTACACAATATCATTGGCCGTGGCCAATTGAAGCAGTTCATGTCAAAACAAAATTCCGTTGTTTTTCGGAAAAGTCCTCAAACTGCATAATTACCATATAACGAACCACGATATAACGAAATCTTCGATATAGCGAAGCTTTGTCCATTCCCTTCCGATAGACACCCGAAACCTTTTTACAACGACATAGTAATATACATTATGCTCTTGTTGTTAATTGCTTGTAAAAATTGATTTAATTTAAACCTTTCTTTCTTTGAAAAATATGCCTATGATTATAGTACTAATATATATATTTTTTAAAGAACATTTGAAGGGACATGATTTCGACATAACGAAACCTCAATATAACGAAAACTCGATATAACGAACTTCCCTAGAGATGCGTTATTTCGTGGTTCGACTATATTACATCATTGACAAAGAATTTAAAAAAAACTGGTAGGTTTTTATTGGGCTACAGGGCTCATTTAATCCTTTTCGTGCAGGTGGACGGGCGTAACATGAAAACATATTCCTAAAAAGAAAATATCGATTGTATAATTGACTGTTTTGCTTCTATTAATGTTTATTCTAATTCAGTATTTTCCGATGCTATAATAATGCACAAAGGTATTTACTCAAGTAACGGAAGCAAACTTTCGTGCCGAAATATCAGTATTTTCGTTAAATTGAGATATCTGTCGGAAGAATCGTCTGGGTCAGAAGTCCTCGTTTTTTTATTTTCACGCTTTAGTCGCATGTCCCGTAGTTACAGCATTCAGGGTAAGGCTTTGTCAGATCGTATGGGCCGTGCCCAAACTCTTTTCCATTTTTACAACCGTACAGTCCGCATCTGAGAAAAGTACAGAAAAAGATGTTACAGACCAGCTTGTTGCCGACACACTGTAGATTATACAACAAAACGAAGACATCAGCTAACATAAAATAAATACTTTACAGTTACTAAAAATAAAAACAATACAATAGTATTTCTCAAATATAATTCAATATAACTCGAAGATGGTAAGAACTTGAAACATGGCCCATAATTTCGAGTTGATATGATGTAAAAAAATCTCACAAGAACGATTTTTTTGCATCCTTCCTTAAAAGGTATTCGATTATTTATGTTTATGAAAACTTTTCCATATACTGAAGCCTACACCATAGCGCGTCGCGGCAAAATGGTTGCTCATCTCTTTCGAAAAACGGTTCACTTACGGTACCGCTGAAAATCCTATTCTTCCCGTTGCCAACTTCCTACACGTGACCCTCGAACACGTATTCAGGAGCTCGGGAGGAAGGTCCTCCGCTTTGCAATTACCTTGAGCGACGACAGTGAATGGTTAAAAAACAGTTGTCGTAAAATGAAAAAATAATCTGCGAGTCAAAAATATATGTATATATGTATCTATTGATTATCGATAGAATCGCATTTTCTCTCATAACTTGCTGTCGGCGATCATGGAAAATTTGATTATATTATTCTCAGTTCGTTGGTTATAAATTTCATTGTTTTGTGAACAAGGCTTAAAAAAATGGTTCAATATTATATAATCCACAGTGACTCCGCCCTAACCAAACACAGGTAATAACAGTTAAGAAGTTCAAAGCCTGAAGAGTACAATTCTTTGACGTTCAATACAAAACTTGTATGCTTACCTTCCACAAGGGCTGGAATCGTAACTAGTGTGCTGACACGTTTACGGTAGCTGACAGCTTCGTGAACGGCCAGCACAACCAGGATACAAACGACAATTCCGAATTTCATGTTGAGAATGTTAATTGATAAGTGGTCGGAATGGAGCTTTCCTGGGTCTTCGATAAACTGTTGCCGTCCCGAACAAACTGTTGCAGTCCCGAACCCTCACACCTGTAGGGAGTGAGGGCACTAACCGGTCGCGCTACCTGTTCTCACTAAAGAGTCTGTAACTCTGTCAATTTTCGAATTTGTGAGTAAAAATGTTGCCAACACATTTTGAATATATGTACTCTCAAGAATTATAAGAAACATTTTTTTTTCTTCCAAATTTTGCGTGGGGAAAGTGGAAAAGCTACTGTGCAAGTTCGGGCATAGTGACATCCCCCTTTAACTGACATTTCGTATGGAAAGCTGTCAACTTTCCTCGGTAAAATGGCGCGCGAGTTTTAAATTCAAAACTTGCACATGCAGAAATTTTGCTATTTCTGGCAGTTCGAAAATCGTGACGTAACGCAAACCTTGACCCCCCCCCCGTACGTAGACCGTAACGCCTGGCCGGACCCCCCCCCCCCCCCCCAATTGCGTTACGTAATTTGCGTATGCCCCCAACGATGAGTGCAGTCGACGTTGAAATACATCGAAATGAAAATTTGGCTTACGAATTCTTTTGCCTTCATTGTCGTACATGCTCCATTAATAATCGTGGTGGAAGACAAAAAGGTGTAAATTAAAAAATCATAAAACTTATTCAGATCATTGGAAATCCTAATGTAGAGAGCAATTATAACAATTAGAAAGGGAATTTTCTTTTCGGAACACCTGTATTGTCATGTGTTCTATCTAGCTGACGTGTTTTAATTATAATTACTCTAATTGACGTTATTAGTGCTATTGTGCAAATGTGCAAACATCCTATCTTTTTTTATTTAACAAAAAAGTTTTGATACATCCTTCTTGGAACATGAAAATAATACTAGTTCATCGGTTCACCCAAAAATCGACGAACAATTATTTTACACAAGCTGGTTGTTGCGTTATTGTTATGCAAGCTGACTACTACGTTATTGTTACATCATTTTTGAGGTTAAGAATAGAGAAATAATCAGTAGTTAAAAAATATAGACAATCCGTATAAAACTTCTTCGACACATTTGTTGAAAACGACGTATCTTACATCCCTATACAATCACATATTTCAATGAAGGTTAACTGCGTTTATTAATTAATTTACGGAAAAATCAAGCTCCCTGACACACTGCTGAAATTTTTTATCGTTTCTTTTATCACAGAGCGACAAATCAATTTGATTATTAACCCTTCGACTGCACACTGGACCGTTTTGACCCCATTTTTTTTCAACTGTTCCAATGTTCCTGAACTCCTACTCTGTAGGTGGACACTCAGCGCCCATCCTATATTCTGCCCGTGTACTGAGGACAGCTGTCGAAAAAGGACCCGGGGTCGACTCGACCCCAGGTTTATGCACTAGTGCGGTGAAAGTAAAAAAAAAATGTTGGTGTAATTTGGTGTTCTATTACTACATGTAAGTGAGTTACGATAGAAAATGCTCATAAATATTTTGTATCTTGCGCTGGTATAATAAATTATATATTTAGAATGCCGATCATAAAACCAAAAGCAAGTATCCGTTATGCAGGAGGGCTATGTGCAACGAGCACCGAATGTACTTATGCGTCGGGTGCGGTAAATGTGAATGACAATAGGTCATTGAAGTAAAAAGAAGGCGGAAAATATACGTTTTCAACATCTAATCTGGGTAAGCAACCGATTTTTTTTCATTTATCACTATCCCGAAAATGCCGAAGTTCAAACCTCCGAATAAATATATTTTTTTGGAAAGACGGTCGGCACTGCTTTTTTCGTATCTACAACCCTTCCTCTTTGAAAACCTCAAAGGTTTTGTTAAATGTTTAACCTTTATTCAGCACACTGGGGTGGTTTGCACGCCGCGATATTCGCAATTTTAATGTTAATTTTTATTTTTTTCACAATTACATTTTTTAAACATACTCATATGAAATTTTCGGCTATATAACCTTCCCTACTTTGAAAAAGAAGCTTTCAAGAAGTCCCCAAAAAAATTCAAAAACACTACGTCTTTTTAGTTCGCTAGTAAGTTTGTTCTATCAGAAAGAAATATATATGAAAAGCTGGCAACAATTTGGAAGCAATATTTATCTAGAATATGTAGACCCACGCATTGCAGAATATGGCGCAATATCGATCAAAAACTTTTTTCACCGCAGTTGCCGAATTATAATCCGTCATTTACATGATACCGTTTAACTTTGTGTTACAAGACTAATCTTATGTGGAGTAATATCCGTTTATGCTTCATTTTCTATTTTTGACTTAGCATTTCCTGCGTGAGACGTTCACAAAGCTTTGAAAATTTAAATACTCTAAAGCAAATTCAATGCCTGATCGAAAGTCGAGGGTCACAAATTATTGTTCTAACTAGGTAATGCTGATATTAGAACGTATCATAAACAACGCTCATGGACTTTTTTCGGAAACCCCGACCTTCTAAGAATACTAGCATGCATTTTTCCCCTTTTTATTTTTATTTTCACTTAGCACTAGCGCCTAGGTAAATCCAGTACGAACCACAATTTTCTAACCTCCGGGTAGAGGGATTTTGGGTTGAAAACAACATATACAGTACTCCGATAAATAGTGGTATAAATTACATATTCATTAGCGAAAAAAGGTTATTGACTACTTACATGAAAATTGTGGTATATTTTTTTCCGCAATCTGGGCGCATATTATACAATGTAATACGAATGTGATTTTTTCCATGACAGGGCTCCTTTATGTAAACACAACTGAACCATACGAAAACCAAATAGGTGAATACAAGCATTTATCACAGCCACGAAGTTCTAATAAATAGTCGCTACTTTTCTTCATTTTCAAAGACAATTGTTTGTTAAACATAACATATAAAGCGCTAGATATTTTTATTCTACGTGGCTCGTAGTTCAAATCTTTCAAATCAACATTGCAAATCTTGACAAGAATATTCGTTGTCTTCCGACATAGCAAAAAGATATTTTCATAATCACGTAAATTATATTATAAAACGCGTTATATTATAAAAGGAACTGCATGGTAAGAATATTATAAGTGAAATCATGAGTTTTCAAAAAGCGGGTGAATATGAGGAACCATTATAGATCATTGGCTGTTCGATTAGTATTTATTATGCATATACTCACTGTTAGATGTAAACAAATTGATACATATTTTTTATTGTCTTTTTGTGACGGATATAATTATAACAGTAACGGGAAAATTGATTGATTTATTTTCTGCCGGGGCATGACAAATCTGCAAAAAAGTCCATTTGAATAAATGTATGCATGTGCACCTGCATAAAAATTGTATTCAACATAATGGATTTCAATAAAATTATCAACGGCAATTAAGGGATGATCACACAATCGATTTTTTTGTTGCATTAGCCGATAGTATAGACAGTTATAAACATGCTGTTTAGTTTTTGGGGCGAAATGCGAATTATTCTGGTTGCTATAGTCTTTCTCAGGAAAAGGAATTCGACCAGCTGCGTGAGACCTGGCGCGGACGGACGCGTTTTTCTCGAAATGTTTTTTAAAACGGAGTATGCTCTCCAAGGAAGAGTTTTTAAGCTATCCGTCTCAAATTTTGACACAACTTTCTTTACTCCATTCTTTATCTCGCTATGGAAGCTTTTTTTGTTCGAAATATTCATTTTCTTTAACGAAAACTGACGAAAAAATAGGCTAAATTCGATACTTTTTTTTTCGATCCACCGCTATTTTGTCAATTATGATTTTGAAAAACCTCTATAGCAAGATAACGACTTTCATACTGCTTAATAATCTTTTCATGAATTTTGTTTCATATAATATTAACGGCCACAACCGTGTACACCGTGAGTACTCCTTTTTTCGAATACATTTTCAACCATTAAATTTTTTTTTTTAATAAAAATAAATGTTCAAAAATTTATTTTCGGTTCTTCATGAATGCTTTCGACCGGTCACACGGTGATAATCCCTATAGCGCTCTGAGAAAATAATCATACTACAGTTATATAATTCAAGGGAAATTTAAGGGGAGATGTACACCTAGGAGCCGGAAAAAGGTCATTTTTGTGAATTTTTTCAAGGAAAACTATTTGAAATTTCGGATTGGGATGTTAATTATCTAAAAGTATATACATTTAAAAATATGTTTAATTTTCTTTATTTAAAAATATAAAAAATATACAAGGATATTGTATGATCCTTGGAGCGTCGTAAAAAAAATCTGCGTATACGGTACCCACAGGCGTTTCTTCAAAAATCTGAAAAAAAAAACCAAAAAGATTATTAAATTAGATATTATAATCTAGTACTTGTCATAGCCGATTTTGAAAATATCGATGTATGAGAAAATGGCGGACGTTTGAACATAAATAGTGATTTTTGGGCTAAAAATTAGTTATTATTTGGCCTATAAAACAAAAATTAAGTAACGGGAAAAAATCCTATGACAAGTACTAGGTAATGGTGTATAGAATAACCACAAAAAACATCAAGGCAAGCGGTTCATTGGTTTTCGAGAAATTTTGGGTACCGATTTGAAAAACGTGGTTTTGAGAAAAACGCGCTTAAAAATTTGGGAATTAATAAATCATGAAATTTGTTAACGTACATGGAATCATCGATACCTGGCCCATAGTGTAGGTATTCTACGGTCGACGGAATGTTCATAGCTTCTAAATCCTCGACCTCGAACATCCAGGTGTATATCTCTCCTTAATGTACGTCATTTCACAGCCGTTCCTCGTCACCATAAAGTTTCCTGTTATTGGTAGTAGTCGTAACAATAAAAACTTTAAATAGTGTTTTTCTCGAAACGACTTTTTTCAATTTGGCCGGAATCTAATTCTAGCTATAATTGTTCGACTTAATTTCAATTTAAAAAATTCTAAATTTCCACAATTACTATATTTTTCAAGCTCCCGAATATAAGTGAAGATCTCGCCAAAATTATCCTTCTTTCAAAGATCCGCAATTCTGTGATATTTTTTCGGAAAACGGCTACTTACAACAAGAACTACGGTTACATAGATTATAAAACTATTTTATTTTTCAGACCAACCATTGTCAGACCAACCATTGTTCAGACCAACCATTCGTTGGACGTTGCCAAGAGTTTGCCAAGCGTTGCCAAGAGAGCCATTGTTCATACACATGCTCCATTAGACCTCAATAATGTTGTTCATTTTCAATTCTTCTTCACATTAATGGACACGAAATGAGTTCAACGTGTGCTTAGTGACATACCTTCTTTCCAAATCCCTAATAATTAATCTAGCAAACAAAAAAAAATTGAAAAAAATAACTTTTCCGGTCCGTCACAGTGGCGTTCTCCATTAATCCAATCAAAAGCACATATAGACGTTTAACCGGAAGCTTCTACAACACTGTGCTCGTTACATTTGGGACAGATAAGATGGCAACAGCAGTCCGGATACATCTTGGAATTGTCGATATCAGTCCTAGTCTCTCCGCATCTGGGGCATTATCTTAAGGTAATCCCATCGCTTCACACTAGTCATACTACTGATCATATTTGAGACTTGTAAAATTTGTATTTTTAACATATGCAAAAAAATAATTTGTAAAAACTAAAATTCTCCATGTGTAAACTGTTTGATGAATGTTCACATTTAAATAGAAAGATGATAAAATAGTTATTCCAACGATTCGCGCAGTATTTCTAGGTTTGATATTTGGCAACATTGGTTCTATCTCCGTCTCTATTTACTCAAGCGGGCGAGTTTAACATCCATGCTTTTCAACTTCGATCTATTAAAACAATGTCAGATGCGGGAAATACAAACCATTGTATTCGGGTCACGACTGGCAAAAAGCGTGGAAAATTTGTATCGGCGAAATATGCCGGTTAAAAATTAAATATGTGTGGACATTCGAATGAGTGAGATGAGGTTAGGACTACAGTCGGCTGTTGCCTTGCTGTCACGTCTCGTCATCGTAGCAAGTGGTAAGAAATCCAATACCAAAATTTCAATTTAAACTTGATATTATATAAAATTAGGTCAATAAGCGCATTTTTTTCTAAGTGATGGATTTTTTCATTGGATTACTACAAGGGTTAAGTATGTAAACCTGATTATTTTTGAGAATCTGACGGATTCCCATTATTATATACACTTTTGTAGTGACCGGAAATTGGGTTTTTGTATGTTGTCTCGGAATTCCTTCACAAAAATACCCAATTTTAATTTTTTTTTCCTGTAATTAGGTCGATAACCAACCCTGAAATTTTACAGAGATAATTATTAATATATTTAGTTAAGCACAAACAAAAAATGAAAATCTTATGGATTGAAATATACACATAGTACATGGACCATAGTAAAAGACCAGTTCTGCTTATAAGACATATCTTACGGAACTAACATTCTCGTCTGCAAGTCTTTTTACGAATCAATTATTCGACAGCAGTATGGAAAAACAGGCTATCTCAAATTGTGATAGAAGATCGTGCTATCTCAAATTGTGATAGAAGAACGTGCTATCTCAAATTGTGATAGAAGAACGTACTATCTCAAATTATGAGAGAAGAGCGTGCTATCTCAAATTGTGATAGAAGAACGTGCTATCTCCAATTGCAGTAGAAGAACGTGATATCTCATATTATGAGAGAAGAATGTGCTATCTCAAATTGTGATAGAAAAACGTGCTATCTCGAATTGTGATAGAAGAACGTGCTATCTCGATCAGTCAACATATTTTCATAGATACAGCACTGGTATTCGGGGTACCTCAGTATTCAGAGCACTTTTTCTATTAGGTTATTTAATTTTTTAATATGATTTAGCTCGATAATAGAAAAAATAACGTATGTTTGAATAAACATTTTTTTTTAAATCATCAATATATTTATTTATTTAGAATTTTTAGAACCTGTAGTTGCGGAGTGACCAAAAAGTGTTTTGGTCAATATTTTGACACTCCGAAAAATGGTTCCTTCTGCATAACGAATTTGATACCTTTCGTGCAAATTGAAGATGTTTTCGCATATTTTTTTACAAAATTCCGCAACTGTAGGTTCTAAAAATTCCATATAAATAAATATATTGATGATTTAATAAAGTTGTTTATTCAAACATATCTTAATTTTTTCTATTATCGAGCTAAATTAAATTAGAAAATTAAATAAGTTAACAGAAAAAGTGCTCTGTATACTGAGGTGCCCCTAATGCCAGTGTTGTATCAATGAAAATATGTTGACTGATCGAGATAGCACGTTCTTCTATCACAATTTGAGATAGCACGTTCTTCTATCACAATTTGAGATAGCACGTTCTTTTATCACAATTTGAGATAGCACGTTCTTCTCTCATAATATGCGATAGCACGTTCTTCTATCACAATTCGAGATAGCGCGTTCTTCTATCACAATTTGAGATAGCGCGTTCTTCTATCACAATTTGAGATAGCGCGTTTTTCCAAACTGCCCTCGTATTGATCAATTGGGAAAAGCACAAAATGAAAACGTGTACAGGTAAGGTACAATGATCCACGCGAAAAATTGTTGTAATTAAAGGGAGATATCATGTGATGAGGTGGGACTTATGCAACTCACCCCAGTATCGCAAGGTCAAAATATCTATTCCCCAAGACACCACATATAACCTGAAAACAGGTATTTTCTATGTCCATCGAAATATCCTCTGTTGCGCATATACCTGTTTGCAAAGATGTTATATAGCGGTTCATTAAAAAGTAAAAAGTTTCACAAACCGACTACAGTAGCCGCAGTGTCGCCGTATGGCTGCAGTGAGCTCCTATGTCAAGCCGCGTTGTCCTGAGCCAATCCTCGGATAGGTTACCACTTAGCCGCGCACCGGCTTACTCGCTAAGTACTGAGCAGGAGACAGTTTTACTGAGTTTCCAATGGTAACGCAAGTGAAGGCCAGTAATATATCGATGCTTGTATTCGTTGCGGTTTTTCACAGTTTCCCTGTGCACTCGTGCAAATACGATGCAATAGGCTAGTAGGAAAGTGACTATGGGAGGCGCACTCGGCGGTCTCACACGTACGGAAAATAGTGAGGTGTCATTTTGGGTTGGTAGTTGAAGGGATGAAATTTTAACAGCTCACGGCATACGAACGAATATTGAGGAAAAAACGATATACGAACTAAATTGTAGACTGATATAAACGTGAACGTACTAATGACTTTTGCGCGACCAAAGTAAACTGTAACGTGACAGGTCGACATGACGGGCGCGCAAACCAAGATTTCCGTTTCTGTGTTGCTGATGGGATATGGCTTCTGCCGTTGCTCGAATGGTCACTCTCTTGATCACGTCTTTCAGAAAACTGTTCATTGTCTTGAGCCAACTCCAGCATTTATTTATTCTTACTTGCTACTCTCAGCAATGTAACGGTCGCTTCGTAATATCACGCGACAATCAGGCAAAGAGAATTCTCGCTATTGTCGAAACGACCCATAGTACTTCAAAGAGTTTTCATCGTTTCTTGCATTTTTTAGAAATACAGATTTTAACTCGTACTTCCCGAGTCAAAATTTTTAGCCTCCTCTGAACCCTCGCAGGACCCATTTCTTTTGTAATACATAAGCCGCCAGCCTCCGTTGAACCGACGAAACCTCATTTGTCGAGTTCAGTGCCATGAAGGGACCTCCTCTTGGTCCAGGGTAGCCTCTGCTAGACCTTCCAAACCTTCTCTCGACCCCCAGTTTCAGTGAAACGTGCAGAGCACAGGCCTCCTTAACCTGCTTTCAATCTCAAAATGTTGCCTCGACCCCACCTAACCTGCTTTCGGCCCAATTTCGATATCTCCTCCATCATCATTCCATTGTGGCCTGATCGGTAACCCGTTCGATGACGAAAATAATACGAAATTAATAAAAATACATCGTCCCCTTATCAAATTATTAGTGCAATATTAATATGCGAAAACAATCAAATTTGCTCAATATCGATTTATTATTATTTTATAGGCAATTCATAAAAGAATGCTTGTATATGGGTCATTCCATGTCAAATCGACAAATTTTTTACCTGACCCCCTTTGATTTCGCTGAAAATTTTCTATCTTTTTCTACCCCCCGAAAGTTATTTTTCAGAATTTTTTCAAATTTTTTTTCCCGACTCAAAAAAAGTTATGAATTTTTTAAAAAAACCGCTCTTTTATTTTTAAATTGCCAGAACTTTTTCAAAAATTGACCGTTTGGGAACTTTTTTTTTTCAAAATTTTTGTTTTTAAATGTAGTTTTCGAAAAAAATATGAAAAAATTTTCAGAATCCCAGATATATGAAATATTTTAGTTTTTTTGAAAAAACCGTAATTTTCTCAAAGTCCGACCGTTTTTTTTTTTTTTTTGCTCTAAAAATACTTCAACTAATTCTGCAATGATCCCCGTTAATCAAAAGATGTGACGACAATCGCTTCTAATTTTTTTTCTTGATTATAAAAAAATTTTTGTTGAATTTTTGCTGATTTTATATAACTTTGTTATGAAATTTTTGTTATTTCCTCGTGAAACCTCAAAAGTTGAAAAATAAAATTTTATTGGAGAATTTCAAGTGATTATCGTCCAAGAAATTGTTATTTAAAAAAAAAATAATTTTTTTCTCTCATTGACGTTATTTTTTTACTCTTATGGACGTTTTTTTTTGGTACTGAAATATGACAACTTAACGTCATTTTGGTACTGAAACATGACAAAATAACGTCAATGAGAGAAAAAAATTATTTTTTTTTTTTAAATAACAATTTCTTGGACGATAATCACTTGAAATTCTCCAATAAAATTTTATTTTTCAACTTTTGAGGTTTCACGAGGAAATAAAAAAAATTTCATAACAAAGTTATATAAAATCAGCAAAAATTCAACAAAATTTTTTTTATAATCAAGAAAAAAAATTAGAAGCGATTGTCGTTACATCTTTTGATTAACGGGGATCATTGCAGAATTAGTTGAAGTATTTTTAGAGCAAAAAAAAAAATGGTCGGACTTTGAGAAAATTACGGTTTTTTCAAAAAAACTAAAATATTTCATATATCTGGGATTCTGAAAATTTTTTCATATTTTTTTTCGAAAACTACATTTAAAAACAAAAATTTTGAAAAAAAAAAGTTCCCAAACGGTCAATTTTTGAAAAAGTTCTGGCAATTTAAAAATAAAAGAGCGGTTTTTTTAAAAAATTCATAACTTTTTTTGAGTCGGGAAAAAAAATTTGAAAAAATTCTGAAAAATAACTTTCGGGGGGTAGGAAAAGATAGAAAATTTTCAGCGGAATCAAAGGGGGTCAGGTAAAAAATTTGTCGATTTGACATGGAATGACCCATATACAGTCTTACTTCAATTATATCAGATTAACGGGCGTTTTCCTGTGAGAAAAATCTCACAGGAAAATTCTTTAAAAAATGTCAGTCTATCCAGTAAAAGCTTACGCGACGTTTTTCGCCCTTGACATTTCTTCTTAAATCCTCTAGTTCTTGAGTTACATTGCATTATCTAAAATTAGTCTTTTTTAGCAAAAAATGAAATAACATTGCGAAAAAAATCGTACAAAACTTTATAAAAAACGCAAATGAAGTTCCTGCTACCCTGCTATTTAAGTTCATCATGGATAAACGAAACATTTTTTTTTTTGCATAAGTCATGCGCCCAATACTCGATGGTCGAAAAAAAGCCGAAAATCAGTCACGCATAAAAGTGCGTACCGGGTCGAAAAGAAAATTATAAAAAAATATTTCATAAAAGCAATATAAAGCTGAATTTATTCCCGTCAAAACGCCGTTCGGTAAATTTGGTTATCTTTTTTTTACGAAGCTATGTGACTTTTAGTGCAGCAAGAAATATCGACTAGTGTATCCAAACTTTTAAGCGACGGTATATATTATACCATACTATATATATATATATATATATATATATATATATATATATATATATATATATATATATATATATATCTGTGTGTGTGTGTGTGTGTGTGTGTGTGTGTGTGTGTGTGTGTGTGTGTGTGTGTATGTGTGTGTGTGTGTGTGTGTTTGTTTGAAAAATCTATGGTATGTTATTCGATGAAACTCTCTAATTATCACAATCATATTAACTAATTGATATAGCTTTTGTGATACAACAAATAGTTAGAGGTATTCATTTGGTCTCTTATGCCATATCAGCGACCAAAATGTTATAAGCACTCGGTAGCATAGGGGCAGCGGAGCGTAGCTATGAGTAGGTAGGACTAGGTTCAATTCGCATATAGGGCAAATAATTTCTTAAAAAAAAATCATTTCTACAGGCCAGGGAATGACGAATTACATATATAAATATCTTTGAAAGAAATATGATCGTAGTAGGCTGCGAGACAAGGAAAAAACCTATTATATTTAAATAGATTCTAGATAAATTCATTTTTTTGGTTAGCAGTGTACCGTAGGCCGAAGGGGGGGGGGCAGTAGGTTCTGCGGGAGCGCTCGAAGTAGGCCCACCTGAGGTTCCGTAGGTTCAATTGTGATCCTCGCTGACCTCCTTTGAGTCAAAAAGTCTACTTTCTGCCATGCCGGAGGTTCATCGGAGGTTCTAACGCATGGTACTTTCAAACATTGTACCCTCCTTTAGATACCCAATAATCCGCTCACGCCGATTTCGGCTCGCCTTCATTTTGTGGGTTGAACGCGGCTGGAAAATTTCGACTCGGGTTCCTTCGCAAAAACTAAAATCTACGATTTTTTCAGCGTTAATATTAGTAACGGAAAATAATCTATCATTATTTTTGAACGAGAGGAAATGTCTTTCCTCGCGTCGATCCTCGATAGTTTTTTACGCAAGTAGACGTTATAAAAATCAATTCGGAAGTGATGAGATTTATGAAATATTAGGGAAACGGAATTGATGGTGGACGTTGATTTTTTAATTTAGGAAATCGTCATAGCTCTAAAATAGTTAGGCTTCCAATTCGATATATAACATGAATACCTGATTTCTCAATAATTCCGTACAAATCTTGAAATAGATCAATAGATGATGTTTTCAATTTTTTAAAAGCAATTATTGCGTCTGGTTTAACATGATTTTTTATTTCGTATTAGCGTGCGATTTTTATAGTTTTCTTTCATGCAAGAAGATTCCAAATCTTCAACAGATAGTGGGACAGACGAGGGTAATTAGAAACTAAATATTTAAACAAAAAAATGAAATTTACAATTTTATAATTTTTCTTCATTTACGCCAAAAATGGACGTATTGTCAGGGAACGACATTTGCGACGACGGCGCGGCAAAGAACGGTAGTATGTAAGTTGCCCGTTGGGCGCAGTAGTCGCGACAGTCGGAGAGGAAGAAGGAGGATGTCGTACAGTGACGACGCGCCACCTTTTTGTATCCACTTTTAATAAATTAATATCCGAACATTATCTCGACGTCACTTCGTTAATCCCATTTAATTTACACTACAGTATTAGATTAATGACGAGGAATTTGAGAAAAAAAATCGTACATTCGCATTGGGCTGTGGGTCTCATTTAACCTTTCTCAGGACGGTAGACGCGCGTAACATAAAAAAATATTCCTACAAAGAAAGTATTGATTTTAGAATTCATTGGTTTGCTTCTTCTAATATTAACCATATTTCAGTATTTCCCGGTGGTATAATAATGCACAGAGGAATTTACTCAGGTGAAAAAAGCAAGCTGTCGTGCCGAGATATCATTATTTTCGTTAAATTGAAACATTTGTCAAAAGAAACGTCTGGGTCAGTAGTCGCTTGAATTTTTTTATTTTCACGCTTTAGTCGCATTTCGCGAAGTTACAGCATTCAGGGTAAGGTTTAGTCAGATCGTATGGGCCGCCTCCACGCTGGTCTCCCTTTCCACAAATGAACAATGGGCATCTGAATAAAAGTACAGAAAAATATGTCACAGATCAGATTGCTGCAGACACCCTATATATGTTGAAATGAAATAAAGACATCGGCAAAGATAAATACTTTACAGTTCCTAAAAATAAAAACAATACAATAGTATTTCTCAAATATAGTTCAATATAACTCAAAGATGATAAAAACTTGAAATATATACCATAGTTTAGAGTCGATATGATGTAAAAAAATCTCACAAGAACGATTCTATGCATTCTTCCTTAAAAGGTATTCGATTATTTATATTTATAAAGCTCTTCTATATACTGAAGCCCGTACCATTGCTGGTATCATCAAAAAGGTTGCCCATCTCTTTCGCAAAACTTGGAATATGAGTTTACAGTAAAGTCCTCATGTATGACAGTTTAACTCACCCTAACGATGAAAATGATATTGCTCCAGTTGCCTCCTTTTCACACTTGATTCCCGAGCACGAATGAAGCGCGTCGCGGGGAAGATCCTCTGGTTGGCAGTTACCTTAAGCGACGACAGTGAATGGTGAAATAAAGTTAACATACAATAAAAAAAGAATCTGCGAGTCAGAAAAACTATATGCCTGTATCCATTCATTATCGATATACCCACATTTTCTTACATAAACGTCGCAGTTAATTTCATGGTATCAGTAATGGAAAAGTTGATTATATCTTTCTTAGTTCTTTGGTTATAAAGTTCATTGTTTTATGAACAATGCTTTAAAAAATCGGTTCAATATTATCTATACCACAGTGACTCCGAACAAATCAAACACAGTTAATGAAAGTTAAGAAGTTCAAAGCCTGGAGAGTACAATTTTTTTAGGATGAATGCAAAACTTGTATGCTCACCTTCCAACGAGGCTGGAAACCAAGCTTTTACACGTCGACGGTCGCTCACAGTTTCGTGAACGGCCAGCACAACGAGGATACAAACGAATATTCTGAATTTCATGTTGAAAAGGTTAATTGACAATTCGTCGGCACGGAGCGTTCTACGGTCTCTGAAAAACTGTTGCCGTCTCGAAAGAACTTCCGTCTTATATACTGCCCGATAACCCGTTCCTACTCCCCAAAACTCGCCGACTAGTTTCACAATTTACGAGCTATCATTTTTCCGTTCTTGGACAAACGATTATACAACACAAGCGGATGCTGATTTTGTAATCCCATTTTCAACCCATGTCAACAAACCTATTTATCATCGAATAGACGTATAATAAGAAGTGGTGTTTTTGTGGATGTTTCTGCGATGTGGTTATCAGAAAAGCAATATTATGTCACATGAATTGCGTAAGCAACAGGAGAATATTTAGACTACGGAAATGATGTATTATTAACTTATGATGATAGGCTCAAGACATGATTCGATGTATGTTTCCGTTATTTATCAAGCGCGTGTGACAATTTTTGTTTCCTGTCATTGTATATGTAATGAGTTCCAAAAGATAAAAACGTACTTTGATTCCTTAAAATATTGTTAGTTTTATCGGATCAATGCGCGTATAACGATGCTGTCCAATTAAGAACGTAAAAAAAATGAGTACAAGCGAAGTGGTAATCCCTCGAGATGACAAAAACTTGGCTCGCCAGTTGTTTTCGCCATCGCTGTCGTACATGTTCCATCAAAATCAACGTGGTGAAAGAGAAAATGTCAGGCTTAGAGGAAACATTGAAAATCCTCAAGTACAGGGAAGTTGTATCAATTAGAAAAGGGAATATTATTTCCTGAGCAATGGTATCTTCCTGCGTGTACTGTCTAACCGACGTGTTTTAATTCTGATTATTATAACCGACGTTCGTAGATTCATCGGAAAAGAATCAAATTTAGTCCTGAATATTTCCTGGATCCTCAGTGTCATTTTAGATTTCCAATATCGTCATCTTGAACGATTAAGATATTCTCGTGATCAGAGATGACGTAATTTGAAATTAACAAGGCTCAATGTTTCTTTCGTTCCCTCATTCATCCAAACTCAATCAATTCATCACGTCGACCAAAAAAGCCTTTCCCGAATATTTGAACATTCTTTTTTATTTAATAACTAGCGGTTTGATTGATCCTCATTCTACAATAATGGAAAAATTAAGGGCTCAAAAAAAAGCCAATTTTTTAGCGATTTTTCAAATGGCCGTATCTTTGTTAAAATTCATCGTATCGGAGTCGTAAAAAAAGCAATTTGAAGCTCTAGTTTTCGTCTCTAGTTTTGAGATCTTAACCATATGAACCGGATAACTTGTTCATTCAGCTTCAATTTGTTTTTTTTTTAGACCTTTATTCGACCACTTCTCACTGACATTTCGGACTTTGAATGGAAAAGGATCGTTTTGTCTTTGATCATCGATATCTTAGCAACCAATGATCGCACAGAAAATTAAAGGTGGGTTTTGAGAACTTGAATAAATTCTTTATAATGATTGGCCATCATTTCTTCGAAAACAATTTTTTTTCATTCTTTACATGAATTTGAAAAACCTAGAAAAAAGGTTTTTTGGTGGTTTTTGAAAAATCGAACGCTAAATAAAAAATATCGAGAAAACCACTAATTTTAAGTGTGCCTTTTACAGTTCAATATATCCACAAAAACCCTAGAGAGTTTCAATTTCATCACTTTTCAATTTTGTGCCCTTAAAAGCTCATAATCTTTAACAAAATGAAAAAAATTTCCCCTTTTTTCACATTTTTATTGCCAACAGCGTTTGAATTTATGAAGAAAAAAAAATTTCATTATAAAATTTTTTTTTTTAATGACTACAGGAAATCTAAGAAAACAACGTCTAATCATTTCTAACGCGATTCCGTTTCTGCATTCCGTGATTCTGCTGATCACTCTTTAATTGAATTTCAAAAGTGTTGATACCTCCAACCGAATTTGGACCTTGATTCACACGCTTTTCAGAGATTGTTTTTCTATACTTTTCGTGAACTCTTAACGAAACGCTTCATAAAACTTTTTTTTAACTTCTCCCTTTGCAGTGAAAAAAAAAATTGAATTTTTTTTTTCGTAGAAATTGAAAATTATTTTTGATTTCTAATAATGGTAAGACGGCATTTATCGGAGCCGGAAGTTGCTGGTTTAGTGACTCTTATCGAAGAGGGTTACAGTCAATCGCGAAAATTTAACGGCTAGGCGCTATATTGACCAAATTTTAAGACCTATTGTTCTGCGCAGACGACAACATCTGAGGTCGTTCGTGTTAATGCAAGATAACGCACGCCCACACACGGCCAATATCACCAGGTTCTTCTTGCAATACACAACATCACATTGCTACGACACCCAGCAATGAGACCAGACCTCAACCACATAGAGCGTGTTTGGGACATAATGGGCCGTCGGTTGCGCGGAGAGTATCCAAATTTGCAGAACTTCGCCGCATTAGAGCGCGCACTTCAGCAAAATTGGAACACCATTCCGCAGCCTGAAATTACCCGCTGCACCAACATGGCTGAACGTTTGAGAGCCGTTATTGAGAACAGGGGTGGCAATACTCGTTATTGAACAAATATATCGTCCTCAAAACAGGCAGGCCAACGGACTCAGACACAAACACACACACACACACACACACACACACACACACACACACACACACACACACACACACACACACACACACACACACACACACACACACACACACACACTTCGAAGAATGAGTTTGGAGTCTTTAAATACGGTGGAACTGACGAGCCACCGGGTCTCATTTCTCCTGAAGAACCACACACACACACACACCTATGTGAAAGAAGCGTAAAACCGACCGCGCAACGTTCACGTGGTACGCTGTGGGTAACGCTCATGCCGGCGGAAAGTGTTTTCGCAATTTTCCTGAAGACATTCAATTTTTTTTTTTAAACTCGATTTTTTTTTTTCATAAATTTAAACCCTGTTTGCAATAAAAATGTGAAAAAAGCTGAGATTTTTTTTTATTTTCCTAAAGATTATGAGATTTTAAGAGCAAAATCAAGATCTTTTAATTCTTCAAAAATTCAATCGAATAAAACAAAAAAAACAGCTGGCTGGATTAAATTGAAACTCTGTAGGGTTTTTTGAGTATATTGAATTGTAAAAGGCACACTTAACAGTAGTGGTTTTTTCGGTATTTTTTATTTAGCGTTTGATTTTTCAAACAACCAATAAAAGCCTTTTTTTCTTGCTTTTTCAAATTCATGTCAAGAATGGAAAAAAAATTGTTATCGAAGAAACAATGGCCAATCCTTGTAGAGCATTTATTTAAGTTCTTAAAATCTTCCTTTAATTTTCTGTGCGATTATTGGTTGCTGAGATATCGATGATCAAAGACAAACCGATCCTTTTCCATTCAAAGTCCGATATCTTAGCGAGAAGTGGTCGAATCAAGGTCAACAAAAAAACAAATTAAAGGTGAATGAACAAGTTGTCCGGTCCATATGGTGGTTAAGTCGGACATGTTTTTCCAAGTCTGTAGACAAAAAAAAAATTTCGAAATTTTTTTTTCACGCTATTCAATAGGATTGAATTGTTATGTGTTATAGGATTGAATTGTTAGGATTGTTGATTAGTTGTTAGGATTGAATTGTTAACCGCACAAAGTTATGTGCCATGCACATAACTTTGAAAAATGGTTCGTCTTAAGATCTCAAAATTAGAGACTTTAAGCTTCAAATTGCATTTTGTACGATCATTTTTAACAATGCATTTTTTCAAATTGCTTTTTCACGATCATTTTTAATACCATCATTTTTAACAAAGATACGGTCATTTGAAAAATCGCTAAAAATTTAGGTTTTTTTTTATCTCTTAATCTTTCCATTAGTGTATATGGAATAAGTTGCAAAAGATAAAAACGTGCTTTGATTCCTTAAAATATTGTTAGTTTTATCGGATCGATGCACTTATAACGATGCTGTCCAAATGACAATGTACAATAAAATGAGCACAAGTATAGTGGTAATCCCTCGAGATGACAAAAAGTTGGCTTGCCAGTATTTTTTGCCATCGCTGTGGTACATGGTCCACCAAAATCATCGTCAGGAAGATGTCAGGCTTATAGGAAACACTGGAAATCCTCAAGTACCGGGAAGTTGTATCAATTAGAAAAGGACATGTTCTTTTCTGAACAATGGTATCTTCCTGCGTGTTCTGTCTAACCGACGTGTTTTAATTCTGATTATTATAACCGACGTTCGTAGATGTTCCGGAAAAGAATAAAAATTAGTCCTGAATATTTCCTGAATCCTCAGTGTCATTTTAGATTTCCAATATCGTGATCTTGAACGATTAAGATAGTGTCGTGATCAGAGATGACGTAATTTGTAATTAACAAGGCTCAATGTTTCTTTCGTTTTCTCACTCATTCAAACTGAATCAATTAATCACGTCGATCGAAAAGGCCTTTCACGAATATTTGAACATTCTTTTTTATTTAATAAATAGCGGTTTGATTGATGCTCATTCTTGAATGAAAATAATACTAGGTAATGACCGACACTGGTAGATGCTGTTAAGGCGTTACCCCCGTTTGTAGCGCAAAAAAGGCCTTTTTCATGAATTTTTTTAAAGAAAACTACAAAACTTTTTTAATCGATCAATATACCATCTTAAAGAACACATCTTGAAGAACTTTCAGTAATTTTTTTATTGAAAAATATTACATTGTTTACTGGCAAATGGCCGTCAATGAAATAATGTTTTTATATACACGGTTTGCGGTGACCAACATTGCGGCGAAGTGGATCATCTGAAAAAAAATGCGGATGGATTTAGTCAAATATAAGTATAAACTAGTCTTTAATCGAAGGATTTTAAAAAATATTCATTTTTCACAAAATGGCGGCCAGTCAACGTTAATGGTTCGATTTTAACGAAAAAAATCGAACGATTAAAGACTATATTTTTATGTATTAAATAAGCCTGCAAAATTTCAAGAAGATCGGTTCATTAGTGTTCGAGTAGTCTTGGTCACCGACTTCAGAAATGCCATTTTGAGAAAAACGCATTTAAAGTTTCAATTTCAGTTTACACGAAGAAAATATTTTTTTTTTTTGTAAACTTACATAGAGTCATCTATTCGGGGCATCAAAAAAAACTGCACTTCAAATTGCACTTCAAAAAAATGCAATAAAAAAAATCGATTATTTTTAAATCGTAAGTGGGGGTGACCCCTTAAGCAATGCTGTGCATGGCGAATACTCGGAAGGGTAACCGCTTAGCCATGCATCGACTGGTGCTTCAATCAGTGCGCGGGAGGCCATGTTTTGTGAGACCTAGAGCGTAGATACTTAAATAAAAGTATGTGCACCAAAGAATCAGAAAGAAATGGGGTTGTCTATACCGGAACGGATTTTCCACAGTTCCCCTGTACCCTCGGCAAATGCCGTATAGTGTAGCTTAAGACGGCAGTGGACCGAGCGGAAGTTAGGTTAGGTTAGCAAAGTGCAGGTAGGAAGTGATAAGGAAGTGTTCAATTGGAAAGGGTTATACATAAAAATCCGCAAGGGTATACGTTGGAACTCAGAAAATTATTAACAATGAAAAAAAAATACAATACTAGGTCATCGGTTCACCTAACAGGTTATGAACTATTATTTTGCACAAACCTAAAAATAGATTTTTAACCTTGAAAATGATGTAACAATGACGTAATAGTTAGCTTATATAACAATGATGTAACAATCGGCTTGTGCAAGATAATAGTTCATAACCTATCTAGATAGATAAACACTATCTCTATCTCTAGATAGAAACTATCTCTAGATAAACACTATAGAACACTAACACTATCTATCGACTATAGATAGAAACTATAGATAATCTAGATAATCACTATTTATCTAAAGAAACTATCTCTAGATAAACACTTTCTCTAGATAGAAACAGTTGCTAAAAATATATGGATAATCCGTGCAAAACTTCTTCAACGCACTCGGTGATAACGAGGTTTACACTCACAGAAAACTCGATTGATATTAATTGGATGCGTCTGTTAAAGTTTTTTTTTTTTAATTGACAAGATTTTTAGTGAAATCAATTTTATTCTATTGCATTCCATTATTGGAATTATTGATTTTAAATATATTTATTTATTCAAATCAAGATCTATTTAATATCGTTTAATAACTAAATATTTGATTTATTCCTAATAAATCTGCGATTTGGCTTCATCTGTTTGAAAAACAATGCAGTTGAATCCACAAAATTAATCTAATTAGTTCTTTGAATTAAATGGCATAGAATTTTCGTAGATCTAAACATTTTTCTATTTGATTGAATTAATGGTCTGTCTTTTTTTCAGGACAAAACTTATTTATTTCAGTCAAGCTATTAACCACCGTTTGGTCATGAATTTTTTTATTGGGTCCTACAAATTCATTCATTTGTTTCATACTGTTACCACACGCATTGTATTGCGCGCCTCTTTCTCAGATCATGTTGTAGTACCCCTACTCGTAGCCCGAGTAACCACGTATACAAAGTATAGAAAATGTATTCTTAATGGTCGATGAATCCCTCCGTTTCCTCTGTTTCGTCATTCTTCTGCTCGTGCTCGAAGATACCATGTGTTGTCCGCATTAGATTTCGAAAACTGGAAAAGAAAGGTGGGAAAAAAGCGAAGGAGATATTCTGAGGAGTCGGAAAGCTAAGACGACCATTTGGAGAAAGAATTCGGCGTTTAGAGCGATTGCAAGAGAAAAAAACGAAGATGACGTAAGTAGAGTGTCTCCTTTCTTTGTTTACAGATTGTTTTCCACTCGATTCATCCCGGAAACGAAGAATCGTAGCTTCCTGAGTCAACATTTTCGAGCTGCTTTCAACCCGCGGAATGAAGGCCTCCTTCTCCGAACAGAGATCCACGGTAGCGGATTATCGGGTATCAAAATGAGGGTACGATGTACGGAATATTATTATGTTAGAGTCTCCGTTGAACCCCCTAGATGGCATGTACTGGACTTTAGGCTCAAAAGAGGCTAGTGTAGCGCGCAACTTAACCTACGAAACCTCGGATAGGCCTGATCGAGCGCTCTCGCAGAACCTACTGGCCCTCCTTTCAGCCTACTGTAGGTCCGCCGTATACCCCCCGGACCCTCTATTCAGCCTGCTGTAGGTTCTCCGAATACCCTCTGGACCCTTCTTTGAGCCTACTGTAGGCGCTCCGAATACCCTCCGGACCCTCCATTCAACCTACTGTGTCCGTGCCGTATACCCTTTGGACTCTCCTTTGAGCCTACTGTAGGCACTTCGAATACCGTCCGAACCCTCCAGTCGACCTACTGTAGGCGCACTATAGACCCTCCATTCGGCCTACTGCAGGCGTATCGTAGACCCTCCGGAATCTCCATACCCTAAGGGTATCGTAGACCATCCATTCAGCCTATTAATGTTACATATCGCAGGAATAAATAAAAGCGTGATTCAAATATACAGGTAGCAATATTTTTTAAATTTCTAAACGTATATTTTTGCGGTACATGAACGTACTAACATAGCATAACGTAATGAACATTAATATCTTAACTAAGAATATTTTTTTTCTTTGCCATCCACCGTGATCAACCATTAAGGAGACCCGTGATATTTTCAACCAAAAAAACAAAGAAAAAACTCAAATATTAATTTAAGAAAATAGAATTGGGTTCAATCCCATACAATGCATATCGTAACGACATGAGCAAATTAAATTTTTAGAAAATAACATAAATATCAAAGTCGATAATGCATCGCTCCATGAACATGTTAGCGATATGTTAGATATACATTTGCAAATATCAACGTAATTATTTATTTTAACTTTGGTATTTTATATACTGATAAAGTCTTCTTAATATCACGATAGTAGAATCAGTCAATACGGGAGACCCTTTTATCAGCCAATCGGTTGATTCTTAAGTATCAATGGAGGAAATTGCGTTTCTTTGCGCATAGTAAAAAAAACACCGTGAGTGTCACCAAACAAATATAGGTAAAATAATGAAGCTTTTGCCTAACTACATTTGGTGATACTCGGTTCTCTCGGAAGTTCGAGGATCTGGAATATTCATTCTCCCACGTCCCATCTGGAATACGCAACTCTCTTATCTGCACGAGTGCCATAGAACGGATCATCACTCATTTATAGGCTTGCCGATAAATTTGATGGAATTAGAGTAAGTCTGGATATACAAGCCTTTTTCCACAAATCACCTACAAAATGATTATTAACCGATATTGAGAAATATTGATTGCTTGCGCATTTTAATGTTGCACTGATAATTTAATAAAGTGATGATATATTTTTACTTTTCGTGTAGTATTTATTCATCATCTGTCACGTGGCGAAACAACTGACAATGCATATCTATTTATACCATTATCCGACAATAATCAGCAAAACCGTATTTATTTCGGCATCGCACGGGTTACTGATAAGGCCAGAATGAAGTGTTGATGGAGGAGATAACGAATTTCGGCTCAAAGCAGGTTGGGTGGGGTCGAAACAACAGACTTGAGATCGAAAGCAGGTTAAGTAGGCCTGTGTTCTGCACGTTCCATTGGTGCTGGGGGTCGAACGACCGTTTGGAAGGGCTAACAGAGGCAACACTGGATCAAATGGAGGCCTCTCCATGGCAGTGGACAATAGGGTCGACAAATAGGGTCTCGTAGGTTCAACGGAGGCTGGTGGGTTGTGCATTACAAAGGAAATGGGTCCTGCGAGTGTTCAGAGGAGGCTAGAAATTTTGACTCAGGTTCTGTGGACAAAAATAAGAACGCTCGTGTGGGTTCGATTTTAGCAGACCATATATTTCGATTGCCTTTTCTTTTGCACTATTCTTAATTACTTGTAATATAACCTATAAATTTGGCCATTTGACTTCATGAAATTTTTTTTAATAGCGATAATAATAGGGAGAAATGGTTATTCGTTCTATCACATTATTTTATTTTATTTACAAGCACATTCTATTCACAATGTGAGATCTACAATCGATGATGCTTGCTCAAGCCTAGCTCTTTCGTGTTTGTGCTGGTTTGACTTAACCGCCATGCGCCAATCTAAGTTTTGCCGCCGGCAGCCGTTGCGCGGCGCCACCACGAAAGTTACTTTGGAGGCCTATACACTGCCGGCCAAAAGTATGGATACACCTAGAAAAATTTCGCGCCGCACTAAAAGTTTGATATCTATGTGAAAAAAAGATATCCGGATTTCCAAGGCGGCATTTTGAAAGGGACAAATGAAGCTTCACTTTGTGTTTTGGAAAAAAAAATTTCGATTTTTTTAGACCCGGGGCGCCATTTTGAAAATGGCCGTTTTTTGGCTGTTTAAAATCGGCTGCACGTCTTCAGGACATTTTTTTTGCATTTTTTTTTCAAAGAACTTTAAAAGATAGAGCAATAGCTATAGTTTCCTTTGTTAGAAAGTTTCGTACGATTTTTTTTCACCGAGTTCTCGCATTTTTTTCTCAAAAAGACAATTTTGAAAAGATGCTGCTGGAATGAGAAACTTTAAGGTTTGGAGAAAATTGCCAGAAGGAAAAAAAGTTGCGTTACATCGTATTAAATCGAGCAGAATTTTTTCAAAATTTTTTGCTCTAACATTGAATAAAATTTTTTTTTAATTTGAATTTTTAGCCGCACAAAACATCCACCTCTTACCTGTTACCTCATGTGAACACAAGGAGCGGAAATAAAGCTTCTTGTCTTTGTTTACATTTTACCTTTGTGGAGCGTAAAAAAGATTCTATTTCTCGCGAGCCGATATTCTATTTGTCTCGTGTTCTTTTTATCGCTCTCTTTTTCGCTCGTCGTTTTTGTTTACATCTTTGTTTCTTTGGAATAATGTGACGAGTGTCGCGCTGACAAAGCCAGTTAGTTGTGCGAAAACTTCGAACGCGAACACGTGTGGTCTACAATCGACAAGTTTTTACGCAATTTTTTTTTCTTAACGGATCAATCAATATGGCACGGAAAAAAGAAATTCCACTGTATAAAAGAGGGGCTATTGTCGCGTTGCGCGATAAGGGATTGTATAAAGAAATTGCCAGACAAACTCGCGTGTCTTTGAAAGGAGTGCAGACGACCATCGGGAGATTTAAGAAGTCCGAGCCGTATTTCAATCGCAATCGTCCGGGTCGACCCAAAGTGACACGTCCTCAGACGATAAAAATATCGGCGTTACCAGCAAAAAAAAATCGTCGATTAACAGCAACGGAAATCTGTGCCAAATTTAACGAACAAAGGGAAACCTCGATATCACTGACGACAGTGAAACGTCGCCTTAACAGTGCTGGCCTCAGAGGCTGTGTCACCGTGAGAAAACCTTTGTTGCGTCCGGCGAACAAAAAAAACGATACGCATGGGCCCTGGAACACAAAAAGTGGACGATTAATCAGTAGAGAAATGTACTCTGGACGGACGAGTCAAAATTTTTAATCTTCGGTAGTCGTCGACGCATTTTTGTTCGAAGAAATCCTTCGGAAAAAATGGCACCACAGTGTTTGATACCAACTATCAAGCATGGCGGTGGCTCCGTTATGGTGTGGGGTTGCTTCTCCGGTCACGGTGTCGGAGACTTTGTGAAAATTGACGGCATAATGTGAAAAGAAGAATATAAAGAAATTCTCATTAATCATGCGATTCCATCGGGGCTAAGAAGGATCGGGCGTGGTTTTACCATGCAACAAGACAATGATCCGAAACACAGTTCCCGTCTCTGTCGAGAATATTTGGAGAACGAGGCAAAGAAAAAAAACCGTGAATATAGTGTTGCCGCCACAATCACTCAACCTAAACCCCATCGAACTTCTCTGGGAAGAGCTCGTTCGAAATATACGAATGACCTGCCCTACATCGGCCGAAGATCTGTGGCAGAAACTGCAAGCTGCGCGGAGATCCCTCAGCTCAGCTCAGCTGGATTCATTAATCGATCGGATGCCACGAATCGTTGATGCAGTGCTGAAAGCCAGAGGTGGGTTTTTCGTAGAAAAGGGCGTTTAGATGAGGTAAGAGGTAAGAGGTGGATGTTTTGTGCGGCTAAAAATTGAAAAAAAAAAAAAAAAAAAAAAAATTTATTCAATGTTGGAGCAAAAAATTAAAAAAAAAAATTTTTGAAAAAATTCTGCTCGATTCAATACGATGTAACGCAACTTTTTTACCTTCTGGCAATTCTCTCTAAACCTTAAAGTTTCTCATTTCAGCAGCATCTTTTCAAAATTGTCTTTTTGAGAAAAAAATGCGATAACTCGGTGAAAAAAAATCGTACGAAACTTTCTAAAAAAGGAAACTATAGCTATTGCTCTATCTTTTAAGGTTCTTTGAAAAAAGAATGCCAAAAAAATGTCCTGAAGACGTGCAGCTGATTGTAAGCAGCCAAAAAAAGCCAAAAAACGGCCATATTCAAAATGGCGCCCCGGGTCTAAAAAAAATCGAATTTTTTTTTTCCAAAATGCAAAGTGAAGCTTCACTTGTCCCTTTAATGCCGCCTTGGAAATCCGGATATCTTTTTTTTTTCACAGAGATATCAAACTTTTAGTGCGGCGCGAAATTTTTCTAAATGTATCCATACTTTTGGCCGGCAGTGTATGTCAACCCGTAGGTATCGCATCGCAAAGCTGTTTAACTCTTCGACTGCACACTTCTGTCACGAACCTCTGACTGAATATGCAGTCGGTCCGATCCCATACGTTTTTCAGATCGTTGTATTTCGGTGAATCTGCAACTTTTTTGTGGATACGTTTTTTGTAGTCCAGGATCCTTATTTTATGGCCCACAACTTAATTTAAAAAAAACCGTAAAAGCGACCTTTTTCCGCCCGTCACAGAGGTGTCCTCCATCAATCTAATCGAAAGTACAGATAAATGTATAACCGGAAGCTTCTAAAAAAATGTGCCTATTGAACTTGGGCCAGATAAGACGGGAACGCAAGCCCGAATACATCTTGGAATTCTCGATATCAGGCCTTGTCTCTCCGCCTCTAGGTTATTCTGCCGTCATATGGAAGAAGGCGGCATCTAAAAAAATCGGCAATGCGGTTTTGGTGCCGTTGGAATTAGTACAAAATTTCCCATCGTTCTGTATAGTAAAACGCGTATTCGATTTTTTTTCGAAACATAATTTTTTTTTCGATTGTGACGGCAGTATTCTCTTAAAGGGCCAGTCCACTTTGGAGCCACGAAAAAAGGCTGTTTTCGCGATTTTTTTAGGCTTTTATAAAAGATACAAATATAAAAGTTGTTGGGCTTGATAAATAAAGTCTTGAAATACATTTAAAACATGTAATTCATTTTTATTCATTTTTAAGTACAAAAACTATAGTTTAACGTAACGCCTCAAAAATAGGTGGGCTGGATAGCTCTGTCACAACTCGGCACCGGCTTGTCTGAAACAAAAAAAATGAAAGTCCATTAGATTCAGTATGATACCAGCTACAAAATGACCCTCGGACATAAAGTTTTATCAAAAAATTAAAAAAAAAAAGTAGATGAAAAACGAAAAAAGTAAAAAAAACGCGTTTTTTCGCAGTTTTTCGCAAGAAAAAGATTAAAAATCAAAATTTTAAAACCATCGAGGGTCATCTTGTTGCGAATCATGCTTACAATATGTAGTTCAAATTTCAAGAGAATCGGTTTATTAGTTTTAGAGATACGATGGAGCTAGATTTTGAAAACGTTGTTTCGAGAAAAACGCGTTAAAGTTTATACTGTGAAAAACTCTTACCTAAACTGAATCGGCAATTCCTGCGCCGTACAAAATCCCTTCTGATAGCTCATCATCGTCGATTTCTTCAAGTGTTGCTTGCTTTCGATTTTTTGAAATTTTCAAAGTGGACTGGCCCCTTAAGGCATCTGGAATATACACATGGTAAATGGACCATGTTGAAAGACCCCTTCTGCTTATAAGACGCCTGTTACGGAACTAACATTCTCGTCTGCCAGTCTTTTCACGAATCGATTATTGACCAATCGGGAAAAACACAAAATCAAAACTTGTGCAAGTAAGGTGAATTGATGTTCGCGAAAGAATTGTTGTAATTGAAGAGAGAAATCATGTGATCAGCTGGGACTTATGTTACTCACCCCAGGATAGCAAGGTCAAAATGTCTATTCCCCAAGACATGTCACCTGCACGTAGGTATTTTCTAGGTCGATCGGAATATTATCGGTTGCGTACCTGTTCGCAAACATTTTACATAGCGGATCATTAAAAAGTAATAAGTTGCACAAACCGACTATAGTAGACGCAACGTCGCCGAGCTGCGGTGAGCTCTCATGTCAAGCCGCGTTGGCCTGAGCCAATACTCGCGTAGGTGACCACTCAGCCGCGCACCGACTTGTTCGCTGACTACTGAGCAGGGGACAATTGTACTGAATTTCTTGTTTATGTAGCTTGTATATGTAGCGGTTTTTCGCTGTTTCCCTGTGCCCTCGTGCAAATACCATACAATGGGTAGGAAAGGGTGATTGTGGGAGGCACACTCGGCCGTCTCACACGTACGGAAAATAGTGAGGTGACATTTTGGGTAAGTAGTTGAAGGGTTGGAATTGTGACAGCTTGGAAGGGCATATGAAGGAATATTGGGGAAAAACGATACACAAACTAAATTGTAGACCGATATAAACGTGTACGTACCAATGACTTTTGCATGACCAAAGCAGACTGTAACGTGACAGACCAACGTCATGTTTGCCGCAAACAAAGATTTCCGTTTTCATGTTGATGATGAGATATGACTTTTGCCTTTGCTGGAATGGTTGCTGTCTTAATCACGTCTTGCGCGAAAATGTTCATCGTCTTGAATTCCAACTTTTATTTATTCTTACTTTGGTACTCTCAGCAATTGAACGGTCGCTTCGTAATATTACGTGATCATCAGGCAGAAGGAATTCCCGCTATTGACTAAATGCACTGTAAAAACAAACGCGTTCTTTTAAGACGTTTCACGTGTGGATTCCTGTCGCCGTTTTCAACACGGCAACTCATGTGTTGATGTCGTAACGACACATTTTACGCGTGTTCTGTCAATACGCTTCAAGCGTGTTTTAGCAAGTTCAAAGCGTGTTGTTTCGATACACTTTAGGCGTGTAAACGCTTGTCGCCAATTGCAACATGTTTAAAAAGTGTTGATGGCTAAATCAACACTTGTCCACACAGAACAAAAAAATTCCTTTGCCCCGTACAAGCACTTCTCTTCACTCCGAACAGAAAACTTTCTTTGCACTGGACAGAAAACTTGGTCCGCACAGAATAAAGAATTTACTTTGCGCCGTACAACCAATTTTCTTCACTCCGAACAGACCATTTTCTTCGCACTGGACAGAAAAATTGGTCCGCACAGAATAAAGAATTTTCCGTGCCTCGAAAAAGAAATTTCTCTCACTCCAACTGACAATTTTCTTTGCCCCGAACAAGAAATTTCTCTCACTTCGAACAGACATTTTTCTTTGCCCTCGACAGAAAAATTTGTCTGCATAGAAAACAAAAATTTTGTTTGCCCCGTACAAGCAATTTCCTCCACTCCGGACAGAAAACTTTCTTTGCACTAGACAGAAAAATTGGCCCGCACAGAATAAAAAATTTAGTTTGCCCCGAACAAGGAATTTCTTTCTCTCCGGATAGACAATTTTCCTTGCCGTAGACAGAAAAATTGGTCCGCACAAAATAAAGAGTTTTCTTTGCCCTGAACAAGAAATTTACTCCACGCCAGACAGAAAAGTTGGTCCGCAAAGAATTAAAAAGTTCATTTGCTCAGAACAAGGAATTTCTTTTACTCTGGACAGACAATTTTTTTTTAGAAACTGGATAGAAAAATTGGTCTGCAAAAAATAAAGAATTTCCTTAGCCCCGAACAAGAAATTTACTCCTCCGGACAGAAAAGTTGGTCCGCACAGAATAAAAAATTTCCTTTGCCCGGAACAACGAATTTCCTCCACTCCGCACAGAAAATTTTCTTCCCACTGAACAGAAAACTTGGTACGCATAGAATTAAATTTGCCCCTAAGAAGCATCTTTCTTCACTCTGGGCAGAAACTTTTCTCAACAACGAACAAAATATTGATGCGCACAAAATAAAAAAATTTCTTCGCAGCCACACTCTACCAAAAAATTATTTTATATCTACGTCAATGAACTGAGTGTTGCACCTCAGCAATGGTTTCACCGAGCACATTATTTCTTCATGCATGTGGGTGTGCACGACGAACAAAAACTTATGTGTTTCGCTTTTAAAATAATGCAATTCGCAATTGAAAAACTCTTTCGCAAGTCCGTGCATAACGTAGCGAGGTTATAAAGCCGCCATATTGTCATATCAACTCACTGGACGCGTGTTGTTTGTGGTACACGCGTGCAAGTGAGTTGTTTCACGACGCTTTGTGTCGTTCGAGTCGCGTGTACCTACACTAAGTGTGTTGTTTGAAAGAAAATGGCTTGATTCGACACGTTTCATATGTGTTACATTAAGCGTGTTCTACAGCAACATATTTAAAATGTGTTGTTACCAAGAATTGTATAGAGCGTATTATTTCAACACGGTAAAATAAGTAAAACACGTTGTTTCAACGCGTTAACCAGGTCCTACACACGGTGTAGGCGTGTTGTGTGTTGCTTCAATACACCGACAACACGCTTATTTTTTACAGTGTGGGTGGTAGTATTTGACAAGGTTTTATTGTTCCTTGCATTTTTTAGTAACACAGATTTTAACACATACTCTGTTCGCAAAAAAATGAGATACACTATTTTTCGGAGCGTCAAAATTAATAAAGGAACATAATCCATTTTTATTTATTCAATGAGAGCATATATTTTTCCGCACTATCGTCCTCGATAGTTCTTTACGCAAGTAGCCGTGATAAAAATCGATTCGGAGGTGATGTGATTTATGGGATACCAAAGAATGACAATTGCCGTTAGACGTTGATTTTTTACTTGGAAAATTGTCATTAGTCATTAGAAAATAATTATTTGAACAAAAAATCGGCAGTTACAATTTTATGATTTTTCTTCGTTTTCTCCAACAATGAAATTATTACATAACTGATGAGGAATTTTAGAAAAATTCGTACATGCCCACCTATGGCTGGCATAGATCTGGCAAACCGTTCTTAATATATGAATAATTAGTAATTTCGTTGTGATTACCTACCTGTCTCTAATCAATATCAGCAACTCAAATAAACTGAAACGATGTTAAACTTTACCAAAAATTACATCGTTTTGTCAAAAAATCGATATTGCATTCTCACTCGAGACGCGTGCTTTCGCCACAGTTGATGTTTTCTCACTCATTCATCTCACCGCCACCCCGCCAAACTCCAACGGGAGCACTGTGCTCGCACACGTTGTTTAGTGGCTAGGCTCATGGTTCATCTTACCCCGCGTATTCGTCTTGCCCCGAGTTTCCCTACATTAGTTTCTAAAAAATTGGTTTTTCGGTCGAATCGACGAGCTTATAACGATGCTGTTCACGATACTTTTGTATTACGCAGGGTTTTTCAGCCTGGGGTCCTCGGACACCTGGGGATCCGCGGTCAACATGAATAGAGATACAAAAGTGCCGAACGAGGCCTATAGGTGGTCCACCGTTAAAAAAGTTGGGAAAATCTGGTATACCGTACAAAAGGGGGTGTACACAAATCACGTAACCCCAAATTCCCCAATTTTTTACCCCCCTCCCCCCATGTGCCAGGACCGTAACGCCTGGCCGGACCCCCCCCCCCCTCTACTCCGTTACGTAACGGCTGCTTTGTCGTCAATAATTGCCATTTTTTTTTCATAGACATAACTAATTATGACAGGATCGGGTTTATACTTATTTTATGAAACATATATTCATCTAGTTTTATAACAATTTTTATGAAAAAATCTTTTTAATTAATCGAGATATATGCTTTCATTTGACGACGAAAAAAAAATTCCCTTCATTGTCTCGTCGATATCTCTATGAAAGGTTATCTGTAAATAAAAAGTCAACAATTTATCGATATTTATACAAATGCAGCTATCGTTATGCGTAGCAGTTTTTTTTATTTTGATTTTCGTTTCAAAACGCCAACAGTTTGGACACTTTCTTTCTATTTTCAAGGCTCTTTTTGTATTCAAGCAGTCTTTAAAAAATAGTAATTATTAAAATTTAAAGAATCGGCTACGTACAACCTCAGTCACTGCGATTACAAAAATGTCAACAAAAATAATTAAAATCGGTTGATAAGTTTTTGAGTATTTGCTGGGACACGGTCGAAAAAAGTAGTTTCGAGAAAAACGCGTTCTAAAGTTTTTGTTCCGTTTTTCTTTATATAAAGTTATGTTTTTTTCTAGAATATTGATACTTACATTGAAGTATCTATTCGCGGGCGATATGACGGTTCCCCATCTTCGTTACATTTCACAAAATAATAAGAGCCTGCACTTCATATATTGTGAACGATGCCACACCTGTAGGGAGTGAGGACACTAACCGGTCGCGCTACCTGTTCTCACTAAAGAGACTGTAACTCTGTCAATTTTCGGATTTGTGAGTAAAAATGTTGCCAACACATTTTGAATATATGTACTCTCAAGAATTATAAGAAACATTTTTTTTTCTTCCAAATTTTGCGTGGGGAAAGTGGAAAAGCTACTGTGCAAGTTCGGGCATAGTGACATCCCCCTTTAACTGACATTTCGTATGGAAAGCTGTCAACTTTCCTCGGTAAAATGGCGCGCGAGTTTTAAATTCAAAACTTGCACATGCAGAAATTTTGCTATTTCTGGCAGTTCGAAAATCGTGACGTAACGCAAACCTTGACCCCCCCCCCCCGTACGTAGACCGTAACGCCTGGCCGGACCCCCCCCCCCCCCAATTGCGTTACGTAATTTGCGTATGCCCCCAACGATGAGTGCAGTCGACGTTGAAATACTTCGAAATGAAAATTTGGCTTACGAATTCTTTTGCCTTCATTGTCGTACATGCTCCATTAATAATCGTGGTGGAAGACAAAAAGGTGTAAATTAAAAAATCATAAAACTTATTCAGATCATTGGAAATCCTAATGTAGAGAGCAATTATAACAATTAGAAAGGGAATTTTCTTTTCGGAACACCTGTATTGTCATGTGTTCTATCTAGCTGACGTGTTTTAATTATAATTACTCTAATTGACGTTATTAGTGCTATTGTGCAAATGTGCAAACATCCTATCTTTTTTTATTTAACAAAAAATTTTTGATACATCCTTCTTGGAACATGAAAATAATACTAGTTCATCGGTTCACCCAAAAATCGACGAACAATTATTTTACACAAGCTGGTTGTTGCGTTATTGTTATGCAAGCTGACTACTACGTTATTGTTACATCATTTTCGAGGTTAAGAATAGAGAAACAATCAGTAGTTAAAAAATATAGACAATCCGTATAAAACTTCTTCGACACATTTGTTGAAAACGACGTATCTTACATCCCTATACAATCACATATTTCAATGAAGGTTAACTGCGTTTATTAATTAATTTACGGAAAAATCAAGCTCCCTGACACATTGCTGAAAATTGTTGTCGTTTCTTTTATCACAGAGCGACAAATCAATTTGATTATTAACCCTTCGACTGCACACTGGACCGTTTTGACCCCATTTTTTTTCAACTGTTCCAATGTTCCTGAACTCCTACTCTGTAGGTGGACACTCAGCGCCCATCCTATATTCTGCCCGTGTACTGAGGACAGCTGTCGAAAAAGGACCCGGGGTCGACTCGACCCCAGGTTTATGCACTAGTGCGATGAAAGTAAAAAAAAATGTTGGTGTAATTTGGTGTTCTATTACTACATGTAAGTGAGTTACGATAGAAAATGCTCATAGATATTTTGTATCCTGCGCTGGTATAATAAATTATATATTTAGAATGCCGATCATAAAACTAAAAGCAAGTGTCCGTTATGCAGGAGGGCTATGTGCAACGAGCACCGAATGTACTTATGCGTCGGGTGCGGTAAATGTGAATGACAATAGGTCATTGAAGTAAAAAGAAGGCGGAAAATATACGTTTTCAACATCTAATCTGGGTAAGCAACCGATTTTTTTTCATTTATCACTATCCCGAAAATGCCGAAGTTCAAACCTCCGAATAAATATATTTTTTTGGAAAGACGGTCGGCACTGCCTTTTTCGTATCTACAACCCTTCCTCTTTGAAAACCTCAAAGGTTTTCCCCAGCACACTGGGGTGGTTTGCACGCCGCGATATTCGCAATTTTAATGTTAATTTTTATTTTTTTCACAATTACATTTTTTTAAACATACTTATATGAAATTTTCGGCTATATAACCTTCACTTCTTTGAAAAAGAAGCTTTCAAGAAGTCCCCAAAAAAATTAAAAAACACTACGTCCTTTTAGTTTGCTAGTAAGTTTGTTCTATCAGAAAGAAATATATATGAAAAGCTGGCAACAATTTGGAAGCAATATTTATCTGGAATATGTCGACTCACGCATTGCAGAATATGGCGCAATATCGATCAAAAGCTTTTTTCACAGCAGTTACCGAATTATAATCCGTTATTTACATGATAGCGTTTAACTTTGTGTTACAAGACTAATCTTACGTCGAGTAATATCCGTTTATGCTTCATTTTCTATTTTTGACTTAGCATTTCCTGCGTGAGACGTTCACAAAGCTTTGAAAATTTAAATATTCTAAAGAAAATTCAATGCCTGATCGAAAGTCGAGGGTCACAAATTATTGTTCTAACTAGGTATTGCTGATATTAGAACGTATCATAAACAACGCTCATTGACTTTTTTCGGAAACCCCGACCTTCTAAGAATACCAGCATGCATTTTTTCCCCTTTTTATTTTTATTTTCACTTAGCACTAGCGCCTAGGTAAATCCAGTACGAACCACAATTTTCTAACTTCCGGGTAGAGGGATTTTGGGTTGAAAACAACATATACAGTACTCCGACAAATAGTGGTATAAATTACATATTCATTAGCGAAAAAAGGTTATTGACTACTTACATGAAAATTGTGGTATATTTTTTTCCGCAATCTGGGCGCATATTATACAATGTAATACGAATGTAAGATTTTTTCCATGACAGGGCTCCTTTATGTAAACACAACTGAACCATACGAAAACCAAATAGGTGAATACAAGCATTTATCACAGCCACGAAGTTCTAATAAATAGTCGCTACTTTTCTTCATTTTCAAAGACAATTGTTTGTTAAACATAACATATAAAGCGCTAGATATTTTTATTCTACGTGGCTCGTAGTTCAAATCTTTCAAATCAACATTGCAAATCTTGACAAGAATATTCGTTGTCTTCCGACATAGCAAAAAGATATTTTCATAATCACGTAAATTATATTATAAAACGCGTTATATTATAAAAGGAACTGCATGGTAAGAATATTATAAGTGAAATCATGAGTTTTCAAAAAGCGGGTGAATATGAGGAACCATTATAGATCATTGGCTGTTCGATTAGTATTTATTATGCATATACTCACTGTTAGATGTAAACAAATTGATACATATTTTTTATTGTCTTTTTGTGACGGATATAATTATAACAGTAACGGGAAAATTGATTGATTTATTTTCTGCCGGGGCATGACAAATCTGCAAAAAAGTCCATTTGAATAAATGCATGCATGTGCACCTGCATAAAAATTGTATTCAACATAATGGATTTCAATAAAATTATCAACGGCAATTAAGGGATGATCACACAATCGATTTTTTTGTTGCATTAGCCGATAGTATAGACAGTTATAAACATGCTGTTTAGTTTTTGGGGCGAAATGCGAATTATTCTGGTTGCTATAGTCTTTCTCAGGAAAAGGAATTCGACCAGCTGCGTGAGACCTGGCGCGGACGGACGCGTTTTTCTCGAAATGTTTTTTAAAACGGAGTATGCTCTCCAAGGAAGAGTTTTTAAGCTATCCGTCTCAAATTTTGACACAACTTTCTTTACTCCATTCTTTATCTCGCTATGGAAGCTTTTTTTGTTCGAAATATTCATTTTCTTTAACGAAAACTGACGAAAAAATAGGCTAAATTCGATACTTTTTTTTCGATCCACCGCTATTTTGTCAATTATGATTTTGAAAAACCTCTATAGCAAAATAACGACTTTCATACTGCTTAATAATCTTTTTATGAATTTTGTTTCATATAATATTAACGGCCACAACCGTGTACACCGTGAGTACTCCTTTTTTCGAATACATTTTCAACCATTAAAATTTTTTTTTTAATAAAAATAAATGTTCAAAAATTTATTTTCGGTTCTTCATGAATGCTTTCGACCGGTCACACGGTGATAATCCCTATAGCGCTCTGAGAAAATAATCATACTACAGTTATATAATTCAAGGGAAATTTAAGGGGAGATGTACACCTAGGAGCCGGAAAAAGGTCATTTTTGTGAATTTTTTCAAGGAAAACTATTTGAAATTTCGGATTGGGATGTTAATTATCTAAAAGTATATACATTTAAAAATATGTTTAATTTTCTTTATTTAAAAATATAAAAAATATACAAGGATATTGTATGATCCTTGGAGCGTCGTAAAAAAAATCTGCGTATACGGTACCCACAGGCGTTTCTTCAAAAATCTGAAAAAAAAAACCAAAAAGATTATTAAATTAGATATTATAATCTAGTACTTGTCATAGCCGATTTTGAAAATATCGATGTATGAGAAAATGGCGGACGTTTGAACATAAATAGTGATTTTTGGGCTAAAAATTAGTTATTATTTGGCCTATAAAACAAAAATTAAGTAACGGGAAAAAATCCTATGACAAGTACTAGGTAATGGTGTATAGAATAACCACAAAAAACATCAAGGCAAGCGGTTCATTGGTTTTCGAGAAATTTTGGGTACCGATTTGAAAAACGTGGTTTTGAGAAAAACGCGCTTAAAAATTTGGGAATTAATAAATCATGAAATTTGTTAACGTACATGGAATCATCGATACCTGGCCCATAGTGTAGGTATTCTACGGTCGACGGAATGTTCATAGCTTCTAAATCCTCGACCTCGAACATCCAGGTGTATATCTCTCCTTAATGTACGTCATTTCACAGCCGTTCCTCGTCACCATAAAGTTTCCTGTTATTGGTAGTAGTCGTAACAATAAAAACTTTAAATAGTGTTTTTCTCGAAACGACTTTTTTCAATTTGGCCGGAATCTAATTCTAGCTATAATTGTTCGACTTAATTTCAATTTAAAAAATTCTAAATTTCCACAATTACTATATTTTTCAAGCTCCCGAATATAAGTGAAGATCTCGCCAAAATTATCCTTCTTTCAAAGATCCGCAATTCTGTGATATTTTTTCGGAAAACGGCTACTTACAACAAGAACTACGGTTACATAGATTATAAAACTATTTTATTTTTCAGACCAACCATTGTCAGACCAACCATTGTTCAGACCAACCATTCGTTGGACGTTGCCAAGAGTTTGCCAAGCGTTGCCAAGAGAGCCATTGTTCATACACATGCTCCATTAGACCTCAATAATGTTGTTCATTTTCAATTCTTCTTCACATTAATGGACACGAAATGAGTTCAACGTGTGCTTAGTGACATACCTTCTTTCCAAATCCCTAATAATTAATCTAGCAAACAAAAAAAAATTGAAAAAAATAACTTTTCCGGTCCGTCACAGTGGCGTTCTCCATTAATCCAATCAAAAGCACATATAGACGTTTAACCGGAAGCTTCTACAACACTGTGCTCGTTACATTTGGGACAGATAAGATGGCAACAGCAGTCCGGATACATCTTGGAATTGTCGATATCAGTCCTAGTCTCTCCGCATCTGGGGCATTATCTTAAGGTAATCCCATCGCTTCACACTAGTCATACTACTGATCATATTTGAGACTTGTAAAATTTGTATTTTTAACATATGCAAAAAAATAATTTGTAAAAACTAAAATTCTCCATGTGTAAACTGTTTGATGAATGTTCACATTTAAATAGAAAGATGATAAAATAGTTATTCCAACGATTCGCGCAGTATTTCTAGGTTTGATATTTGGCAACATTGGTTCTATCTCCGTCTCTATTTACTCAAGCGGGCGAGTTTAACATCCATGCTTTTCAACTTCGATCTGTTAAAACAATGTCAGATGCGGGAAATACAAACCATTGTATTCGGGTCACGACTGGCAAAAAGCGTGGAAAATTTGTATCGGCGAAATATGCCGGTTAAAAATTAAATATGTGTGGAAATTCGAATGAGTGAGATGAGGTTAGGACTACAGTCGGCTGTTGCCTTGCTGTCACGTCTCGTCATCGTAGCAAGTGGTAAGAAATCCAATACCAAAATTTCAATTTAAACTTGATATTATATAAAATTAGGTCAATAAGCGCATTTTTTTCTAAGTGATGGATTTTTTCATTGGATTACTACAAGGGTTAAGTATGTAAACCTGATTATTTTTGAGAATCTGACGGATTCCCATTATTATATACACTTTTGTAGTGACCGGAAATTGGGTTTTTGTATGTTGTCTCGGAATTCCTTCACAAAAATACCCAATTTTAATTTTTTTTTCCTGTAATTAGGTCGATAACCAACCCTGAAATTTTACAGAGATAATTATTAATATATTTAGTTAAGCACAAACAAAAAATGAAAATCTTATGGATTGAAATATACACATAGTACATGGACCATAGTAAAAGACCAGTTCTGCTTATAAGACATATCTTACGGAACTAACATTCTCGTCTGCAAGTCTTTTTACGAATCAATTATTCGACAGCAGTATGGAAAAACAGGCTATCTCAAATTGTGATACAAGATCGTGCTATCTCAAATTGTGATAGAAGAACGTGCTATCTCAAATTGTGATAGAAGAACGTACTATCTCAAATGATGAGAGAAGAGCGTGCTATCTCAAATTGTGATAGAAGAACGTGCTATCTCCAATTGCAGTAGAAAAACGTGATATCTCATATTATGAGAGAAAAATGTGCTATCTCAAATTGTGATAGAAGAACGTGCTATCTCGATTTGTGATAGAAGAACGTGCTATCTCGATCAGTCAACATATTTTCATAGATACAGCACTGGTATTCGGGGTACCTCAGTATTCAGAGCACTTTTTCTATTAGGTTATTTAATTTTTTAATATGATTTAGCTCGATAATAGAAAAAATAACGTATGTTTGAATAAACATTTTTTTTTAAATCATCAATATATTTATTTATTTAGAATTTTTAGAACCTGTAGTTGCGGAGTGACCAAAAAGTGTTTTGGTCAATATTTTGACACTCCGAAAAATGGTTCCTTCTGCTTAACGAATTTGATACCTTTCGTGCAAATTGAAGATGTTTTCGCATATTTTTTTACAAAATTCCGCAACTGTAGGTTCTAAAAATTCCATATAAATAAATATATTGATGATTTAATAAAGTTGTTTATTCAAACATATCTTAATTTTTTCTATTATCGAGCTAAATTAAATTAGAAAATTAAATAAGTTAACAGAAAAAGTGCTCTGTATACTGAGGTGCCCCTAATGCCAGTGTTGTATCAATGAAAATATGTTGACTGATCGAGATAGCACGTTCTTCTATCACAATTTGAGATAGCACGTTCTTCTATCACAATTTGAGATAGCACGTTCTTTTATCACAATTTGAGATAGCACGTTCTTCTCTCATAATATGCGATAGCACGTTCTTCTATCACAATTCGAGATAGCGCGTTCTTCTATCACAATTTGAGATAGCGCGTTCTTCTATCACAATTTGAGATAGCGCGTTTTTCCAAACTGCCCTCGTATTGATCAATTGGGAAAAGCACAAAATGAAAACGTGTACAGGTAAGGTACAATGATCCACGCGAAAAATTGTTGTAATTAAAGGGAGATATCATGTGATGAGGTGGGACTTATGCAACTCACCCCAGTATCGCAACCCATATAGGGTCGCCTGTCGAAACAAAAATGCCAGCATTCAGCCATTAAACGGTTTGCTGATAATCGGCCAATAATTCGTCGACCAGCATTGGGGTACTGTAGGCGGATGAACGGCTTGCCAGATCTATGCCAGCCATTCGTGGGCCAATACTATCGCACCGATAATATGGCGATCAGCATTGGGGTATCGTAGGCAGATGAACGGCTTGCCAGATCTATGCCAGCCATTGGTGGGCCAATACCATCGCACCGATAATATGGCGATCAGCATTGGGGTATCCTAGGCGGATGAACGGCTTGCCAGATCTATTCCAGCCATTGATGGTTTGTTTTTGGGCGTTTTGCAAATGCAGGTCGTTAAACTGTAACACGTAAAAACAAGGGATAAGGTTTCGAAAAGCATATCCTACTGATGAAGCTGAAATTTTGCACCGACCTTCTTTTCAATATTTTAAGAGAACCTTTAAAAGGATATTGGCGACTAGCAATAGTTTTCGATATATCGGATATTGAAAGTTATTTATTGTACTGCATTTCTACTATATTAAATAAATCCAAACAAAGCCATCCCACATGGCAAGTGATATGCACATACGGGCGAGCACTGTTTGCCAGGAAGCAGCGCGGCCGGAGGAGTGGGGGGTATCTATGGGATATATAGATATACTCGTATGGCGTGAAATAATAAACTTTAGAATGCGATGTATGGAAAACTATTGCTAGTCGTCAAAAATCCGTCAACGGTTTCTCTTAGGATAATGAGAGGAAGTTCGGTGCAAAATTTCAGCTCGATCAGAGGAGTATGCTTTTCGGAACTTCACCCAAAACGAGCGAGTTATTTTTACAGCCTAAATGGACCAAAAAAATTGTCGGTAAACTTTAATGTCACGAATAAAATTATCGGCATAAAAGTAAGGAACGAACAAACGATGGGTTCTGTAAGTGTTAAAATGGCTAAGTGGGTAGAGCGCTCGACACTAGAACGAAAGGCGCAGGTTCGATCCCGATGAAAGGTAAACATTTGAACAATGCACAAACTGTTTTTAATGCAATTATTCTATGTACATGGACATAAGTAAGGCATAAGAAAACAAAAAAGATACTACTAGAATTTTTATATTCATAATTTGTCAATTTTTTGTTTTTCATTTCCGGCAGAAGATCCGGCAGCCGTTGCTGGGCCAATATGGGCGTATGATAGTTGGCCCAGTCTTAGCAGCCATTCATGGTTTACCATTACCAACCATGCATGGTGCGGATCTGGCCCGTTTATATAGCCATTACCGCGCCATTGTTTGTTCTCTGGCAACCAGTCGTGGGCCATTACTGTGCCGATTGTAAAACCCTATTTGGGAAGGTCAAAATATCTATTCCCCAAGACACCACATATAACCTGAAAACAGGTATTTTCTATGACCATCGAAATATCCTCTGTTGCGCATATACCTGTTTGCAAAGATGTTATATAGCGGTTCATTAAAAAGTAAAAAGTTTCACAAACCGACTACAGTAGCCGCAGTGTCGCCGTATGGCTGCAGTGAGCTCCTATGTCAAGCCGCGTTGTCCTGAGCCAATCCTCGGATAGGTTACCACTTAGCCGCGCACCGGCTTACTCGCTAAGTACTGAGCAGGAGACAGTTTTACTGAGTTTCCAATGGTAACGCAAGTGAAGGCCAGTAATATATCGATGCTTGTATTCGTTGCGGTTTTTCACAGTTTCCCTGTGCACTCGTGCAAATACGATGCAATAGGCTAGTAGGAAAGTGACTATGGGAGGCGCACTCGGCGGTCTCACACGTACGGAAAATAGTGAGGTGTCATTTTGGGTTGGTAGTTGAAGGGATGAAATTTTAACAGCTCACGGCATACGAACGAATATTGAGGAAAAAACGATATACGAACTAAATTGTAGACTGATATAAACGTGAACGTACTAATGACTTTTGCGCGACCAAAGTAAACTGTAACGTGACAGGTCGACATGACGGGCGCGCAAACCAAGATTTCCGTTTCTGTGTTGCTGATGGGATATGGCTTCTGCCGTTGCTCGAATGGTCACTCTCTTGATCACGTCTTTCAGAAAACTGTTCATTGTCTTGAGCCAACTCCAGCATTTATTTATTCTTACTTGCTACTCTCAGCAATGTAACGGTCGCTTCGTAATATCACGCGACAATCAGGCAAAGAGAATTCTCGCTATTGTCGAAACGACCCATAGTACTTCAAAGAGTTTTCATCGTTTCTTGCATTTTTTAGAAATACAGATTTTAACTCGTACTTCCCGAGTCAAAATTTTTAGCCTCCTCTGAACCCTCGCAGGACCCATTTCTTTTGTAATACATAAGCCGCCAGCCTCCGTTGAACCGACGAAACCTCATTTGTCGAGTTCAGTGCCATGAAGGGACCTCCTCTTGGTCCAGGGTAGCCTCTGCTAGACCTTCCAAACCTTCTCTCGACCCCCAGTTTCAGTGAAACGTGCAGAGCACAGGCCTCCTTAACCTGCTTTCAATCTCAAAATGTTGCCTCGACCCCACCTAACCTGCTTTCGGCCCAATTTCGATATCTCCTCCATCATCATTCCATTGTGGCCTGATCGGTAACCCGTTCGATGACGAAAATAATACGAAATTAATAAAAATACATCGTCCCCTTATCAAATTATTAGTGCAATATTAATATGCGAAAACAATCAAATTTGCTCAATATCGATTTATTATTATTTTATAGGCAATTCATAAAAGAATGCTTGTATATGGGTCATTCCATGTCAAATCGACAAATTTTTTACCTGACCCCCTTTGATTTCGCTGAAAATTTTCTATCTTTTTCTACCCCCCGAAAGTTATTTTTCAGAATTTTTTCAAATTTTTTTTCCCGACTCAAAAAAAGTTATGAATTTTTTAAAAAAACCGCTCTTTTATTTTTAAATTGCCAGAACTTTTTCAAAAATTGACCGTTTGGGAACTTTTTTTTTTCAAAATTTTTGTTTTTAAATGTAGTTTTCGAAAAAAATATGAAAAAATTTTCAGAATCCCAGATATATGAAATATTTTAGTTTTTTTGAAAAAACCGTAATTTTCTCAAAGTCCGACCGTTTTTTTTTTTTTTTTTTGCTCTAAAAATACTTCAACTAATTCTGCAATGATCCCCGTTAATCAAAAGATGTGACGACAATCGCTTCTAATTTTTTTTCTTGATTATAAAAAAATTTTTGTTGAATTTTTGCTGATTTTATATAACTTTGTTATGAAATTTTTTTTATTTCCTCGTGAAACCTCAAAAGTTGAAAAATAAAATTTTATTGGAGAATTTCAAGTGATTATCGTCCAAGAAATTGTTATTTAAAAAAAAATAATAATTTTTTTCTCTCATTGACGTTATTTTTTTACTCTTATGGACGTTTTTTTTTGGTACTGAAATATGACAACTTAACGTCATTTTGGTACTGAAACATGACAAAATAACGTCAATGAGAGAAAAAAATTATTTTTTTTTTAAAATAACAATTTCTTGGACGATAATCACTTGAAATTCCCCAATAAAATTTTATTTTTCAACTTTTGAGGTTTCACGAGGAAATAAAAAAAATTTCATAACAAAGTTATATAAAATCAGCAAAAATTCAACAAAATTTTTTTTATAATCAAGAAAAAAAATTAGAAGCGATTGTCGTTACATCTTTTGATTAACGGGGATCATTGCAGAATTAGTTGAAGTATTTTTAGAGCAAAAAAAAAAAAAAACGGTCGGACTTTGAGAAAATTACGGTTTTTTTCAAAAAAACTAAAATATTTCATATATCTGGGATTCTGAAAATTTTTTCATATTTTTTTTCGAAAACTACATTTAAAAACAAAAATTTTGAAAAAAAAAAGTTCCCAAACGGTCAATTTTTGAAAAAGTTCTGGCAATTTAAAAATAAAAGAGCGGTTTTTTTCAAAAATTCATAACTTTTTTTGAGTCGGGAAAAAAAATTTGAAAAAATTCTGAAAAATAACTTTCGGGGGGTAGGAAAAGATAGAAAATTTTCAGCGGAATCAAAGGGGGTCAGGTAAAAAATTTGTCGATTTGACATGGAATGACCCATATACAGTCTTACTCCAATTATATCAGATTAACGGGCGTTTTCCTGTGAGAAAAATCTCACAGGAAAATTCTTTAAAAAATGTCAGTCTATCCAGTAAAAGCTTACGCGACGTTTTTCGTCCTTGACATTTCTTCTTAAATCCTCTAGTTCTTGAGTTACATTGCATTATCTAAAATTAGTCTTTTTTAGCAAAAAATGAAATAACATTGCGAAAAAAATCGTACAAAACTTTATAAAAAAACGCAAATGAAGTTCCTGCTACCCTGCTATTTAAGTTCATCATGGATAAACGAAATATTTTTTTTTGCATAAGTCATGCGCCCAATACTCGATGGTCGAAAAAAAGCCGAAAATCAGTCACGTATAAAAGTGCGTACCGGGTCGAAAAGAAAATTATAAAAAAATATTTCATAAAAGCAATATAAAGCTGAATTTATTCCCGTAAAAACGCCGTTCGGTAAAGGGGGTAGCCGGTTAAGGGGGGTCTGACGGCCCCCACCGAGTTTGATCGAATCGACCCAAAAACCTGAAAGAGGGCTGAAAAACAAAATTTTAGAGATATTTTTTAACCCCCTAAACCCTTATGAAAACACCATAATCGCAAAAAATGCGTTTTTTTTATGTTTAATTTTTTTTTGAGCTTTCAAATGCATTTTAAAGCGGTTTTAACACAACCAAAATTTTGTTTCAGATGTGTAGACATGCCCTGAATTTTTCCAGATTTTTTCGTAAAGTTAAATCATGTGCAACATAATTTTAATGGCAAAAAAACCGTAAAAAATCGTCATTTTTTGTATTTAATGCTATGGTTTTTATTGACGTATTAATGGTAAAAAATCGTGCACCATAGCATAGAAAGCTACTATCTTCCTCTACAAAATGACGCTAATTGGGCTCAATTCGGTCGTCTCTAGCGTCCGAAAATCAAACTTGAATAAATTCCGTTTTTATAATTTGAGCATTTTCAGTTACGAAAATGACACAAAATCATATTTTTCAATTATTTTTTTTAATAAAAGTACATTTTGGGGTTTCTGAGGTCGCCGATTACAAATTTGATGTCAAAAATTAGTTTTGTCACATGACAGCTGTCAAAACGAAGAAAAAATATTTTAATTTTTGAAATTTTTTAAAAAAGCTATGGGAACGATATTAATAAGGATTTTTTAGGTCGCTGATTATAAATTCATTCTTATACACGAATTTTTAATCGTAACAGCTGTCAATAGTTATATTAACAAACAAAAAATTACGTATTATTCAGAAAAAAAATTTGGAATTCCCCGACTAAACTGTCACCTGGCGGAGAAAATCCCAACTTGTACCTTATTAAGCCACGTACCCGAGTGCCTAAGGCCACCGTACCCACGTGGGCCTTAGGCTCGTATGCCCCTCCGCACGGTACTGCGCATGCCCACTACGCACTGACGCATCGAGAACCCCGCTCCACGCGGTCTCTCTTTCTCTCTGTGTTCAGCCGCCGTCCAGTACACACGTCATGCGACGCGCTCTGCTCCGTTAAACAAATCTATTTGTTTTGTTAACAGCGTTTTTTTAATTTATCGTTTAACCTGCCTATCTCAACACGAAGTGATTGAAGCAGTATTCTAAGGTGAGTTTGAATATCAATTTAAATATCAATCAACATAAAAATTGATTTATAATCATAACCTCAATCTACAATCGTTTGCCTCATAGTCGACTTGAAATCGTACAGAAGGTGGCCGTCAACTTCAAGTTGTTGTTTAGTTCACTCACATGAAAAGAATTAAAAAAAAGCAAAAAAAAAACAAAACTAAGACGAAACGATATTTCAATAAAAAAATGATTTGGAATACAATAATTTATTTCTGTTTTGTTTACCGATGTTTTCAACATTTTTTTTGTTTTGATTTACAATTTTTAATGTACTTTCGATTTTCGTTACTTTTGTTCTATTTGTTTTTTTAATTATGGTTTTTTTTTATTCCGGGTTTCAGTTACTTTTTTCATTTTTTTCAAAAAAAAAAAAAATAATTTGTTAATCATAATAAAAAAAATAACAATGTTCTTTTTTTTTCTTTAGGAAAAACTGTGCGATGCCACCGAAAAAACGAAAATGTACGGCTGGTGAAAGGTGCATAAGATGCAACAGATTGTTGCGTTATGATACCGGAAAACAGAAGTCCATTTCTTCAGATGATGACGTACACTTATATACTAAACTACTAGGTAAACGAGTAGAGAAAGGTGACGTTTTATGTCATCTGTGTCGTTCCGCAATCGCTAAATCCCGAACGGTTTCACCATCGACGAGCAGTGATTCTGATCCTGAAGAAAATCTTTAGTTGGATTTTAATCCCGAAGAAAATCCTCTGCCAAACGTCAATCCCGAGGAAAATCCTCTGCCAGATGTTGATCGCGAACAAAATTCTGTCGATCCTGTAGAGAGACATTCATCAACACTCTCCAATTTGACAGTATCAGATGACACAGAACAATCTTCGGAACAGTCTTCGCAACAATTGTCACGGTCGGAGTCTGGATCTTCCACAGGACAGTCATCACAATCTTCTAAGGACCCTCCTTACGTTCTTCGTCCAAGAGAACCGGACTATGAAATGATCGAGATGCCTTTCAACAGAGTTACCGCGACTCACAAATGTTGTTGCGTATGTCTTACTCCAATTACGACATCTCCGGTTGTTCCGTTTAAAGCGAGGTTACAGGTATTTATAAGTTCACGAATTTTCATTCCAAAAGGCAATCGCTGTTGTCCTGTACATCTTATCAGTGAACGTATGTACGTTGACGAAATTTCAAACTTGAAAATATTTTCGAATACTTGTACTATCAGTTCTCAAGAGTTGGCATTATTTTTGGATGCACTGTCCAAAAAATGCGACAACAGTATTTTAGACAGAGTAGATGATTACAATTTATCGGCAGAGCGCATAAAATCGCTAACTGGATACACAGTTGCAGAAATCAAGACTCTAAAAAACATGTTGGTCACTTTGCGAAATTCTCAAAATCGCAGTATTAATCAAGCTCTTTTAATATTCCTTTTTAAATTAAGAACTGGAAATTCCAACACAATCACTGCGTCAATTTTCGATATCAAATCTGAACAACTAGTATCTGCTTATTGCAAATCGGTTTTGGATTCATTCGCGAAAGACGTCTTTCCACTTCGTTTCGGAGCTCGGGCATGTTCTCGCGAAGATTTAATTGCTAATCACACGTCGCCTTACGTAAAAAAATTACACGGATTTGAAGATCGCCTGCTCTTGATTGCTGATGGTTCATACCTTCGACACCAAAAAAGTAGTAATAATTGTTACCAAAAAAAATCTTTCTCTGGTCAGAAAAAGTGTCCACTCTGTAAACCCTTCACAGTTTGTGCCACAGATGGATATGTAATAGATGTTTACGGACCGTACGAAGCAATTGTGAATGATGCGAAAATCTTACAACATGTACTAAGTGATCCGAACGGCTTGAGATCAATCCTCAAAAAAGGGGATGTTTTTATACTTGACAGGGGGTTCAGAGACGTCAAAGATTGGTTAGAATCTCAAGGGTTCGTTGTGTTGATGCCAGCGTTGAAAGGCAAAAGAAAGCAACTTCCAACAAATGAAGCAAACGAAAGTCGATTTGTTACGAAATTGAGGTGGGTGGTAGAGGCTGTCCACGGTATAATCGGTAGTAAATTCAAACTCTTGCATAATCAGTTTAACAACAACATGTTGGATTCAGCGATGCTTTATTGCAAAGTAGCGAATTTTTTGGTTAATGAGTTTGGAAAAAGACTGAATTGCGATACCGATTTACAAGATCAAATTGCCGAGCAAATGTTGAAAAGAAAAGACGTTGACAATTCTTTAGCGAAAGTTGTGGAAGAACAAAACTGGAATAGGAAGAAAAGGATCTTCAAACCGTTAACATCAAATGACGTATTAGACTTTCCGGAAATGACAGAGCAAGATTTGAAGATCCTTTTCACTGGCTCGTACCAGTTATCGCAAACTGTTTCATACTTAGCTGAAATGTATACCGAAGAAGGACTTTTGAATATGCAATACTTGTTGGAGGACGATACCATTTTGAAATGTGAAGTTAAATCAAGACATATAAACAAGAAAGTATACAGATGTTACGTTCAGTACGACCCTAACAGTATTGGATATAACGGTATAAAAAACTACGTATGTGATTGTGCAAATGGGCTAAGAACTGTTGGTTGCTGTGCCCACGTTGCAACAATCATTTACTTTTTAAGTCATGCACGGTATTTGTCCAAAATCATCCGCCCAGCTCAAATTCTAACGAATCTATTTCACGTTGATAATGTCGAACCTGTTATTGAAGAACACAGTGACGAAGATTAACAACATAACAATCATGTTGCAATGTATGTATTACTTGTGTCTGTTTAATGTATATATTAGATGAATGTATGTAATATTATTATAAATAAATAGATTTTTTAAAATACAATGACTTTTAATTATTGAAAAAACCGAAATAGCAAATACCATTTTCATTTGATGACATGTGTAATTTTTTTTTTTTGTTAGCTGTTTGACATCAAATTTGTAATCGGCGACCTCAGAAACCCCAAAATGTACTTTTATTAAGTAAAATAATTGAAAAAATGATTTTGTGTCATTTTCGTAACTGAAAATGCTCAAATTATAAAAACGGAATTTATTCAAGTTTGATTTTCGGACGCTAGAGACGACCGAATTGAGCCCAATTAGCGTCATTTTGTAGAGGAAGATAGTAGCTTTCTATGCTATGGTGCACGATTTTTTACCATTAATACGTCAATAAAAACCATAGCATTAAATACAAAAAATGACGATTTTTTACGGTTTTTATGCCATTAAAATTATGTTGCACATGATTTAACTTTACGAAAAAATCTGGAAAAATTCAGGGCATGTCTACACATCTGAAACAAAATTTTGGTTGTGTTAAAACCGCTTTAAAATGCATTTGAAAGCTCGAAAAAAAATTAAACATAAAAAAAACGCATTTTTTGCGATTATGGTGTTTTCATAAGGGTTTAGGGGGTTAAAAAATATCTCTAAAATTTTGTTTTTCAGCCCTCTTTCAGGTTTTTGGGTCGATTCGATCAAACTCGGTGGGGGCCGTCAGACCCCCCTTAACCGGCTACCCCCTTTGGTTATCTTTTTTTTACGAAGCTATGTGACTTTTAGTGCAGCAAGAAATATCCACTGGTGTATCCAAACTTTTAAGCGACGGTATATATTATACCATACTATATATATATATATATATATATATATATATATATATATATATATATCTGTGTGTGTGTGTGTGTGTGTGTGTGTGTGTGTTTGTTTGAAAAATCTATGGTATGTTATTCGATGAAACTCTCTAATTATCACAATCATATTAACTAATTGATATAGCTTTTGTGATACAACAAATAGTTAGAGATATTCATTTGGTCTCTTATGCCATATCAGCGACCAAAATGTTATAAGCACTCGGTAGCATAGGGGCAGCGGAGCGTAGCTATGAGTAGGTAGGACTAGGTTCAATTCGCATATAGGGCAAATAATTTCTTAAAAAAAAATCATTTCTACAGGCCAGGGAATGACGAATTACATATATAAATATCTTTGAAAGAAATATGATCGTAGTAGGCTGTGAGACAAGGAAAAAACCTATTTTATTTAAATAGATTCTAGATAAATTCATTTTTTTGGTTAGCAGTGTACCGTAGGCCGAAGGGGGGGGCAGTAGGTTCTGCGGGAGCGCTCGAAGTAGGCCCACCTGAGGTTCCGTTGGTTCAATTGTGATCCTCGCTGACCTCCTTTGAGTAAAAAAGTCTACTTTCTGCCATGCCGGAGGTTCATCGGATGTTCTAACGCATGGTACTTTCAAACATTGTACCCTCCTTTAGATACCCAATAATCCGCTCACGCCGATTTCTGCTCGCCTTCATTTTGTGGGTTGAACGCGGCTGGAAAATTTCGACTCGGGTTCCTTCGCAAAAACTAAAATCTACGATTTTTTCAGCGTTAATATTAGTAACGGAAAATAATCTATCATTATTTTTGAACGAGAGGAAATGTCTTTCCTCGCGTCGATCCTCGATAGTTTTTTACGCAAGTAGACGTTATAAAAATCAATTCGGAAGTGATGAGATTTATGAAATATTAGGGAAACGGAATTGATGGTGGACGTTGATTTTTTAATTTAGGAAATCGTCATAGCTCTAAAATAGTTAGGCTTCCAATTCGATATATAACATGAATACCTGATTTCTCAATAATTCCGTACAAATCTTGAAATAGATCAATAGATGATGTTTTCAATTTTTTAAAAGCAATTATTGCGTCTGGTTTAACATGATTTTTTATTTCGTATTAGCGTGCGATTTTTATAGTTTTCTTTCATGCAAGAAGATTCCAAATCTTCAACAGATAGTGGGACAGACGAGGGTAATTAGAAACTAAATATTTAAACAAAAAAATGAAATTTACAATTTTATAATTTTTCTTCATTTACGCCAAAAATGGACGTATTGTCAGGGAACGACATTTGCGACGACGGCGCGGCAAAGAACGGTAGTATGTAAGTTGCCCGTTGGGCGCAGTAGTCGCGACAGTCGGAGAGGAAGAAGGAGGATGTCGTACAGTGACGACGTGCGACCTTTTTGTATCCACTTTTAATAAATTAATATCCGAACATTATCTCGACGTCACTTCGTTAATCCCATTTAATTTACACTACAGTATTAGATTACTGACGAGGAATTTGAGAAAAAAAATCGTACATTCGAATTGGGCTGTGGGTCTCATTTAACCTTTCTCAGGACGGTAGACGCGCGTAACATAAAAAAATATTCCTACAAAGAAAGTATTGATTTTAGAATTCATTGGTTTGCTTCTTCTAATATTAACCATATTTCAGTATTTCCCGGTGGTATAATGATGCACAGAGGAATTTACTCAGGTGAAAAAAGCAAGCTGTCGTGCCGAGATATCATTATTTTCGTTAAATTGAAACATTTGTCAAAAGAAACGTCTGAGTCAGTAGTCGCTTGAATTTTTTTATTTTCACGCTTTAGTCGCAGTTCTCGGCGCCACAGCATTCAGGGTAAGGTTTAGTCAGATCGTATGGGCCGCCTCCAAGCCGTTTTCCATTTCCACAAAAGTGCAATGAGCATCTGAATAAAAGTACAGAAAAATATGTCACAGATCAGATTGCTGCAGACACCCTATATATGTTAAAATGAAATAAAGACATCGGCAAAGATAAATACTTTACAGTTCCTAAAAATAAAAACAATACAATAGTATTTCTCAAATATAGTTCAATATAACTCAAAGATGATAAAAACTTGAAATATATACCATAGTTTAGAGTCGATATGATGTAAAAAAATCTCACAAGAACGATTCTGTGCATTCTTCCTTAAAAGGTATTCGATTATTTATATTTATAAAGCTCTTCTATATAGTGAAGCCCGTACCATTGCTGGTATCAGCAAAAAGGTTGCCCATCTCTTTCGCAAAACTTGGAATATGAGTTTACAGTAAAGTCCTCATGTATGACAGTTTGACTCACCCTAACGATGAAAATGATATTGCTCCAGTTGCCTTCTTTTCACACTTGATTCCCGAGCACGAATGAAGCGCGTCGCGGGGAAGATCCTCTGGTTGGCAGTTACCTTAAGCGACGACAGTGAATGGTGAAATAAAGTTAACATACAATAAAAAAAGAATCTGCGAGTCAGAAAAACTATATGCCTGTATCCATTCATTATCGATATACCCACATTTTCTTACATAAACGTCGCAGTTAATTTCATGGTATCAGTAATGGAAAAGTTGATTATATCTTTCTTAGTTCTTTGGTTATAAAGTTCATTGTTTTATGAACAATGCTTTAAAAAATCGGTTCAATATTATCTATACCACAGTGACTCCGAACAAATCAAACACAGTTAATGAAAGTTAAGAAGTTCAAAGCCTGGAGAGTACAATTTTTTTAGGATGAATGCAAAACTTGTATGCTCACCTTCCAACGAGGCTGGAAACCAAGCTTTTACACGTCGACGGTCGCTCACAGTTTCGTGAACGGCCAGCACAACGAGGATACAAACGAATATTCTGAATTTCATGTTGAAAAGGTTAATTGACAATTCGTCGGCACGGAGCGTTCTACGGTCTCTGAAAAACTGTTGCCGTCTCGAAAGAACTTCCGTCTTATATACTGCCCGATAACCCGTTCCTACTCCCCAAAACTCGCCGACTAGTTTCACAATTTACGAGCTATCATTTTTCCGTTCTTGGACAAACGATTATACAACACAAGCGGATGCTGATTTTGTAATCCCATTTTCAACCCATGTCAACAAACCTATTTATCATCGAATAGACGTATAATAAGAAGTGGTGTTTTTGTGGATGTTTCTGCGATGTGGTTATCAGAAAAGCAATATTATGTCACATGAATTGCGTAAGCAACAGGAGAATATTTAGACTACGGAAATGATGTATTATTAACTTATGATGATAGGCTCAAGACATGATTCGATGTATGTTTCCGTTATTTATCAAGCGCGTGTGACAATTTTTGTTTCCTGCCATTGTATATGTAATGAGTTCCAAAAGATAAAAACGTACTTTGATTCCTTAAAATATTGTTAGTTTTATCGGATCAATGCGCGTATAACGATGCTGTCCAACTAAGAACGTAAAAAAAATGAGTACAAGCGAAGTGGTAATCCCTCGAGATGACAAAAACTTGGCTCGCCAGTTGTTTTCGCCATCGCTGTCGTACATTTTCCATCAAAATCAACGTGGTGAAAGAGAAAATGTCAGGCTTAGACGAAACATTGAAAATCCTTAAGTACAGGGAAGTTGTATCAATTAGAAAAGGGAATATTATTTCCTGAGCAATGGTATCTTCCTGCGTGTACTGTCTAACCGACGTGTTTTAATTCTGATTATTATAACCGACGTTCGTAGATTCATCGGAAACGAATCAAATTTAGTCCTGAATATTTCCTGGATCCTCAGTGTCATTTTAGATTTCCAATATCGTCATCTTGAACGATTAAGATATTCTCGTGATCAGAGATGACGTAATTTGAAATTAACAAGGCTCAATGTTTCTTTCGTTCCCTCATTCATCCAAACTCAATCAATTCATCACGTCGACCAAAAAGGTCTTTCCCGAATATTTGAACATTCTTTTTTATTTAATAAATAGCGGTTTGATTGATCCTCATTCTACAATAATGGAAAAATTAAGGGCTCAAAAAAAATCCAATTTTTTAGCGATTTTTCAAATGGCCGTATCTTTGTTAAAAATCATCGTATCGGAGTCGTAAAAAAAGCAATTTGAAGCTCTAGTTTTCGTCTCTAGTTTTGAGATCTTAACCATATGAACCGGATAACTTGTTCATTCAGCTTCAATTTGTTTTTTTTAGACCTTTATTCGACCACTTCTCACTGAGATTTCGGACTTTGAATGGAAAAGGATCGTTTTGTCTTTGATCATCGATATCTTAGCAACCAATGATCGCACAGAAAATTAAAGGTGGGTTTGGAGAACTTGAATAAATTCTTTATAATGATTGGCCATCATTTCTTCGAAAACAATTTTTTTCCATTCTTTACATGAATTTGAAAAACCTAGAAAAAAGGTTTTTTGGTGGTTTTTGAAAAATCGAACGCTAAATAAAAAATATCGAGAAAACCACTAATTTTAAGTGTGCCTTTTACAGTTCAATATATCCACAAAAACCCTACAGAGTTTCAATTTCATCACTTTTCAATTTTGTGCCGTTAAAAGCTCATAATCTTTAACAAAATGAAAAAAAATTCCCCTTTTTTCACATTTTTATTGCCAACAGCGTTTGAATTTATCAAGAAAAAAAAATTCATTATAAAATTTTTTTTTTTTTTTAATGACTACAGGAAATTTAAGAAAACAACGTCTAATCATTTCTAACGCGATTCCGTTGCTGCATTCCGTGATTCTGCCGATCACTCTTTAATTAAATTTCAAAAGTGTTGATACCTCCAACCGAATTTGGACCTTGATTCACACGCTTTTCAGAGATTGTTTTTCTATACTTTTCGTGAACTCTTAACGAAACGCTTCATAAAACTTTTTTTTAACTTCTCCCTTTGCAGTGAAAAAAAAATTTGAATTTTTTTTTTCGTAGAAATTGAAAATTATATTTGATTTCTAATAATGGTAAGACGGCATTTATCGGAGCCGGAAGTTGCTGGTTTAGTGACTCTTATCGAAGAGGGTTACAGTCAATCGCGAAAATTTAACGGCTAGGCGCTATATTGATCAAATTTTAAGACCTATTGTTCTGCGCAGACGACAACATCTGAGGTCGTTCGTGTTAATGCAAGATAACGCACGCCCACACACGGCCAATATCACCAGGTGCTTCTTGCAATACACAACATCACATTGCTACGACACCCAGCAATGAGACCAGACCTCAACCACATAGAGCGTGTTTGGGACATAATGGGCCGTCGGTTGCGCGGAGAGTATCCAAATTTGCAGAACTTCACCGCATTAGAGCGCGCACTTCAGCAAAATTGGAACACCATTCCGCAGCCTGAAATTACCCGCTGTACCAACATGGCTGAACGTTTGAGAGCCGTTATTGAGAACAGGGGTGGCAATACTCGTTATTGAACAAATATATCGTCCTCAAAACAGGCAGGCCAACGGACTCAGACACGAACACACACACACACACACACACACACACACACACACACACACACACACACACTCTTCGAAGAATGAGTTTGGAGTCTTTAAATACGGTGGAACTGACGAGCCACCGGGTCTCATTTCTCCTGAAGAACCACACACACACACACACACACACACACGCACGCACGCACGCACGCACACACACACACACACACACACACACACACACACACACACACACACACACACACACACACACGCACGCACGCACGCACACACACACACACACACACCTATGTGAAAGAAGCGTAAAACCGACCGCGCAACGTTCACGTGGTACGCTGTGGGTAACGCTCATGCCGGCGGAAAGTGTTTTCGCAATTTTCCTGAAGACATTCAAATTTTTTTTTGTTTTGAAAACTCGATTTTTTTTTTTCATAAATTTAAACCCTGTTCGCAATAAAAATGTGAAAAAAGCTGAGATTTTTTTTTATTTTCCTAAAGATTATGAGATTTTAAGAGCAAAATCAAGATCTTTTAATTCTTCAAAAATTCAATCGAATAAAACAAAAAAAACAGCTGGCTGGATTAAATTGAAACTCTGTAGGGTTTTTTGAGTATATTGAATTGTAAAAGGCACACTTAACAGTAGTGGTTTTTTCGGTATTTTTTATTTAGCGTTTGATTTTTCACACAACCAATAAAAGCCTTTTTTTCTTGCTTTTTCAAATTCATGTCAAGAATGGAAAAAAAATTGTTATCGAAGAAACAATGGCCAATCCTTGTAGAGCATTTATTTAAGTTCTCAAAATCTTCCTTTAATTTTCTGTGCGATTATTGGTTGCTGAGATATCGATGATCAAAGACAAACCGATCCTTTTCCATTCAAAGTCCGATATCTCAGCGAGAAGTGGTCGAATCAAGGTCTACAAAAAAACAAATTAAAGGTGAATGAACAAGTTGTCCGGTCCATATGGTGGTTAAGTCGGACATGTTTTTCCAAGTCTGTAGACTAAAAAAAAATTTCGAAATTTTTTTTTCACGCTATTCAATAGGATTGAATTGTTATGTGTTATAGGATTGAATTGTTAGGATTGTTGATTAGTTGTTAGGATTGAATTGTTAACCGGACAAAGTTGTGTGCCATGCACATAACTTTGAAAAATGGTTCGTCTTAAGATCTCAAAATTAGAGACTTTAAGCTTCAAATTGCATTTTGTACGATCATTTTTAACAATGCATTTTTTCAAATTGCTTTTTCACGATCATTTTTAATACCATCATTTTTAACAAAGATACGGCCATTTGAAAAATCGCTAAAAATTTAGGTTTTTTTTATCTCTTAATCTTTCCATTAGTGTATATGGAATAAGTTGCAAAAGATAAAAACGTGCTTTGATTCCTTAAAATATTGTTAGTTTTATCGGATCGATGCACTTATAACGATGCTGTCCAAATGACAATGTACAATAAAATGAGCACAAGTATAGTGGTAATCCCTCGAGATGACAAAAAGTTGGCTTGCCAGTAGTTTTTGCCATCGCTGTGGTACATGATCCACCAAAATCATCGTCAGGAAGATGTCAGGCTTATAGGAAACACTGGAAATCCTCAAGTACCGGGAAGTTGTATCAATTCGAAAAGGAAATGTTCTTTTCTGAACACTGGTATCTTCCTGCGTGTTCTGTCTAACCGACGTGTTTTAATTCTGATTATTATAACCGACGTTCGTAGATGTTCCGGAAAAGAATAAAAATTAGTCCTGAATATTTCCTTAATCCTCAGTGTCATTTTAGATTTCCAATATCGTGATCTTGAACGATTAAGATAGTGTCGTGATCAGAGATGACGTAATTTGTAATTAACAAGGCTCAATGTTTCTTTCGTTTTCTCACTCATTCAAACTGAATCAATCAACGTCGATCGAAAAGGCCTTTCACGAATATTTGAACATTCTTTTTTATTTAATAAATAGCGGTTTGATTGATGCTCATTCTAGAATGAAAATAATACTAGGTAATGACCGACACTGGTAGATGCTGTTAAGGCGTTACCCCCATTTGTAGCGCAAAAAAGGCCTTTTTCATGGATTTTTTTAAAGAAAACTACAAAACTTTTTTAATCGATCAATATACCATCTTAAAGAACACATCTTGAAGAACTTTCAGTAATTTTTTTATTGAAAAATATTACATTGTTTAGTGGCAAATGGCCGTCAATGAAATAATGTTTTTATATACACGGTTTGCGGTGACCAACATTGCGGCGAAGTGGATCATCTGAAAAAAAAATGCGGATGGATTTAGTCAAATATAAGTATAAACTAGTCTTTAATCGAAGGATTTTAAAAAATATTCATTTTTCACAAAATGGCGGCCAGTCAACGTTAATGGTTCGATTTTAACGAAAAAAATCGAACGATTAAAGACTACATTTTTATGTATTAAATAAGCCTGCAAAATTTCAAGAAGATCGGTTCATTAGTGTTCGAGTAGTCTTGGTCACCGACTTCAGAAATGCCATTTTGAGAAAAACGCATTTAAAGTTTCAATTTCAGTTTACACGAAGAAAATATTTTTTTTTTTGTAAACTTACATAGAGTCATCTATTCGGGGCATCAAAAAAAAACTGCACTTCAAATTGCACTTCAAAAAAATGCAATAAAAAAAATCGATTATTTTTAAATCGTAAGTGGGGGTGACCCCTTAAGCAATGCTGTGCATGGCGAATACTCGGAAGGGTAACCGCTTAGCCATGCATCGACTGGTGCTTCAATCAGTGCGCGGGAGGCCATGTTTTGTGAGACCTAGAGCGTAGATACTTAAATAAAAGTATGTGCACCAAAGAATCAGAAAGATATGGGGTTGTCTATACCGGAACGGATTTTCCACAGTTTCCCTGTACCCTCGGCAAATGCCGTATAGTGTAGCTTAAGACGGCAGTGGACCGAGCGGAAGTTAGGTTAGGTTAGCAAAGTGCAGGTAGGAAGTGATAAGGAAGTGTTCAATTGGAAAGGGTTATACATAAAAATCCGCAAGGGTATACGTTGGAACTCAGAAAATTATTAACAATGAAAAAAAAAATACAATACTAGGTCATCGGTTCACCTAACAGGTTATGAACTATTATTTTGCACAAACCTAAAAATAGATTTTTAACCTTGAAAATGATGTAACAATGACGTAATAGTTAGCTTGTATAACAATGATGTAACAATCGGCTTGTGCAAGATAATAGTTCATAACCTATCTAGATAGATAAACGCTATCTCTATCTCTAGATAGAAACTATCTCTAGATAAATACTATAGAACACTAACACTATCTATCGACTATAGATAGAAACTATAGATAATCTAGATAATCACTATTTATCTAAAGAAACTATCTCTCGATAAACACTTTCTCTAGATAGAAACAGTTGCTAAAAATATATGGATAATCCGTGCAAAACTTCTTCAACGCACTCGGTGATAACGAGGTTTACACTCACAGAAAACTCGATTGATATTAATTGGATGCGTCTGTTAAAGTTTTTTTTTTTTTAATTGACAAGATTTTTAGTGAAATCAATTTTATTCTATTGCATTCCATTATTGGAATTATTGATTTTAAATATATTTATTTATTCAAATCAAGATCTATTTAATATCGTTTAATAACTAAATATTTGATTTATTCCTAATAAATCTGCGATTTGGCTTCATCTGTTTGAAAAACAATGCAGTTGAATCCACAAAATTAATCTAATTAGTTCTTTGAATTAAATGGCATAGAATTTTCGTAGATCTAAACATTTTTCTATTTGATTGAATTAATGGTCTGTCTTTTTTTCAGGACAAAACTTATTTATTTCAGTCAAGCTATTAACCACCGTTTGGTCATGAATTTTTTTATTGGGTCCTACAAATTCATTCATTTGTTTCATACTGTTACTACACGCATTGTATTGCGCGCCTCTTTCTCAGATCATGTTGTAGTACCCCTACTCGTAGCCCGAGTAACCACGTATACAAAGTATAGAAAATGTATTCTTAATGGTCGATGAATCCCTCCGTTTCCTCTGTTTCGTCATTCTTCTGCTCGTGCTCGAAGATACCATGTGTTGTCCGCATTAGATTTCGAAAACTGGAAAAGAAAGGTGGGAAAAAAGCGAAGGAGATATTCTGAGGAGTCGGAAAGCTAAGACGACCATTTGGAGAAAGAATTCGGCGTTTAGAGCGATTGCAAGAGAAAAAAACGAAGATGACGTAAGTAGAGTGTCTCCTTTCTTTGTTTACAGATTGTTTTCCACTCGATTCATCCCGGAAACGAAGAATCGTAGCTTCCTGAGTCAACATTTTCGAGCTGCTTTCAACCCGCGGAATGAAGGCCTCCTTCTCCGAACAGAGATCCACGGTAGCGGATTATCGGGTATCAAAATGAGGGTACGATGTACGGAATATTATTATGTTAGATTCTCCGTTGAACCCCCTAGATGGCATGTACTGGACTTTAGGCTCAAAAGAGGCTAGTGTAGCGCGCAACTTAACCTACGAAACCTCGGATAGGCCTGATCGAGCGCTCTCGCAGAACCTACTGGCCCTCCTTTCAGCCTACTGTAGGTCCGCCGTATACCCCCCGGACCCTCTATTCAGCCTGCTGTAGGTTCTCCAAATACCCTCTGGACCCTTCTTTGAGCCTACTGTAGGCGCTCCGAATACCCTCCGGACCCTCCATTCAACCTACTGTGTCCGTGCCGTATACCCTTTGGACTCTCCTTTGAGCCTACTGTAGGCACTTCGAATACCGTCCGAACCCTCCAGTCGACCTACTGTAGGCGCACTATAGACCCTCCATTCGGCCTACTGCAGGCGTATCATAGACCCTCCGGAATCTCCATACCCTAAGGGTATCGTAGACCATCCATTCAGCCTATTAATGTTACATATCGCAGGAATAAATAAAAGCGTGATTCAAATATACAGGTAGCAATATTTTTTAAATTTCTAAACGTATATTTTTGCGGTACATGAACGTACTAACATAGCATAACGTAATGAACATTAATATCTTAACTAAGAATATTTTTTTTCTTTGCCATCCACCGTGATCAACCATTAAGGAGACCCGTGATATTTTCAACCAAAAAAACAAAGAAAAAACTCAAATATTAATTTAAGAAAATAGAATTGGGTTCAATCCCATACAATGCATATCGTAACGACATGAGCAAATTAAATTTTTAGAAAATAACATAAATATCAAAGTCGATAATGCATCGCTCCATGAACATGTTAGCGATATGTTAGATATACATTTGCAAATATCAACGTAATTATTTATTTTAACTTTGGTATTTTATATACTGATAAAGTCTTCTTAATATCACGATAGTAGAATCAGTCAATACGGGAGACCCTTTTATCAGCCAATCGGTTGATTCTTAAGTATCAATGGAGGAAATTGCGTTTCTTTGCGCATAGTAAAAAAAACACCGTGAGTGTCACCAAACAAATATAGGTAAAATAATGAAGCTTTTGCCTAACTACATTTGGTGATACTCGGTTCTCTCGGAAGTTCGAGGATCTGGAATATTCATTCTCCCAAGTCCCATCTGGAATACCCAACTCTCTTATCTGCACGAGTGCCATAGAACGGATCATCACTCATTTATAGGCTTGCCGATAAATTTGATGGAATTAGAGTAAGTCTGGATATACAAGCCTTTTTCCACAAATCACCTACAAAATGATTATTAACCGATATTGAGAAATATTGATTGCTTGCGCATTTTAATGTTGCACTGATAATTTAATAAAGTGATTATATATTTTTACTTTTCGTGTAGTATTTATTCATCATCTGTCACGTAGCGAAACAACTGACAATGCATATCTATTTATACCATTATCCAACAATAATCAGCAAAAACGTATTTATTTCGGCATCGCACGGGTTACTGATAAGGCCAGAATGAAGTGTTGATGGAGGAGATAACGAATTTCGGCTCAAAGCAGGTTGGGTGGGGTCGAAACAACAGACTTGAGATCGAAAGCAGGTTAAGTAGGCCTGTGTTCTGCACGTTCCATTGGTGCTGGGGGTCGAACGACCGTTTGGAAGGGCTAACAGAGGCAACACTGGATCAAATGGAGGCCTCTCCATGGCAGTGGACAATAGGGTCGACAAATAGGGTCTCGTAGGTTCAACGGAGGCTGGTGGGTTGTGCATTACAAAGGAAATGGGTCCTGCGAGTGTTCAGAGGAGGCTAGAAATTTTGACTCAGGTTCTGTGGACAAAAATAAGAACGCTTGTGTGGGTGGGCTCTACCTTACCCAGCGATTGACAAGGAAAATCTGAATTCTATGAGAATCTGCAACTCATGAAGGTCGGACTTGAATGAAGAAGGGCGCACCCCGTTTAAAAAGGAGAACAGTTCGTATGGGCTCTAACCTATGAACGAACTCCACATGAGTGAGTTTCAGCAACTTACGAAGGTCTAACCTGGATGAGGAAGGACACAGCCCGTTCAAAAGAAAATGTAGGTCGTATGGGCTCTAATCCATAAACAAACCCGACAGAATACGCAACTCATGAAGGTCTATCGTGAATGAGGAAGGACGCCCGTGCAAAGAACTTAGTTCGCCTTGGCGAGCTACGAACGATTCTCGGGTCGATGTGCATCCTTACAACTAAAAGTGTCGATCAAATAGGTTCTAACCTAAGCAGGAATTCTGCTATTTATCCATATGATCTTACTGCGTGAGAGATCATCGCCGCGAACCAAGCTCAGCATCGTCGGTTGAGATGAGTGCTCAGGACAACCGGGAACCTCGTTCGAATCGAATTCATCGACACGAGGAGGACCCGGCTAGCATCCTCTCTGCAGCATCGGATGTTTTCAGTGAGGCCTTGGCACCCCGGCAGGCCAACGCATCACCAGAAATCGAGCACAGAGCAAAGGAACTAACTGGTAATGTCGGCTGACAAAAAAGTTCACGAAAAATGACAGAATCACCCAATTAAAGTCTAGACCCACGCATTATCGAGGTTATGGCTAAAAAAAATAGCGGTAGACCGCGAATTTGCGGCTAAAATACCGAACGAGCTAATGGCTCGGTGGGAAGAAATTTTAAAGAATAGCTTACAGACCGAGAATCGTAACATGATTTTCAAAGAACATCCGCCTCCAGAAAATTGGGTCTTCGTCGACCTCCCGGCGATTAATCCTAACTTAAAGTAACTCTCAGTGAAAGTGCTACCAAAAGAGACGAGAGAATCGTTATAAAGCAAAAGAAAGTTGCAGCGGCTATAGCTGCTATAGGAGCCGTTTTTCGCAAGAGCATCAATAGAGGAAAGCCCTAATTTTATTATGGATAAAAGGTTATAAAATTCCTCTCGAGAAGCGTCCTGTCCAGAACAATTTCCGCGAAACCAAAAAATTGAGAACAGAACAAATGGGATTAGAGGAACCAATTAGTAAGTTACAGAAAAAGGGTGCTATTGTGCCATGTGGCGAGAGGGAAGGGCATTTCATTTCAGACATAGGGGAGACCTAGGAGAGTTGACACAGAGGTAAGTTGAAACAGTGTCAATGTCTCGGCAGATGTGATTGTTAGCGAGCTGGCAACAATGCCATTCTTTCATTGCTACGACGCGCGCCACTTGTCAGTTCACTCCGGTGCTCTAGCGAGTTCAGTTGTGTCACATCGACACCCGCGCCAAAAAAATTGGCAAAAGTAAGTATTTGTCGTATTTTTCGTTAAGCTTTATTTATCTTGTTAATATATTTGACGGTATGTGATATGCATTGTTTAGAAGCTTACTAACTTAGCATTCGATTTGTCATATTGAATTTGTTATTTTGCAATACTCTTCATCAATAGTGAGTTCCGAATCAAGTGGCATCGCATTTTTGACACCGAGGAGAGTTGAAACAAGGTGTTTCAACTAACCTCGGTTCGAGTAATGTTTTCATACCTTTATATTTTGTGGTGTGGTTTGCAAGGCTTGCATTTTCTTTATCTCAGATGCCGAATAAATATATTAGGAAAACGGATAGAGGCATGGTGAGCCGAGAAATATATAAACTCGCCGCTGAAGAGGTGACTCTACGGGACGAAAGATCAAGCACAAAGAGAACGTGGCATGTGAAAACGAGAAAGAGTATTTTTGCGTGTGTTGTAGGGAATCGTATTCAAACAGCAGGCCAAATGAAAAGTGGGTGCAATTCCTGGAGTGCAAAGCATGGTCTTGCGAAGCCGGCACTGGTGGAGAACTTTCATATGTATATCACAATTGTTTGTCAGAATAGCGATTGGTTGGCTTTCTTGCCATAAAGTTTCTCCTTCAATTTATTTTTGAGTGAGCTTAAATTCTTTTTGGTCAGAACTTATAAAAATTTGTCAGACTGAATGAAAAAGTGAGACTTAGATTAATGTCGAGGTTAAGTTTTCAAATTTTTAATAAAGTTTTATAATAACAATGTGTTTTGACATCATTTATATCCATATCTTGTACCAATTCCCAGGCGTTTAAACTCACCTCGATATGAGGAGAGCTGAAACAAAATGATTTATTGTGCTTAAATGGTGTTTGTTACAGGTTACATAATTGCTGGAGTCATTTGCAGTCGAAAATCGATTAGTCGATTAAAAAAGCTACAAAACAACTTTATATTTACCCGAATCTCTCGTTTCGATTGCGAGATATGGGGTGAAATCTGAAAATTGTTTCAACCTTCCGAGGTCTCCCTTATTCCTTGTCCCAAAATCGGATGGGAAAAAGCGGTTCATTCTTAATCTCGAAAAAACTGAATGAATTGATCCGAACGGAGCATTTCCAACTAGATGATAGAAAGACAGCAGTTAATCTTATTTGCCAAGATACTTTTCTCGCGAAGATCGACTCAACGGACGCATAGTATACGGTGCCTATTGCGGAGAGGGATAGAAAATTCTTACGGTTTTCCTTCAACAATAAACTGTACGAACTTGTGTGCTTACCTTTCGGCCTAACGACTGCTCCGTATGTGTTCACGAAGCTTTTAAAGACATTGATAACATACTCACGTAAAAAAGGCCTCCTTTTGATAGTGTATCTGGGTGATCTTTTAATCATTGGCGATACCTACGAGGAATGTCGAAAACAAAGTATAAGAGGTTCGCGTAACCTTGAAAAGACTGGGTTTCGTCATGAATCGGAAAAATATCAATTATCATCCAAGAAACGCTGTCAGAACCTGGGGTTCATCTTCGACACTGGAGAAATGACCTTAGAACTTCTGGAAAACCAAAGACAAAACGTAGAAGAGTCAATCCAGAAATTCCGACAAAAAATGTTCTGTAAGATTCGAGAGCTTACAGAACATCGGCACGTTAATTACATGTTCCCCAGCAATTAGATATAGCCTAGGCCACACCCAAACATTTGAAAGGGTCAAATTATTAGCGCCAGAAAGTAACTTGGGGTGTTACAATAGCGTAATGAGCATCCCGAATTTATTGCAGCCTGAATTTGCCCGGTGGCAAAGAGCCATACGCTTAACCGCCATTTCTTTCGAGACCCCGGAATTCCGTTATGAAATTTTCTACGACGCATCCCTTTCTAGGTGGAGGTTGTATGTAGAACCGAGAGAACGCAAGGTTTTTTAACCCGCAAGAGAAAAAATGACATATTAATGTCTTAGAGTTAACGGCGGGCTTCTTCTGTTTAAAGTGCTTCGTGCGACAAGAAATAGACTGTACTATTCTTCTCCCACTTGGCAATACTACTGCCATTGCATACATTAATAAGATCGGCGGCGTACGTTTTGAACATCTAAATAACCTGGCGAGAGAAATTTGGGAATGGTGCGAGCGATGCAAGATCGGTTTATCGGAATCGCATATCAATACAAAAGAAAATATTGAGGCTGATTTCGAATCGCGGCGGTTGGAGGGAGAGACTGAATATAGTTTAGCCAACTGGGCCTTTGAAAGAATAATAGAAGAATTTGGACAGCCAGAGATTGCCCTCTTTGCCTCTCGCCTTAAGGCAAAGTGCAAGCGTTACGGGTCCTGGATCAGAGACCCTTAGGGCGAGGCGGTAGATGCTTTTACGATTGATTGGTCACAGTTTTCCTTCTTCTATGCATTTCCTCCTTTCGCCCTTCTTCTACGAGTATTGCGCAATGTGAAGGAAGAGGGCGCGAGGGGCATCATGGTTGTATCAAATTGGCCAGCACAACCGTGATACCCACGATTTCGATCCCTTCTTGTAAGCAAAAGCGTCATTTTAGCCCCTAACGAATCATTGCTACTAACCGTCAACAGAGATCCACACGCATTAAGGAGACGACTTACCCTGGTGGCTGGAATTATTTGTGAAAATCCTTCGAGATAAACAATATTCCAACAGAGGCCCGGGAAATCATGATCGGCTCAATACGGAAGTCTACACTTGAACAATACAATAGTACTCTAAAAAGATGGTGGACGTATTGTAATAAGGAAAACATCAACCCATATAGACCATCGAATACAGAAGTTTTTAAAGCCTTAGCCGAAGAGCTCCGGAAAGGGGGAGCATACAGTTCACTTAATACCCTTCGATCAGCAATATCACTGATAGCGAGACCTTAGATCGGGCAGGACTATAATATCCGAAGGATTTTTAAAGGAATAGCTGAGGCTCACCCAGCTAAGTCGAAATATGATTATACGTGGGACCCACGGATCGTCGTGGATCAACTTAAGGTAGTACGAGCGCGCACTCTGATTTCTATAGATTTTGTTCAATTTTTTCCAGACATTGTTCATATCATTATGCATGTTGAGTGCAATTTCACAACAGTCGACTATTTAGATTGGGAGATAATGGGTTTTTAAATTGCAACTTTTAACCCTGCAGGTCTGCATTGAAATTTAGACAATAATTTTCCGTAACAAATATTTGTTCCCTATAATAAGAAGACATATGGCAACACCGCATCGTTCCACGCATCCAATGACGTGAGTTTGCGCGGCATATTTGAAATAATACTGCAACACAAATTTTCATTTGGAAGTCATTTTTAATCGAACAAAGCTTTTAATTGGTTATGAATGAACCAACACTTTTATTTTTTAATGAAGATTACATAAACAATATAAAATATTAATATTTATAATGCAAACATTTTTATGAGAAAATTTTAAACGTTAGGAACACGATAATTATTTTTTCCTCGAAATATTGAACAATACTGTTCTGCGGTGTTGCCAGATGTCTTCTTATTATAGGGGACAAGTATTTTTTACGGAAAATGATTCTGTATAAATTTCAATGCAGTCCCTGCAGTGTTCAAAGTTGCAATTTCAAAACCCATTATCTCCCAATCCAAATAATCGACTATTCTGAAATTTCACTCAAACATGCAAAGTGACATAAACAATGTCTGGTTAAAATTTGAACAAAATCTATAAAAATCAAGATTGCGTGCTCGTACTACCTTTTCTGTCTCTTTACCTATCAGGGAATGTGAGCAAGCGTACTTATACACTCATATCCTACCTTAGCAAGTAGATAAGCAACAATCAATATGTTGTCGAAATACTAAATCGAATAGACTCCCGATTTTACGTCCTCAAGGATTCCAAAAACGCTGAAACGTCATTTTTAATTTCCTTGATTGTTTCTGGTGATTTCCCGATCTATTCCCTACAACTTTCCCGATCATTTGCCGCTTGTTCTCCGGCCCGTTCCTGATCAGTGCCTCAGAAAGGGAACAGCAGATCGGAATCTAGCCTGAGACCCGTTGCATTGCGAACCTATTCCAGGGTGGAAGGCCCGACCAGATCCTGATATAATCTAGGGAAGGCAGATCAGGGGCAGTACTTTTTCCCGACTCAAATTTCTACACGGGTAGATAGGTCCTAAGTTCGATTCCATATAGATGCAGAAATATTTTCTTCGATCAAATTCATTCAGAAGGCTAAGGAATCACGGATTATGATATAAAATCGTTGTGGTAGAACTTTAAATTAAGTATTTCAATTTATTTTGAATTTATAAAATATTCTATTGAATATTCTAAAAAATATATTTGTAACAAATAGAATCGTAGTAAAGAAACCTATTTGATTTAAATAGATTCTATTTCAACTAAGTATTATTTTGGTAGTGCAATGAAGAATGTGATGAGATGGTGGTTTCCGAAGCAACAGCGAACTTCTCTCTCCGAACTGCATGTCAGGCATTGATTTTTTGCCCTGACCAGGCCTTGATTTTTTACTCTGATCAGACCGGAGTCAGGCATTGCGTTTCAAAAATGATCAGGGCTTCATCAAAAATCCTGATCAAGGCCGAAAAAAGAAATCACGAAGCCTGATCAGGTATTTCTTGTAGCCGGAGCAAGATTTCTACTCGAGTAGTTGAAGGGGTGGAATTGTAATGACTTAGAAGAGTATACGAAGGAATATTGAAGAAAAAACGATACACGAACTAAATCGTAGACTGATATAAACGTGTACGAACTTATAACTTTTGCACGACCAAAGCAGACTGTTACATGACAGGCCGACATGACGACCACGCAAACAAAGATTTCCATTTTTATGTTACTGATAGGATATGACATCTGCCTTCGCATGTAATGGTAACTCTCTTGATCACGTCTTTCACAAAACTGTTCATCGTCTTGAGCACACTCCAGCTTTTACTTATTCTTACCTTGCTACTCTCAGCAATTTAACGGTCATTTCGTAATATCACGCGATTATAGGGCAAAGAGAATTCCCGATATTGACTGAATGAGCGATAGTACTTCAAAGAGTTTTTATCGTTTCTTGTATATTAGTAATACAGATTCTAGCTCATACTTCCTTCGCAAAATCTAAAATCTACCATTTCCTTGGGAGCGTTAAAATTAATAACGGAGAACAATTCATATTCATTTATTGAAAGATCAAATACTTTCCCTCACGTCGATCTTCGATAGTTTTTTATGCAAGTGGCCGCTATAAACATCGATTCGGAAGTAATGAGATTTATGAAAAATAAGGGAATCAGAATTGATATTGGCTGTTAATTTTTCAATTTGGGAAATTGTTATAGCTCTAAAATAGTTACGGTTCCAATTCGATACATAACATGAAAACCCGATTACTCTAATTTTATCAAAATCGTGAAAAACAACTCGGTATTTCTTGGTTCGTTAATGAGATGCAACATTTTATTATCGACTTCCAAATACTGTACTGTCAATAACATTAAATCTCAGAGATCGTAGTCACAAAGTCTATAATGGTATTTCCGCTTTTTCGTTCAATAGATGTTTTCCATTTTTTAAAGGTAATTACTGGGTCTGATTTAATATGATTTTTTGTTTCGTATTGGCGTGACATTTTTATAGCTTCTTTTCTTGCAAGGAGATACCAAATCGTCAACAGGTAGTGGGGCAGGAGAGGGTAATTAGTAAATACATATTTTAACAAAAAATTAATAGTTACAATTTTACAATTTTTCTTCTTTTCCTCCAACAATAAAAATATTATATTACTGATGAGGAATTTAAGAAAAAAATCGTACATTCTCGTTCGGCTGCGGGTTTCATTTCACCTTTCTCAAGACAGCGGGACGGGCGTAACATAAAGAAATATCTAAATAGAAAATATTCATTGTGGAGTTCAATGTTTTGCTTTTAAAAATATTTATTATAATTCATTCATTGTTATAACAATGCACAAAGGAATTCACCGAAGTAACGGGAGCAAACTTTGGTACCGAAACATCAGTGTTTTTGTTGAATTGAGACATTTGTCGGATGAATTGTCTGGGTAAGAAGTCGTCATCATTTTTTATTTTCACGCTTTAGTCGCATTTTACGTTGTTACAGCATTCAGGGTAAGGCTTAGTCAGGTCGTATGGGCCGTGTCCAATCTCTTTTCCATTCGGACAAACGGACAGTGAACATCTGAAAAAAAGTACGAAAGAATAGTTACAGACCAGGTTGCTGCGCACCCTATATATATTGAAACAATACAAAGACATCGGCAAAAATAAATACTGTACAGTTCGTAAAGCTAAAAACAATAAATAGTATTTCACAAATATAGTTTAATATAACTCAAAGATGATAAAAACTTGAAGTATAGACCATAATTTAGAGTCGATGTGATGTAAAAGAAATTTCACAAGAATGATTTTTTTGCATTCTTCCTTAAAAGTCATTCGATCACTTATGTTTATAAACTTCTTTCTCTCTTTCGCAAAACTTTGAATATCATTTTACAGTAAATTCCTCATGTATGACAGTTTGACTCACATTTTCGTTGAAAATGATATTGCTCCAGCTGCCGTCTTTTCACACTTGATGTTCGAGCACGAATGAAGGGCGCTGCGGGGAAGATCCTCGGGTTGGCAGTTACCTTAAGCGACGACCGTGAATGGTTTAATAAACAGTTATCATAAAATGAAAACCAATGTGCGAGTCAGAAAAAATATATGTATGTATGCATACGGAGAAAAAAGAATGGTTGAATGTGCAAAATGCATTTTGTTGTCTCGAAATTTTGTTGTTTTAACAGTTGCTCAGACATGCTAAATAAGCAGATAGTTTAAATGTATCTTTCATTACTGCCCAACTATACTGTTTTGTTATGCCAATCAAAAATCAAGATTAACGTATTTAAAGATACAATTTTGTTAAACCAACTGAATTTTGGATGGATGAACGATTTTTTTTTTCAATATACCCATTGATCATCGATATAACTGCATTTTCTCACATAAACGTCGCTTATAATGCCATGGTATCAGTAATGGAGAAGTTGATTATATATTTCTTAATTCGTTGGATATAAATTTCATTGCTTAACGAACAATGCTTCAAAAAATCGATTCAATATTGTATTATCCACAGTGACTCCGAACAAAACAAACACACCTAATAAAAGATATGAAGTTCAGAGACTGGAAAGTACATTTTTTTTAGGACGAATGCAAAACTGGTATGCTTACCTTCCAACAAGGCTGGAAATGAAGCACGGTCGCTCACAGCTTCGTGAACGGCCAGCACAACGAAGATACAAACGAAAATTCCGAATTTCATGTTGAAATGGTTAATCGAGAATTCGTCGGAATGGAGCGTTCCTCGGTCTTCGAAAAACTGTTGCCGTCTCGAAAGAACTTCCGTCTTATATACTACCCGATAACCCGTTCCTACTCCCAAAACTCGCCGACTAGTTTCATAATTTATGAGCTATCGTCTTTCGGTTCTTGAACAAACGACTATACAGCACGAGCCGATGCTGATTTCGTAATCCAACGCCCAACCAATGTCAACAACTCTATTTATCATCGAATAGAAGTATAATACAAAGCCGGTGTTTTTGCGAACGTTTTCGCGATTTGCTTATCAGAAAACTAATATCATGTCATACTAATTACAAAAGCAACAAGAGAATATTTCGGCTACGGAAATGATATATTATTCATTTATCAGGATACGCTCAAAACATAATTCGTTGTATGTTTCCGTTGTTTATCAAGCGTGTGTTACATTTTTTTTTTCAAGCTGTTGTATATGGAATGATTTGCACAAGATAAAAACGTACTTTAATTCCTTGAAATATTGTTTGTTTTATTGGTTCAATGAACTTATAACGATGGTGTCCAATTAACAACGTACAAAAAAATGAGCACAAGCAAACTGGTAATAGATACTTCGAGATGACAAAAACTTGGCTCGCCAGTTTCATTGTGCCTTCCCTGTCGTACGTGCTCAATTAAAATAATCGTGGTGGAAGAAAAGAAGGTGTGAGCCTCATAGAAAACATTGGAAATCCTCAAGTAGAGGAAAGGTGTGTCAATTAGAAAAGGAAATGTTATTTTCTTTTTATACGTTTTTACGTGTTTTACGTTTTTACGTTTACGTTATACGTGTTTTAATTTTAATTGTTATCATTGACGTTCGTAGATTTATCGAAAAAAATAAAAAAGGCTATTTCATGAATTTTTTGATAGGTTTTTATTATAGATATTGGTATGAAAGTTGTTACGCTTAATACATACACTTTTGAGATACATAAAAAAAATGTTCTCTATTGATGTAACCCAAACAAACTTTAAAGGCTTTTTTCTCGAAACAACGTTTTTCGACGACTTGTTGATAAAATCTTCGAAACTACTGAACCGATCCTTATGAAATTTAAACCACATATTCTTCACAACTATAGCTATATTTTTTAATTTTTTATATTTACTCTATTTGCCGAAAAACGGTGAAAACACGTTATTTTTGGTTTTTTCGAAAAATATCCGCCATTTTGTTATTTTTGCATATATCAAAAATCGTATGATATGCGCTATAGCCATTAATATACTGAATCTAAAACTGTTCGATTTTTTTCTTTCGGATGATCCATCTTCGAGATTCCATGAACAGCGCAGACCTACGATTTTTTTAGGACATTTTTTTAACTATCACTTTCGTCTATAAATAGTGACTTCAATAAATTAGTCTTTTAAATGTATTTCGAAAATGTATTTATTAAGTGTAACAATTTTGATATCAATATCTATAATATAAACCTATCAAAAAATTCATGGAAATAGCCTTTTTTAGCGTCTAAAGTGAGAAAACCCCTTAATGTTTCGTGGATCCTGAGAATCATTCTTGATTTCCAATATCGTGATCTTGAACGATTAGGATATTGTCGTGATGAGAGATGACGTAATTCGGAATTAACAAGGCAATACGTTTCTTTCGCTCCCTCACTCATTCAAACACAATCAATTTATCACATCGACCAAAAAAGCATTTCCCGAATATTTAAACATTTTATCTTTTTTGATTAATAAATATAATATTAATTGATCCTCATTTTAAAATGCAATTAATACTAGGTTATGACTGCCACTGATAGATGCTGGTAAGCAGTGCTGTGTATGGCCAATACTTGGAGGGGTAACCGCTTTACCGCGCATCGGCTGATGTATCAAACCAGCAAGCGGTAGGCTAATACTTCAGACACTTTGGGTGTGGATACTCGAGTAAAAGCATGTGCACCAAAGAATCAAAAGGATATGGGGCCGTCTATACCGGTACGGGTTTTCCACAGTTTCCCTGTACCCTCGGCAAATGCTGTTTCGTGTTGCTTAAGACGGCAGTGGACGCAGCGGAAGTTAGGTTAGATTAGCGAAGTCCAGGTAGGGAGCGATAGGGAAGGATTCAATTGGAAAGCGTTATACGTACAAATTCGCAAGGGTATACGTTGAAACTCGGAAAATTATAAACCATGAAAAAAATTACAACACTTGGTTATCGATTTACCTAAAGGCTTATGAACTATTATTTTGCACAAGCCGATTGTTACATCCTTGTTATACAAGCTGACTATTACGTCATTGTTACATCATTTCCAAGGATAAAAATAGAGACAGGAGCAGTTGCTAAAAAATATGGATAATCCGTGAAAAACTTATTGAACGCACTCAGTGAAAACGATGTCTACATTCACAGAAAGGAGAAGGAGACTGGAGGAGTGGAGGAAGGAAAAGGGACGGTAAGGAGGGGAAGGAGAAGAAGAGGAAGAAACGGAATGAAAGAGGAATGGAGTGAAAGGAGGAAAAGGAAGTCGGACGGCGGGGAGAGAAGAGAGATGAGTAGTATTAAGGAAGGAATCGCGGTAAAGAAAGAAGTAGACTAAGGTGGTGCGGCGCGAGCGGCGGAGAGACAGAGCGGCGAAATAGCTGTAAGATAGGTTAAGTAGAATAAGGAAAATGTAAGGAAGAGTGTAAGAGAGGAGCGGAGACGGAGGCCTTTGTAACCCTACGGGGAATCGAATAAAGCATACATACATACCCTCACAGAAAATTCGATTTATATTAACTGGATGCGTCTATTTAAGTTTTTTTTTTTAATTTGAGTTAGCTGGATTTTTCGTGGAATCAATTTTTTTTTGTTGCATCCCATTATGGGAAATATTGATTTTGAATATATATATTTATTTAACCGACAGAGATGGGCGTGCGGTCGGTGTGCGGGCTCGGCGGTATTTGAAGTTAAGCAGCATTGGAGGCTGCCAATGCTTGGAGCGGTGACCGCTTGCCCGTGCACTGGTTTGCACATCAACCTCTGAGTGGGAGGCAGTTTGTCTGAGTTTCTAATGGTAATACAACTGAAACTCAGCCAAATATAGCCGCCTGTATCGGCCCAGGTTTTCCGCAGTTTCCCTGGGCCCTCGTGCAAATGCGATACAGTAGTGCATTAGGAAAGAGTGGCTGCGGTCAACACTCTGGGGGGGGGGGGGCTTTGGAAGGATTGTGAATGTCGGAAGGAATGGAAGGAATAAAAGAGGGGATGGTAAAAGGGGAAGGACCCCGTACCTCTGAGGAATACATATATATATATAACTATAATTTTAAAAAATAACTATATTTATTTATTCGAAACAAGAACTATTTAACATCGTCTAATTACTGAACATTTGATTTATTCCTAATAAATCTGCGATTCGGTTTCATCTGTTCAAAAAACAATTCAGTTGAATCCACTAAATGTATCTGATTAGTTCTTTTAACTCAAATGACATCCAATTTTCGTGGTCGAACATTTTTCTATTTGATTGAATTAATGGTCGGTCTTTTTTGCAGCAAAAACTTATTTATTTCAATCAAGCTATTTACCAACGCTTGGTAATGGATTTTTTTATTTGGTTTTACAAATGTATTTATTTGTTTCATACTGTTACCACAGGCATTACACATGTATATATGCTATACAAAAATATAAAATAAAGGTTCTTTCGATTCTCATGTACCTTTGATACGATCGCCACAAAAAATCGATTTGAGATAAACAATTTGCCATATGCAAATCCTTTCTATATGATATACGTTATTTAATATATTTGCAAATACGCAAATATATTTTTCATACGTTCGAACTGAAAATATATTTCAAAGACACATTTACTCCCATACGTTTAAAGAATGTTCTTAAAACTAATCGTTATTTATCTAATTTGAACATATTTCGTAGTCAACAAGAATTTTCAAATAAAAAATTTGTTTTCGCAGTGTACTAAATCATTGTACAATCACACATTTCAAAGAAGGTTAACTGCATCTATTAGTTAATTCACAGAAAACTCAAGATGCTTGACATGCTGCTGAAATTAGTAAATCTTTCTTTTATCGCAGAGCGACCAATGAATTTGGCTTTCAAATAGCTGCGCGATACGGTACGGATCTACATATAGAAAAACCGATACTTGTGTACCACATTCATCGCAAACCTGTAGCGGTGTTCATTAAGTTTTTATCGATCCGCATTGTCGCTGGAAAGATTTGTCGTAAAACACTGGAATATCAAAGAAGCTGCGGTCTTCAATCTGCGCGTCGGTTGAAAAGTTGTTTCTTTATAGCCGCCTAAGATCTACATGGAGTCGAAAGGTTGAGTGTATGTAGCTGAGCTCAAAATTAATGTCGTCGAGGTTTTTTGTCGTGCATACCTCATTCAAAGCGTCACTACGAGTGTCGAGTGTAACTACGTCTTTTTAGTTTGCCAGCAAGTTTTTTCTCATCAGAGAGAAATACATACACTGCCAAAAAAAATATTTAATTTAAATTGGATCTATTAACATAAAATAGGTTGTTTGTTGTACATACCTCATTCAGGGTGTTGCTACGCGTGTCGTGTGTAACTACGTCTTTTTCATTTGCTAGCAAGTTTTTTTCTCATCAGAGAGAAATGTATACACCGTCAAAAAAATCAATTTGAATGGGATCTATTTAAATCAAATAGGTTTTTGCTTGTCTCACGACTTACTACGATCCCATTTATTTCGAATATAGTCTTTAACTGATTGCAGCTGTGCTGGTTAAATGTCATATATAAGGTACCTGCGGGTAATAAGGCCTACCTAAGCGAGATTTGCTATAAAATGAAAAATATTTAAATTAATCGAGGGGTTTTTAATGATAATCGAACTATTGTATCAATGATTATAAAATATAAACAAAAATGGCAACTTCCACTGTAAACAAAAACAAAATTAATTTTTTTTAAAAACCTCGCCACTATGCCTTATTCTACCATGGTAAGGTAATAAGGCTACGGCTTTAACAGATTTAAATAATTAATCTGGATGTTATACATTTGGTATTTCCGATAAACAAGCATAGAAACGCATAAACTACATTTCAGAAACGCATATAAACTATACATTCGCACATTTAACAGCCATCAGGGCACTTAAAGTCAGCGGTATGTTCAAGCGACAAACCAATGCATTCTTCATGGTACTACTTTCCGCATTTGGTGCACTGTATCATGTCAGCTGTCCTGTCATCTTCACAGCCATGACAGTACCAACTCGCTTACTTCTGTGAACCACAGTTGCCTTTAGTGGTGGAGGTCTTTTTATTTATTTTTTCTTGTCTTCGTTATTTTTATTGGACAGAGCTTTCGTGACCGGAGTTCCTCTGTAATTTATAGATTTTCGCCTAACCGTAGGTTTTTCTTCTGTAACTCTTACTGGTGAGGGCATTAGTTGACGCAATGCCGCTCTAAGCCGAGTCAGCAGCACATTGTCTTCATTATCGTCCGAACTCGAATGACCGTGAACCATACAGTAAAAGGTTCCCGTAGGCACTATAAATGGAGATTAATCAATTAGAAACCAAATTCACACCTTATTTACATTTGTAGCATCTTCAAAGTAATGAAAGATTCATTAAAAAACAGCCAACCTTGTTACAAGAAGAGAGAATTATACGGCCGATGGTGAAATTTGGTAGGCCTTAATACGAGTCGACTACGTCTGGAGAAAAATCAAAATGAAAAATATTCAGACCACGATAGCTCATTTAAATATTTAATATCATAGAAAAATGAAATAATAGAGAAATGGACAGCAAATTTATATAGCTAAGTGTATTATTCCAAGAAATACTTACGATTGATCCGGAACGATTTTTATTATTCGCGCTGCGTGGCGGTCCCTCACAATGTATGATGCAACACTGGCGGCGTGAGCGAATTCTCGCGCATGCGCCAGCTTGTGGCGACATCTTCGTGCGTTATGCGCCTGCGTGTGTAGTCTTGAGCGAAAGCGTTGATTCGAAATACGATTTTCGTTCGATAGGCATTATTAGTCGCCCTACTACCCGCAGGTACCTTATATATATAGATCATATTTGGTATTTCACAATTGACAAGTAAATTTTAAGATATTCAATTCGGATCAACCATTTGCATAAATACGCATAAAAATTGTTCAAGTTTACCGTGATACATAAATTATTTTCACGAAAAACCTACTTAATTTAAATAAGAAAAACTCAAATAGACGCATGTTCTGCGTGAAACGTTCAAAAAGGTTTGCAAATTTGAACGTTTAAAACTAAGTTTAATGCCGGTTCGGAAGTAAAGGGTAAAACATTATAGTATCATAAACAACGCTCATTGACTTTCTTTGGATACCCTGACACCTTCGAAATACTAGCATGCATATTTTTTTCCTCTTTATTAATTTTTAATTTTTATCACTAGGACCTAGGTTAATCCAGTACAGACTACAATTTACACATTTCCGGGTAGACGTATTTTGGGTTGAACACATCATATATGATACTTCAAAAAATAGTGGTATCAATTACATATTTATTAACCAAAATGGGTCATTGACTACTTTCATAAAAATTGTAGTATATTCTTTCTTCGCAATCTGGGCGAATATTATACGATGGCAGCAATCAGGATACTTCGCATCAGGGTCTTATACGAATGTGAAATGTGGTCCACGATAGGACTCCTTCATGTAAGTACATCTGAACCAAACACCAACCAAATAGTTGAATACAACCATTTATCACAGTCGTGAATTTCTAATACATAGTTGCTACTTTTCTTCATTTTAAAAGACAATTGTTTATTAAACTAAAAATATAGATTGCTAGATTTATTTTATTCGTTTACATATTGTTTATAGTATCATTAAATATTATTCGCTTTCGGTTTACGGTGGAAAAGAAAAAAAGTTTCTTTCAATTCCATATACAAATATGCATATACACGTAAACAACTTACACCCCTTATAGAAATCCCATACTTGCACTGTCACTTCAGGAACAAGATATCCGCTTGCACACGTAAAATATCGACGACGGAAGAATATCTACTGATTTACATAAACCTAAACACAAAGACAAACAACATGCTATTAATTTACTAAATAAAAACAAAAAACATAATACCGTTTGGTGACACGATGTGCAATCTTTTACGTACCTTCAATTAGCGGTACACCTTGCATTATATACCTACATCATCGCAGAGCATTTCTTGATACAGTAGCACGGTAAGGAGGCCAATGAAAATTCCCGTTTTCATACCGACAGCGGTTCTATATTTTTTCTAGCCAACTGAATTCTCAAATTTATTCTGGCAAACTGATAAAATTGCAAACGACCTCACGACCTCAACAAACGAAATCATTTATATACTGTGTTGTCTTGCTCCCTCTAGTACTTATTTGGCGTCGAAGTCGGTGGCGTCGAAACCGTCAATGACGTCGGAAGTTTCTTTTTTATTACTTTACGTCACCATTATAGATTAATTAACTGTTCGATTAGTCTTCATGTGCATATACTCATTTTCACATGTGAACAGATTAATACATATTGTTTTTCGTGACAGATATATTTATAACAGTTAACGGAAAGTTGATTGAATTGAATTTGAATAAATGCATGTATGTGCGCCTGCACAAAAATCGTATTCAACATTATGAAAATCAATAAAATTATTAACGGCAATTAATAGTGCGCTCATAAAATAATCATAATACCGTTTTATAATTAATGATTAAACGAACTTACCTAAGTGAAGTTCAATCATGATTGTGTTAAGCCAACCGCATAAATTGCCTTAATTAGAGCAAATACTTTATTGTCATATCCATAGAATAAGAACAAATATAAATACAAAATAAAAATATATGCTCATATATTTTTTCGTTAATATAACTCGCTATGTCTCATGGCTTGCGTACGTGACCAAGCGACCAACGCACAAAGCAACTTTGTCTAGGATTAAGTATCGATATTTCTCGGCCTGCATATGCGCCCGAGCTCTCAACGTTTATATAAATATTTTATAAGATTAAATTTTATTGCGCTTCGCCTTCGGCGTGAGTCCGTTGTCCAAAACCCTTGGAACACTGCGGACTGAGTCAGACTAGCGCGTGGGAATATATACTTATCGATGGGTCCCACGGATGCATTCCTAGAAATGCAGTCACGTAAACCCTTGCCCCACTATCGCTATCCGACAAATATCGGCCCTGCGTAGCACGGGACTGACGACCTATAAGTTAGAATCGTGAAATCACTGTTACGAAGAGGTTCTCTCCTAAAGACCTCTACTGTTAGCTGCTACGCTAGCGATACGCCGTACAGTACACGGGATAACACGCGCAAGTTTTCATTAAGAAACTCCGTAAATTACGCGAACGCGTTTGTTGTAACGTTTAAACCATCGCGCTAATAAACCGGAAGAGTGTTATCCGCATCCGAGTTAAAATAACATCGATGTAACGAACTGATACAAGTGTAATTAAATCATTGACACAATTAACTCGTGATCTTCTCCTTTGTGTTAACCTGAAGACACTTTGTTCCAAATCCTGGCAAGCTCTGATTCTTCACCAGTTTCGCATCGTACTCACCAAGGTTCGTTCCTCTTTCTGTAAAGACGTCGACTGTTTGTTATAACAGGAGTCCCAAGGAAAGAGACCTTTGATCAACATTTCGGCAAGTATCAAAATACACGTGAAACTCATCTCACTTCCAATATTGGTCCTGATTCTGACATCGAGGAAAGACTGCGCCGTCGATAAAGACACTGTTGGGCTACAGACCTATTGTTACGCGTATTACCATTCTGACACGTAATACAGCCCTGGAAAGGCTTCATCAAAAACTTAACCTGGCGATTCGAAAACCAGAGGTTCTTTATAAAGACGCGTTATCTTGTGATGTGTATTTTGCACAAGGACAGAGTTTATAACGAACGCTAGTTGGATTCGAGTCATCGAGCCATTTTGCGTAACATAAAATTGGCGATCCTGCCAGGATAACCTCATTGAAAAATCGTAATACCAAAAGTCAAGTGAAAACTGGTTACCGAAACTCCACGACGGAGGGTGTAAAACTACGATCATTGAACCTGTGCACGAGTGAACGTTGAACAGACATTTAACTTAGTTAATTTTGTGTTAACGGAGAAGACATTGCCACGCTGAATTTTCCGTAAGTGAGTGACGGACAATTGTGTATTAAGGAACTTGCACGTACCGCGCATCTATAAGACTTCGCTGCAGGAGCACGAGCACGGGAAGGATTGAATAAAAACTGGGGGAGACACGCCTTCAGAAAATAACCTCAACTCCGACGGTATGCTGGATCATCAATCGACGCGAAAAGTCTACAACCGATCGTTGTAACAGCGTTCGCCTCTTCAAGAACACCGAGATCAACATCATTCGACCAGTATTGTATGCGAACACTGAGTAAGAGTAAGTTTAAAATCCCGCTCATTATGTAAGGGAATTAGAGACTCTTGCGACAAAACTTTTCCGCAGTTAATATTCTGCGCACGACAAATTAAAAATAGGACGTTGTAACTACCTTATTCCCAAACAACGTAGTTAAGTAATTTTGTGTGTTTAACTTTAAAAGAACCACTAGCATTGGAAGCTATGTCCAGTCCAAAAGTAACGAAAACAGATACGGCAAAATAATAGTGTCTCGTTATTACAATAAATAAAAGACCTGGCGGTACTGAAAATAAGTAAATTCATAAATCTAGTGGTGCTAGTCGAAGTTTACCTTTTATGACCAATACCGCCTATTCTGGAATTATTTTGAGTAACAACATGAAAAAAAAAATCATCATCTAATTACTCAACCACATAGGATCTCTGATCACAAGAATCTTTGAGACACACAACATCGCTTGACACTTATTATAATTAATATAAGTATATACGTAGAATAAGAACATAGCATTATATATACTATTTAAAAAAAAAGGAGATTAATAATCAACTACAAGAATATACATACATAAACGCAACTAAAATCGAAGGTAATGTCCATAGCAGGAAATAGTGTATCAGGAAGAAGCATTGTAATCGATGAAATCCCTAGTCATGTGAAGAAACTCAAAAAGGACATTTCACGAATCCTGTTCAGTTATTTTCTGTATTATAAAAATCACCCTGAATGGGAACCTAAAGAAGATTTATACGCCCTGAGAAAAACTGAGCAGATAGAAAAAATAACTTGGAATTTTCACGAAGACCCCAGTAATCACCCGCTGCTATTAGCATATCATGAGATACCTCATTCATTAAACCATGTTTTAGTAACCATAGGAAAAAAGAATATTGAGGAAATTGAAGAACAAGATCTTGCCATAGCACTGCGCCCAGAAAATCAGATCGCTATCCCTAAGACGAGAGAATTAGAATCAGAAACATCCAGCCTTAATGAACTCAGACCACCACGAAAAAGACAGTCCACAGAAAACCCTATACTTGCAAGAAATCTCGAAGAAGCTACCGTAACCAACTCTCAACTCACTCTATTAGTAAATAAATACTTCGACGAAGGGCTTACTTTAAAGGGCAAAGCGATAGAAGAAGTGAAATTACGCGACACAGAAATCGAACAATTACAACATGCACTTCAAGAATCAAAAAACAAGATAAGACCATTGACGGAAAAAATCAGCCTGCAAGGACAACAAATATCCCAATTTAATATTGAGAGACTAGAATTCGAAAGAACCCAACTCGAATTACGCTCTGAATTAGTCCACGTACAGAAAAATAACAATAATAATCTTGCCCTAGTAGAGCGAATAGGTCAAGCGAACCTTGAACAGAACGACCTTATTAAAACTCTCGAAATTCGAAACCTCGACCTCGAGAACCAATTCGAAAAAACTTTACAGAAAAAACAAATAGAGTTCTCAGCAAAATGCGACGAAATAAATGAGCTCAGACTCAGACAGGAGACCCAGACAGAAAAACAGCAATTGGAAAGGGAAAAATCAAACCAAGCAATTAAACAAAATTATTTACAAGATCAGGTAGAAATCATTAAGCAAGAGGCTCAAGGCTATCGCGAACATATCGAGACCCTTGAGAGCACGAATATCGCGCTACAATCACAGATTATAGCACAGAAACAATACCTTGAAAAAGAAACTAGTGAGACCCAAGATCAATTCAAAGCCTTACAAGAACAAAACGCTCATAGACAGGAGCAAGTAATTAAAGAAATAAAAAGGAACTACGACGTTCAGTTCGATCGACAACTAAAAGAAAAAATACGAGAGTTCCAAAAAACTGAAGAAAAACTTATTAAAGAGAAACAGCAATTTGGAGAACAAACGAGGCTAGAATTCCAACAGAATAGGGAAAGTATATTACGAGATTATAACGTAGAAAAAGAAAGGTTAGAGAACACCATCTTAGAACTACGAGTTACCGTTGCAAAAAAAGAACAGCATATTCAAAAATTAAATTCTGGTATAGACGACTTGAAACGAATACACCGACAAGAAATGAATACTCTGACTATTACCAAAGACCAACAAGACCAGACGAACGAATACGAAATGCAAATACTGAAAACAGAAAATATTCAGCTCCAACAAGACCTAAAGACTGTAAAAGACCAAATGAAAAATCTCGAAACCATGATGAGACAACTTATACAGAAACAGGAGTCGCAACCTACCTCCTCACAACTAGACAAAAGGGCACCTCAGGATAACAGACGACCACCAAATCGATCTAATCGAAATCGACCCAGCGCACCACCACCTGGAAATCCAGACGACGACGACCCCGATGACGATGATGAAGACGCTGATAGCCAGCCTAACGCCAGAGGAAATCATTACCGACCACATCGAATGCCTCACGACCTGCTACCGAACCAAACCGCACCAGCCAAGGAGACTATTGATATAGTACCCATTTTTACCGGAGACACGGGAGAAGGAGCAGTCAACATCTCAGAATGGACAACGAAAGTTGACAGAGCACGACATTGGACAATGCCAGAGCAACACGGCTTATTATTGGAAAAGATATTAACAATGAAAATCAAAGGAAGGGCACAAAGTTGCATTTCGAACGTCGATATTTATACATACGACCAGTTGAAAGACGTTTTGATAAAACGCGTCAACCCAGTGAAATCATCACTGTTACTCATGAACGAGTTGACAGCATGCATCCACACTCAGGGAACGATCCAAGAGCATAACACCAAATTCCGAAGAATCTATATATCTTGGTTAAACGCTAAACGACTCGAACTTAAACAAGCTCATCAAACGGATGAATCAATCACCATATATTTACAAATATCTGACAAAGATATCATTCAGACTTATCTGCAAAGTCTCAAGGAAGACACACGAGCCTATCTCAGAACAAAGGACATATATTCGCTCGCACAAGCAGAAGCAACTGCTCGAGAACACGAAGATTTCAAAAGAAGCATCCAAAGACAACGAGGAATGTTTCATGAACCTCAACCCCAACGTAGACCGGAAAAACCCAGATTCAACCACGAAAAATCAAGATTCAGTAATAAACCACAAGAAAACAGGAAATTCTTCTCAATGAACAAACCAAACGTCCACCACACTGAATACAACGAATGCGACTCACATGACGAAGAGGAAGGACAGGAAATCATGACGGAAGAAGAACGACAGTATCAGAACGATATACAAGAATTCGACCTTGACTCGATAAACACAACCAGTCAAATGAAAAAGGCACTCGAATATATTATGGTAATGAATCATCCGGACAGAAAATGCACGTATTGCAAAAGGCCTGGACATACTGAGCTGTATTGCAACCAAAAGAAGAAAGATCAAGGAATACCGAGTCCTTTCAACAAAGGCACCAATCAGAAGAAGAAACCTACCCAAAAAGGAAACCAAAATTTTCGACAGAATCCTCATCGGAAGAAACCTCCTCAACAGGAAGTGAACACGACAAACGAAGAGCAAGAAAGCACAAGCGACGACGAGAGCGTCCACGACGAGAGTACATCTCCGCAATAGATAAAGGACACCTTTTCACCGCGAAATTCAACTTCGAACGGACGACATTCGAAACTTTAACAGCATTGATCGACACAGGAGCATCCATTAACATAATCAAAGAACACCTTGTGAAAGAAAAGCACATTGTTAAAAAACCCATCCTCTTCAACACGGGAAAAACGACAAATAAAACACTCGGATATACGTTTATCAAATGCAAAGGAAACATTAACGACCGACGTGACAAATTTCATATAGTTCCATCAGACTATCCGATTAGAGAAGACGCTTTAATAGGAACCCCTTTCATTCTAAACAACGACGTCATAGTTGACTTACCCCGGAGAAAAATAAGAGTTAACAAAAAATATCAAGAAATAGAATCATCCGAATTCACTGTGCCTGCCGGACGGTTTATAACTATCCCCGTAGAAGTAGAGAAACGGAAAGGAACAGTCTTAGTAAGAACCCCTCAAGGAGACAGTATCCATCATATAAAGGAAGGTATTGTAAATATTCCATTAGCAAACGAAGGAAAGAAGAACATCACTTTTCAAACAAAAAACATTCAAATCTTTGAAGTAAAACCGAGGTTAACGAGCAACAAAACGAACCAAAGTAATAAAAGAATTCAGGAACTGAAAACCAAGACTAGACTGGAGCACATAAAGAGTATTAAAGAAAAAGATGAAATTTGGAAAATCATACAGAACTATTCAGATCTATTCCAATTAGACCATGACAAGCCACCAAGTACCAACTTAGCAGAACACGTAATCGTAATTGACGAACCAACGAAACCCATCAATATCAAATCTTACAGACCACCTAAAATCCATCAGGAAGAAGTGGACAAACAAGTGCAAGAGTTATTAGAAAAGAAAATAATTCAACATTCTCAATCACCATTCAATGCACCCATTTGGATAGTACCAAAGAAGAAAGATGCGTCAGGAAAAACAAAATGGAGAATGGTGATTGACTATAGAAAATTGAACGAAAAAACAGCTCAGGATTCATACCCCTTGCCTGTTATAGAAGATATTCTCGACGACCTAGGAAAAGCCGCAGTTTTTTCTGCATTCGATCTAAGTGCAGGATTCCACCAAATACCAATGGAGAAAAAATCGAGAAAGTATACCGCTTTTAGTACTAACCAAGGACACTTTGAATACCTACAAATGCCCTTCGGACTAAAAAATGCACCGGCAACATTTCAAAGAATGATGAACACTGCATTAAGAGGATCCATAGGAAAAATTTGTTTTGCATATCTGGACGATATAATAGTTTTTGGAAAGACCATGGAAGAACATAATCAAAATTTGATAATACTCTTCAATCGACTGAGAGATACAAATTTGAAATTACAGCCAGATAAATGCGAATACGTGAAACCTGAACTCGAATATTTGGGACATGTTATTACACGTGACGGAGTAAAACCCAACGTAGAAAAATGCAAAGCTGTAAAAGAATTCCCCATACCTAAAACACCTAAGCAAATTAAATCATTTTTAGGACTCGCAGGATACTACAGAAAATTTATCCCGAAGTTTTCATCCATAGCTAAACCTTTGACTGACCTAACCAAAAATTATCAGGAAAACAAAAGTGGACCAATAACATGGACGGATAAATGTCAAGTAGCATTCGACACGTTAAAGAATATCCTCACGAATGATCCTGTATTAAAATATCCGGATTATACGAAAAAATTTGTATTAACGACTGATGCCTCAAATCAAGGACTAGGAGCCGTATTATCACAGGAAGGACACCCATGCGTTTATATATCGAGGACGTTAAATAAAGCCGAAACCAACTACACGACAACAGAAAAAGAACTACTCGCTATAGTTTGGGCAGTTAAACGATTCAGACAATATCTTTTAGGAAGAAAGTTTACAATAAAAACTGATCATCAGGCATTAAAATGGTTAGCTAATAAACCAGACCCTGCATCGAGGTTATTATGATGGAGACTTAAACTCGAAGAGTATGAATTCGACATCGAATACGTAAAGGGAAAACATAATGTAGTAGCTGACGCATTGTCTAGAGAAGCACATATGGAATTACCTGAGGACTACAACAAGGACAAGACATTTAACAACGAACTCATTTATCACATTGAAACAGATTCGTACGGGAACAACCAATATATAATTACCAGCAATATTGAGCAAACAGAATTTAAAATCAAACGAATAGCTCGGAGAAACACTTACAAACAGAGTAAAACAGCCCCTAATAAACTTAAATCAATGATAGACAATGTTCAGAAAGAATTAAAAACTATGAGCACCACGAATGATGAAATAAATCATGTGAAGGAAAGTCAGGAAACTCCTGAAAGCCGTAACCAAATTAATTACAACTTAAGACCAAGAGACTCAAACGCTATGAAAGATTTAGAGAGTTTCAGTGACGAAGACGAAACGAATCAAGACGAGACTTCAGATCAACCCCAAATTGATTTAGGCGTAGAACTGCCATATGACTATTATCAATACTCAACATACAAGTTGTTTAACCCCAACAATTTGGGACACCTTTTAAAAGAGAAACCCAATGTAAAAGGAAAACACTGGATAAAGGTCACCCAACCGACAGATAATAAACCTCAAAGTCTCTACTATCAGATTCTTAATAAAGTAAGATCCAAGCTTACCATCAATAAAATCAAAGGAACTAAACATGTTAGGATATTTACAGATGATGTAATGACCAAAGCAGAGAAGGAAGAGATTTTATCGATATTAAGATTCTTTAGTATCAAAGACCACGAAACACAGTATGAATATTGCTTTTCGACCTTTAAGGAACCTGACTACATAGACAAAAAGAAAATAATAGCAGAAAGCCACGGTACTAACCTAAGCTCACACTTTGGAGAGTATAAGACTATACAAAGAACAAAAGAACACAGGGAATGGGAACGCCTCGAAGAAGACGTAAAAGATTATATTAAGAACTGTAAAATATGTCAAAAATTTAAAGCTGTGAGAAATCGGAACATTGCTCCTGCTATTGTACCCGAACTGCCAGATAAACCCTTTGAAAAAATTGCGTTAGACATATTCGGCCCATTACAAAGATCGCGTTCAAGGCATGAATATATCCTCAGTATACAAGATTGTCTAACTAAGTACATTGTATTATGCCCACTCGAGACAAAATCTAGCTCGGAGATCATCCAAACATTAAACGATGATTTTATAATGATCCATGGATCCCCTGATATCATTTTAACAGACCAGGGACAAGAATTTAATTCAAAATTAATGAAGGATTTCGAACAATTACACGGTATTTCGCATATCAAAACTACCGCATTCCACCCTCAAAGTAATGGGAGCATTGAAAGAATGCATTCCCTTCTTAAGGAATCAATAAAAACCATGTGTGAGGGACAGATAGACAATTGGAAAGATATATTGAAATTGGTAGCCTTCGCTTATAACAGTTCGGTACACAGTGCAACTGGATATCGACCTGACGAATTGGCATTTAATAGAAAACTTAAAAAGCCATCAAGCCTACCTCATAAAAAATCATTGACTTATGACGATTTATTAAAGAAGTGGACACATACGCACGACACAATACTCTCAGAAGCACGCGAACGTTTACAATTGAAACAAGAACAAACAGCCAAACGATTAAACGAAAGTAAAAATAAACTGGATTTTGATAACATCAAGACGGGACAGAAAGTTTACCTTCACAACGAAAGTAAAAAACATAAGTTAGACCTTGAATGGTTAGGACCATACGAAATAATAGAAATTTACAGAGATAAGTCAAACGTTAAGATAAAAATCGATGATAAAGAAAAAATAGTCCACCTAAATAGAATAAAGTTATTCTTTCCAGATGACGAACATAATGAAGACATTGCTGATGACAACGATCACGCTCATCGCAATTAACAGCGCTTTTACTATCGAACAGGTAACCTTCTCAAACACTTCATTCATAGAAGAATATCAGGCATACGTAGTCACCTATAGTGAAGAAATGAGGTTCTCAATAATTATCGACCTTAGAAGCATTTATACAGCCTATAAAGAAATCGATAGACTAGCTGACCAATATGTAGAACTGTCAGATGATGTCCAAGAAATAATAAACCCCATCAATCTGAAGGTCTATAAATTGAGGAAACAAGTTCAACTGTTAACAACCTTAAATCCTGGGATTAAAGACGATGATCACGTTTTTAGTAAACAACTGACAACGAAGAAAATAAAAAAGCTAAGAGAAAGATTTGAAGACGCTATGCCATACAGAACATGGGGAACAATAACACCAACCCTCAGTGGATACACCTGTTTACAAAGAGATGATATTATATATGACCTGCAGACGAAATTCTTACAACTCAATAATATTAAAGACACACCGGAAAATCGTAATAAAGTAATACCCACGCTCAAAAGCTTAAAGGAAATAACCGAATATATCACAAAAACAGGAAATCAAGACCTGGTTGTTGCGTGCGATATATTGACTCCTAGACGACGCAGAAGAGGAGTTTGTAACTTTTGTGGTAATATCCAAAAATTCCTATACGGAACTGCTACTAGCGATGACATAGACAGGATCGACGATAACATTCAAAATGTTACGGATTCAGTAAACCTCATTAAAACCTCAGTTCAGAAACAATCAGCAGTTATTCGTAAATTAGCTACCGAAACAGGAGAACACATCAAAATGTTAAAACAAGCGCAATTCCGAAGTATGTACCTAATATCTCTCATGTCGTGCATAGATACTTTACTATTCGATATAAATAATGTAATACTAGCTATTGAAACCAAAAAGATTCTACCTCAACTAGTAGAACCGGAAGTCATTTTAGACATGATCGATAAACTACTAAAGGAATCAAACGCCGACCATGTGTTCAATTATTACAACGAAATGCGAGCGCAACACTTCATAGATATCGCCGACAAAATAATACTGTTCAGAGGCAGCAATCTCATCTTCGAATTAACGATCCCTAAACTAGAAAATAATCAATGGAAATTGTATAACGTCATACCTATCCCAAAGATTTACAATAATACATATGTCGTCGCTGCTCCAAAATATTCCCACTTGTTAAGACAAGGGAGCAACTATATGATAACTAATGAAATTGAGATTATGCGAATGAAGAAGATTGATAATTACTATGTTACACACTATAAGCACCCGATTTACGATAGAATCAATAAACCAACGTGTCAAAGCGACATCAAACAATGCGAGCTAAGTAAAATCAACGTCACCAACATGAGCTATATCTCATTATACGATAATCGCGGAGTGTTGTTAATACCGAACATTGAAAAACCAGTTCTGGTACTTGTAGAATGTAAGAACTATAGAAGCGAAATTTACATTAAAGAAGTGACACTGTTGAAAACAACGGATAAATGTACGCTAATGCAAGGCAATACCAAAACAATCCTGAATGGAATTCCAAAAGAATATCGATTGATAAATCCGAGTCTAACGTACTTGGCAATAAACTTTTCACAATTAGTTATGCGTATAAAAGATGTGCCAAACCAGATAGACACTACTTACCTAAAAAATATTGGTCAAGATCTAGATGACATCAGCAAAGACATAGAAAAAGCCAGTATCATACTTAAACACGACGAATTTTGGAAAACCATGAATGGATTACTCGATAAGCTCATTAAAATAGGTTTGCCATCATTAGGAATAACTGGTATATTGTTTGTACTATTGCGATGCGGAGCTGTAACGCCCGTCCTTAAATTTCTCAGAAACGGACTCTTCAAATGTTGTTGCCCCAGAGCCAATAAGAAAATTAAGAAATATGAGAATAAAGCGAAAATAGAACTGCAAAAACGTCAAAAACAACTAGAATACTTGACAGAACGGCAAGAACAATCCAACCTATCGGGAGCCCCGAAAAATATTGTAGCGGAACCAAAAGAGATAAGACCTTCGACATCTAAATTCATTATCGCCGAAGTTCAATCTAACTTGGGGGGTGTTAAGCCAACCGCATAAATTGCTTTAATTAGAGCAAATACTTTATTGTCATATCCATAGAATAAGAACAAATATAAATACAAAATAAAAATATATGCTCATATATTTTTTCGTTAATATAACTCGCTATGTCTCATGGCTTGCGTACGTGACCAAGCGACCAACGCACAAAGCAACTTTGTCTAGGATTAAGTATCGATATTTCTCGGCTTGCATATGCGCCCGAGCTCTCAACGTTTATATAAATATTTTATAAGATTAAATTTTATTGCGCTTCGCCTTCGGCGTGAGTCCGTTGTCCAAAACCCTTGGAACACTGCGGACTGAGTCAGACTAGCGCATGGGAATATATACTTATCGATGGGTCCCACGGATGCATTCCTAGAAATGCAGTCACGTAAACCCTTGCCCCACTATCGCTATCCGACAAATATCGGCCCTGCGTAGCATGGGACTGACGACCTATAAGTTAGAATCGTGAAATCACTGTTACGAAGAGGTTCTCTCCTAAAGACCTCTACTGTTAGCTGCTACGCTAGCGATACGCCGTACAGTACACGGGATAACACGCGCAAGTTTTCATTAAGAAACTCCGTAAATTACGCGAACGCGTTTGTTGTAACGTTTAAACCATCGCGCTAATAAACCGGAAGAGTGTTATCCGCATCCGAGTTAAAATAACATCGATGTAACGAACTGATACAAGTGTAATTAAATCATTGACATAATTAACTCGTGATCTTCTCCTTTGTGTTAACCTGAAGACACCTTGTTCCAAATCCTGACAAGCTCTGATTCTTCACCAGTTTCGCATCGTACTCACCAAGGTTCGTCCTCTTTCTGTAAAGACGTCGACTGTTTGTTATAACAGGAGTCCCAAGGAAAGAGACCTTTGATCAACATTTCGGCAAGTATCAAAATACACGTGAAACTCATCTCACTTCCAATATTGGTCCTGATTCTGACATCGAGGAAAGACTGCGCCGTCGATAAAGACACCGTTGGGCTACAGACCTATTGTTACGCGTATTACCATTCTGACACGTAATACAGCCCTGGAAAGGCTTCATCAAAAACTTAACCTGGCGATTCGAAAACCAGAGGTTCTTTATAAAGACGCGTTATCTTGTGATGTGTATTTTGCACAAGGACAGAGTTTATAACGAACGCTAGTTGGATTCGAGTCATCGAGCCATTTTGCGTAACAATTGTATGAGCGCCTCTTCCGAAGAGATCACAATTGTAGTACCCCCCTTTCTGCCAGTGTCCTCACAAAGTTTTTTAAAGCCAAGGCAACGAAACAAAAAATTGTTTCCTATAGCAACTGGTCTATCGCGTGAAATGCGATCCTCATTCTTTTAAAGCGCTGCCGTAACTAAAATGCATGGGTATCTTTTTCGAGATAAATGGGAGGGAGGGACTGATCTCTTCGGAAGAGGCGCTCATACAATCATGATTGAACTTCACTTAGGTAAGTTCGTTTAATCATTAATTGTATTTCGCGCCTCTTCCTCGAGATCACAATTGTAGTTGTTTAAAGTCAGTTACGGCAGAAATATCATCATACTTTTTATTTCAGTTAAACTTTTGTTTCATCTGGAAGAACATTTGACAACTCAAATTTAATGCGCACTTGTTGTACAGTTAGCATTTCACAGTTAGCATTTAGATTTTTAACACGGCTTCAGCAAATGAGGCTGTTTCTGAGCAGAGGTCTCGGTCATAAAAACGCGCAAAGGTTTCTGAGTCCTTTGTCCAACCTGCCGTTCTCCTTATGACATCGATGTTGACTCCCTGTCGTCTGGCCGCCGACGTAGCGGCATGACGTGTACTATACGCTGTGAATAACTCGACATTTATACCGCTTTCAGTCATAATCGTTTTAATCCAACGGCAAAGTGTCTGAGTAGACACGGCTTTAAACGGCTTCCTGAATGATATAAATAATTTAAGAACGGATCCACGCACTTCTTTCGTTTTCTCTAAGTACGAAGACAACGCTGTTGCTACACAGATCGATTTGTCATGATCAAAAAATGGTAGCCGTAAAATCGGCTGCTTTTTATTCGGACCGGATGTCTTTAACCTATCTGGAATTTTTATCTCCAAAGAGTTCGCTTTTGTTCGATAAATATTTCTAATATCAATTAGAGACAACGTTTGCATGCGATGTCCTGTAGCCAGAGCTAGCAAGGTCACTACTTTTTTCGATAGGCGTTCTAAATTGATATCTTCGTTAGGGTACGAAGTTGATAGATATTTTAACACTATTTGAGGGTCCCAAGTTGAATCGTATCTCGCCGCCATCGGTCGCAATTTTGCTACTTCTTTGAAGAAACGTAGGATAGTTTCGTTTTTTCCAATCTCTGGTCCGATGAGTAAAGATATAGCTGACCTGTAGCAATTTAGTGAACTGTAAGATGCTTTTTGTTCAAATTCCTTTGTGAGAAATGTTACCACGTCATTTATCGCCCCCGTAAATGGGTTAATATTTTGATTTTCACAAAACCGCCACCATTTCTTGAGACCGGAATTGTACTGACGAAGCGATGACTCTGATAACGATGCAATTAAAATGTCGGTGGATTCCAACGGAATCTTTCTTCGGATAAACGCTTCCCGCATAGCTTCCCGGCAACCAACGTAAGTTGATGCCACAATGGGTGTGCCTCTCTGTGGGAAGAGCGTATCAATTTAATGCTCGGCCGGAAAATGATGGGTTCCTCATCCATTAAGGATAAGAATAAAGGAAACCATGGTTGAGCTTCCCAATACGGGACAATAACTATGCCTTTTGAACCTTCGCGTTCGATTTTTCGTAAGACTCTCAAAATAAGCGAAAAAGGAGGGAACGCGTAGAAAAACCACTGTTTCCATTTTAGTGTAAATGCGTCAATCGCCATGGAGTCGGGATCTCGTAACCACGATACGTATTGTTCGCATTTTGCATTTGTCCTTGAGGCAAATAAATCAATTTCTGGTCGGCCAAAAAATCGTATGATTTTTCTAAAGGCATTATCGGCAAGTTCGAATTCCGTTTCGGGTTGCAATCTTCGGGATTCGCGATCAGCCTCGACGTTATCGCTAGAGCGAACATACGAGGCCGAAATCCATATTTCCCTTTGCTCACACCACTTCCAAATTTCTTTTGCAAGAGAACTTAAGCCCTTGAAATGACTATCTCTCATGCGGTTAATATACGCGATTGCTGTCGTATTGTCGATTCGGAGTAATATATTACTTTGGTGTTTGTTGCTTGCAAAGCATTTCAACCCGAAAAAGGCTGCCTTCAGCTCTAATAAATTAATATGCTGCTTGGAGTCTTCTACGTTCCAGTAACCATGAGTTCGACGACCCTCGCAAAAAACGCCCCACCCGGTGCGTGATGCATCGGAAAAAATGCTTATATCGTATACAGGATCATTTATGGGCGCACTAGCGGAACGAATATGCATTTTCCACCATGAGAAATCTTCCCTTAAATTTTTTGGACAATTCATTTTTGCATCGAAATCATTATTGTTCGCACTCAATGCTCGGGAACGTACTTTTTCAAATCGACGGATATATATCATTCCATATTTCAGAGCTGGACAACGAGAAACAAGTGTGCCCACGAAAACTGCGAATTCTCGTATCGTACAAGTCGTGATATTACTAAATGTATCTAATAGTTCGACAGTACGTTGAACTTTGTCCGCCGGTAGCTCTATAGACATTTTCCGCGAATCAAATATAAGTCCCAAATATTTGCAACGTTGAGTGGGGATAGTGAGACTTTTCTCTTTGTTTATGATAAACCCCAGCTTTTCTAAAACAGCAGTCGTTTTATGAATATTATTTCTGCATTCTTTGTACGATCTCCCGATTAATAATATATCGTCAAGATAAAAGACCGAAGTAAAGCCCTGTTTTCTCAAATATGCTGCGACTGGTTTCAGGATTTTCGTGAAAACATATGGTGCGACGTTCAACCCAAATGGTAGGCATGTGAATTGATAGCATTGGTCTTTATACATGAATCGTAAATATTTTTTGGATTCCTTTGCAATGGGTACGAGATAGTACGCGTCCTTCAAGTCTAAAGTAGCCATGAAGTCGTTGCTGCCAATTAACCTCCTTGCGACTTTCCAGTCTTCGATTTTAAAATGCTCTGCATTGATAAACTCGTTGAGTTTTTTCAGATTCAATATCAATCTGTATGTTCCATCTGGTTTTGGAGCCAAAAATATTTTTGATAGAATTTGATTTTCTGACGCCGCGATTTTCTCTATCGCACCTTTTTCAATCAGTTTGTTAAGCTGGGCTTCAATTAAGGATTGCTCCTTTTTGGACCAAACGGTGTCTCTCGGTAAGCTATCTTGTTTCGGCGGTGAAGTAAAATGAATTTTGTAACCTTTAACCCATTGTCGAATAATGGGATCGTTGGTCAGTTCAGCCCATGCGCTATCGAAAAATTTCAGTCTACCCGCTGGTATACCTACTTCTGTTGGCATGTTTATCGACGTTTGTTGTATCGATGAGCAGGCTCCTTGTGAAACGGCAGTTTCTTTTCCGGTGTGTTCTGCAGTGGTCGTCGATGCCCGCCCAACATCCGTTGGTTCTTGTACGGTGGCTGCCGGGACGGGCCCCTCGAGTTTTTTGGCGTCTTCGGTTGTTGAGGTTTCATCGGGGGTTTTAATTCCTTTGATGCTCGTTCAAGGATTTTTGCTGACTTTATTTTTTCCTCTAGATTAACTCCAAACAGCCATTCGTCAACTGCCGTGTTTGTGAGTGCGGTTTTCCAGGATGAATTTAAATTTGCCAAGATCAGACTTCTTCTTGCCAAAGACTCTTCACGATGGACCGAAGCGAGGAGTCGACTTCCTTCGCTTAAATTTTGGAGTAACTCGAGCTTTTGTGATCCCTCCATTTTTAGCACAATCGAAATCGATTTTCCCACAGCCGCGAGACCAGCGGCAATACGCTCTTGTTTTTCCACAATGCGCTTGTCTCGTTTTATCACTGACTCCTGTACGGCCGCGATAATCTCGGCGTTTAACTTTGGAACGCAGATAAAGATGCAATTTTCAGGAGCCGGGTATTTCTCCAATAAATTTTTAACTTCCTCTGAAGGCAACCCGTTCCGTAAAATCTCCGCCCAGCGGAGAGCGACATCTTTATGTACGGCAGCGGCAAATTTTTTGTCCGACTCGAGACGAGCTCCGATCACGCTTAATACCTCTTCTTGGAGTTCAGCTTCATGTTCCAGAACGACAGGGATGTTTTCGTTAGGATTTTCAATTTCTTGACGGGTATTTACCTCGTCCTTCGGTTCTGGAGGGTCTTGCGTCGTATTCGCCAGGACATTCAGTGTTCTGTCCGGATTTATTGAAATTACTTCCCGTCTTGAATCCTGAGACAATTCTCGGAATGACGTCATGGATTCCCTCGACAGGGATCGGTTTGAACGTTGGCTCGAGTTGGAGTTTTCTCTCACCAATGATCGACGTGCACCTTAACCATAAAATGGTTGACTGACATTTATCGTCAATAATTGAATCGAGTTGTGAGGGCCAAGCCAAAACTCTCAAAAATTTGTGCCATATTTTCCTCTGTCAAACAGAGGCGAACGTTTCGGTAAGAGCCGAACGTTCAGTGCACCACGATAAAATCGTCCGCACATTGAACTAAGGTAGTCCAGTATGCGGTACTTGAAGTTTCAAAACCTCAAGTACCTGAGCGTAATTTTTTGGCAAAACGAAGGTTGTCCCTCCTCTGTAAAATTGAGCTGATGTCTGTACTTACGACGCTTTTCCTTTTTTCGTTCTAATTTTCTCTCCAATCGTCGAATTTTTCGATCCATTCTATTCTCTCTGTCATCATTTGTTGACGACTTCCTCTTCTTATTATCCATTCTGAATGATATATTTATTTATTTATTTCTCTTCTGCGATGTATAGATGTGAAGACACTGACACAAAGCGAAAGAATGAGGATCGCATTTCACGCGATAGACCAGTTGCTATAGGAAACAATTTTTTGTTTCGTTGCCTTGGCTTTAAAAAACTTTGTGAGGACACTGGCAGAAAGGGGGGTACTACAATTGTGATCTCGAGGAAGAGGCGCGAAATACAATTCAAGGGTAATTTAATGTACGTCATTTAACAGCGGTTCCTTATCATCATAAAGTTCCCTGTTATTGGTAGTAATAATAACAATACAAACTTTTAATCGCATTTTTCTCGAAACGGCTTTTGTCGATCCGGCCGAAATCATAACTTTAGCTATAATTGTCCGATTTTTTATTCAAAAAAACCAACTTTTTTGCAATTGCTGCAGCTATTGTTGTACGTAGCCGTTTTTTAAAGGTATTTTTCAAGCTCCTGAATATAGGTACGTAAAAATTTCACCAAATTACACTTTTTTGAACATCCGCCATATTGTGATTTTTTTCAGAAAACGGCTACATACAACGAGAACTACATTTATATAGATTATAAAACTATTTTTTACTTTTCAGACCAACCATTGTCAAGTTATCGATCCATCCGTTGAACCTAATTGTTTATACAGAGGATCTATAAACATCAATAACGTTGTTCGTTTTCAATTCTACTTCATAAACATTTACACGAAATAAGTTCAATGTGTGCTTAATGACAAATCTTCTTTCCAAATCGCAAATAAATAATCTAGCATACAAAAAACATCGAAAAAACCTGTTTTGGCCCGTCACAGTGGTGTCCTCCATTAATCCAATCGAAAGCACAGATAAACGTTTAACCGAAAGCTTCTGAATAAACTTGAACAACAATAGGTTGTTCAAGTTTATTATATTGTTGCTAAAGTTGTTTTTAATGTTGCTCACGTTGATTTTGATATCAATGATGATTATAAGACTGAATAAGTTCCTATAATAGTACCCTAGGTACGTGCTATTTTTATGTCACATGTTTCCTTAAGGGAAGACACCACTTAACTGCCCATTTTCGACCGTTTTCTTTGGAATTTTTTTTTACAGAAAGAAATAAAATACATGTTCAAAAGAACTTTTAGGTTTGATAAAGTAGGGGAAGTAGGAGCTAGATGATGACGCTAAAGTCATTTTCAAATAAAACAATACATATCTCAGCCAGTCAATTTTAATCATTTTTAAAACTAATCAACATTTATTGATCTTTCAATTTTTGAAGCAACAAGATCAGTCTTTCTGATTTGCACCATGCAATATATTTTTTTAATTGAGCCTTCATTTTTCCCATTTTACCCCGTTTGCGGGGCAAGATGAAACAGTGCTGAGAGAATGATGGGACACGAATTATTGGCATTTTTCGCATATAAAAGTGGTTGCATTCTCAATACCAGCAATTTGATAAGCCAATCGATTAAGTTCTGTAGGATTAGTCCGAATAATCTGTCTTCCAAACCATTTTAATCATTTGCAAGTTTTCTTTTTTTCCCTGGTAGAAACACCGGTTGAAGAGGAACCAAATGCTTTACTAGTTTCATTTCACCCCTTCTAACGTAAACAATGGTACGTTGTAAAATATTGCGGCTTCGCGATAGCTTGTATTCATCTTTCGCCATTAGACGGTTGACGAATTAACAAAAAAGCACGCAATAACCTTGAAAATTTCTGATAAACTGTTCTTATAATATTAATAAATAGTACGCTCATTGTATTTACCTGCCTATCAATATCAGCAACTCAAGTGAACTGAAATGATGTTAAACTTAACCAAAAATTACATCGCTTTGTCGAAAAATCGTTTTTAATTTCCACTCGAGACGGGTGCTTCCGCCACAGTTGATACTTTCATACTCATTCACCTCACCGCCGCCTCAACAAACTCTAACGGGAGCATTGTGCTCGCACACATTGTTTAGTAGCTAGGCTTATGATTCATCTTACCCCGCGTATTTGTCTTGCCCCGACTTCCCCTATGTATTGAATTATGTTAAAAAAATCGTATTTGTCAAAAGAATACAAAACGGCAACGCACGAGTCGCTATACCACTACTGCTTCTTATCCAAACCTCTCCGCGGCACGCAGTAGAACTGTCGTAAATTTGGTCCCGGCACTAAGAGTGAAATATTTTCGTTACTTATTTGAGTTTTAGCAGTCAGGTACGGGGCAAATGAAAAAAAAAAATTTAATAGAGCCGAGTTTGAAAAAAAGTTCGGTTTCTCGATCATAATTTTCATATCAAAAGTGATATATTTTTTACAATTTTGTATTAATCGAAAAACGGGCTTATACTTGACTTTTGAAGCAATCTAAGAAGCTACAGTTAAAATTTCAAGTCGATTGGATGAAAATTGTTCGAGTACTGCTGCGTGCTGATTTCAAAAACATGGTTCTGAGAAAACCATTTGTTTTTATTCTCGTGTACGTTTTCGAGAATAAAAATTTACACGAAATAAATTAAATGTATGCTTAATGACGAACCGTTTTCGCAAATCTCAAATAAATAATCCAGTAGACAAAAAAATCGATAAACGCGACCTGTTTCGGCCTGTTACAGTGGTGGCCTCCCTTAATAAAGATGACAATTTGACGGTAAAAAATCGGTGTTTTTCATTGAATTCCATGTATAGAGCATACAGTTTGACATTTTTTTTTTATTAAAATCATGTGGAAGTATCCCTTGATCTTTAACATAAGTTGCATTTTAATGCACTGCCAAAGAAACCCTGAACTCGGGATTATTGGTTTTTTCCTTAGGTACACGCCTGTCGCGTTTGTTACCTATTCTTTCCCATCATTATGACCATTCTTTCCTCCACTGTTTACTCCTTTTCTTCTCCATCTTTCCCCTGTTCCCCCCTCTTGCGGCCGCAGCCGACTTCCCCCTCTGTATCATATTCATCATGACATTTCTGTCATGGGTATAGGGAAACTGCGGAAAACCTATACCAATACAGCCGGTCATCGAGTTCGCCCCCCAGTCGTGGAACTAGTCTTATTTCGCCGCGAAATGCCGAGGAAAAACATTTCACGACGAAATGTACGCGACTGGGATTCGAACCCGCGACCTCCCGGTCCGCTGGTTTAGTGGCGAGCACGCTAACCACTAGACCATCGCACCGGTTTGAACTCGGGATTATTTTAACACTTTAAAAAATATACATAAAATTGTGGGAGGGGGGATCGACTTCCTTATAGATTTGGTAGCCAAAAGACACATTGTTCTATTGAAGCGAAAAAAGTTGGAATTTAGGATGTTAAAAACAAGTTACCTACAAAAAAACTTTCGAAACCTGTTCAAAGTTTTACGGTCCTGAGCAGCAGACAGTTTTACTGAGTTTCTGATGGTAACACAAGTGAAGGCCAGTAATATATAGATGCTTGTACACGTAGCGGTTTTTCAGTTTCCCTGTGCACTCGTGCAAATACGATGCAATAGGCTAGTAGGAAAGAGTGACTATGGGAGGAGCACTAAGCGGTCTCACACGTACGGAAAACGGTGAGGTGTCATTTTGGGTTGGTAGTTTAAGGGATGAAATGTTAACAGCTCATGGCATACGTACGGATATTGAGGAAAAAACGATATACGAACTAAATTGTAGAGTGATATAAACGTGAACGTACTGACTTTTGCACGACCAAAGCACACTGTAACGTGACAGGTCGGTATGACGAGCGCGCAAACCACGATTTCCGTTTCTGTGTTGCTGATGGGATATGGCTTCTGCCGTCGCTCGAATGGTCACTTTCTTGACCACGTCTTTCACAAAACTGTTCACCGTCTTGAGCCAACTCCAGCATTTATTTATTCTTACTTGCTACTCTCAGCAACGTAACGGTCGCTTCGTAATATCACGCGACAATCAGGCAAACAGAATTCCCGCTACTCACGAAACGACCGATAGTACTTCAAAGAGTTTTCATCGTTTCTTGCATTTTTAGAAATACATATTTTAACTCGTACTTCCTTGGCAAAAACTAAAATTTACGATTCTTTTAGAGCGTTAAAATTAGTAACGGAAAGTAATCTATCGTTATTTATTGAACGAGAGGAAAGGTCTTTCCTCGCGTCGATCCTCGATAGTTTTTTACGCAAGAAGACCTTATAAAAATCGATTCGGAAGTGATGAGATTTATGAAATATTAGGAAATCGGAATTGATGGTGGACGTTGATTTTTTTTAATTTAGAAAATTGTCATAGCTCTAAAATAGTTAGGATTCCAATTCGATACATAACATGAAAACCTGATTTCTCAATAATTCCTTAAAAATCTTGAAAAACAACTCAGTATTCCTTGGCTCGCTAATGAGATGCAACATCTCATTATGGACCTCCAAATACTATACTCTTAATAACATAGAGTCTCAGCGATCCTCGCCGCAAAGTCCCTGATGGTATTTCCACTTTTTCGCTCAATAGATGATGGTTTCAATTTTTTAAAAGCAATTATTGCGTCTGGTTTAACATGATTTTTTATTTCGTGTTAACGTGCGATTTTTATGGTTTTCTTTCATGTAAGGAGATTCCAAATCGTCAACAGATAGTGGGGCAGACGAAGCTAATTAGAAAATAAATATTTTAAGAAAAAATTTAAATTTACAATTTTATAATTTTTCTTCGTTTACGCCAAAAAATAGACGACGTATTGTAGGGAATGACATTTGCGACGACGGCGCGACAAAGAACGGTATGTAATTTACCCGTTGGGCGCGGTAGTCGCGAGAGCTGGAGAGGAAGAAGGAGGAAGTCGTACAATGACGACGCGCGACATTTTTGTATCCGCTTTTAATGAATTAATATCCGAACATTATTTCGACGTCACCTCGTTAATCATATTTAATTCACACTACAGTATTACATTACTGACGAGGAATTTGAGAAAAAAATCGTACATTCGCATTGGGCTGTGGGTCTCATTTAACCTTTCTTAGGACGGTAGACGCACGTAACATAAAAAAATATTCCTACAAAGAAAGTATTGATTTTAGAATTCATTGGTTTGCTTCTTCTAATATTAACCATATTTCAGTATTTCCCGGTGGTATAATAATGCACAAAGGAATTTACTCAGGTGAAAAAAGCAAGCTGTCGTGCCGAGATATCATTATTTTCGTTAAATTGAAACTTTTGTCAAAAGAAACGTCTGGATCAGTAGTCGCTTGATTTTTTTTATTTTCACGCTTTAGTCGCATTTCCCGAAGTTACAGCATTCAGGGTAAGGTTTAGTCAGATCGTATGGGCCGCGTCCAAGCTGGTCTCCATTTCCACAAACGAACAATGGGCATCTGAATAAAAGTACAGAAAAATATGTCACAGATCAGATTGCTGCAGACACCCTATATATGTTGAAATGAAATAAAGATATCGGCAAAGATAAATACTTTACAGTTCCTAAAAATAAAAACAATACAATAGTATTTCTCAAATATAGTTCAATATAACTAAAAACTTGAAATATATACCATAGTTTAGAGTCGATATGATGTAAAAAAAATCTCGCAAGAACGATTCGGTGGATTCTTCCTTAAAAGGTATTCGATTATTTATATTTATAAAGCTCTTCTATATACTAAAGCCCCTACCATTGCGGGCCTCAGCAAAAAGGTTACCCATCTCTTTCGCAAAACTTGGAATATAAGTTTACAGTAAAGTCCTCATGTATGACAGTATGACTCACCCTAACGCTCTATATGATATTGCTCCAGTTGCCTTCTTTTCACACTTGATGCTTAAGCACGAATGAAGGTCGTCGCGGTCAATATCCTCTGGTTGACAGTTACCTTAAGCGACGACAGTGAATGGCGAAATAAAGTTAACATACAATGAAAAAAGAATCTGCGAGTCAGAGAAACTATATGTATGTATGCATTCATTATCGATATACCCGCATTTTCTTACATAAACGTCGCAGTTAATTTCATGGTATCAGTGATGGAAAAGTTGATTATATCTTTTTTAGTTCATTGGTTATAAAGTTCATTGTTTTATGAACAATGCTTTAAAAAATCGGTTCAATATTATATATACCACAGTGACTTCGAACAAATCAAACACAGTTAATGAAAGTTAAGAAGTTCAAAGCCTGGAGAGTACAATTTTTTTAGGATGAATGCAAAACTGGTATGCTCACCTTGCAACAAGGCTGGAAACGAAGCGTTTGCACGTCGACCGTCGCTCACAGCTTCGTGAACGGCCAGCACAACGACGATACAAACGAATATTGTGAATTTCATGTTGAAAAGGTTAATTGAGAATTCGTCGGATTGGAGCGTTCCACGGTTTCCGAAAAGCTGATGCCGTCTCGAAAGAACATCCGTCTTATATACTGCCCGATGACCCGTTCCTACTCCCAAAACTCGCCGACTAGTTTTAAAATTTACGAGCTATCGTTTTTCCGTTCTTGAACAACCGATTATACAATACAAGCGGATGCTGATTTTGTAATCCCATTTCCAACCAATGTCAACAAACCTATTTATCATCGAATAGAAGTATAATAAGAAGCTGGTGTTTTTGCGGATGTTTCTGCGATGTGGTTATCAGAAAAGCAATATTATGTCACATGAATTGCATAAGCAACAGGAGAATATTTAGACTACGGAAATGATGTATTATTAACTTATGATGATAGGCTCAAGACATGATTCGATGTATGTTCCCGTTATTTATCAAGCGCGTGTGACAATTTTTGTTTCCTGCCGTTGCATATGTAATAAATTGCAAAAGATAAAAACGTACTTTGATTTCTTAAAATATTGTTAGTTTTATCGTATCGATGCGCTTATAACGATGCTGTCCAATTACGAATGTACAAAAAAATGACTACAAACGAAGTGGTAATCCCTCGAGATGACAAAAACTTGGCTCGCCAGTTGTTTTTGCCATCGCTGTCGTACATGCTCCATCAAAATCAACGTGGTGGAAGAGAAGATGTCGGGCTTAGAGAAAACATTGAAAATCCTCAAGTACAGGGAAGTTGTATTAATTAGAAAAGAAAATTTTCTTTTTTGAGCACTGGTATCTTCCTGCGTGTTCTGTCTAACCGACCTGTTTTAATTCTGATTATTATAGCCGACGTTCGTAGATTTATCGGAAAAGAATCAAATTTAGTCCTGAAAATTTCCTGGATCCTCAGTGTCATCTTAGATTTCCAATATCGTGATCTTGAACGATTAAGATATTGTCGTGATCAGAGATGACGTAATTTGAAATTAACAAGGCTCAATGTTTCTTTCGTTCCCTCACTCATCCAAACTCAATCAATTCATCACGTCGAGCAAAAAGGCCTTTTCCGAATATTTGAACATTCTTTTTTATTTAATAAATAGCGGTTTCATTGATCCTCATTCTACAATAATGGAAAAATTAAGGGATCAAAAAATCCAATTTTTAGCGATTTTTCAAATGGCCGTATCTTTGTTAAAAATCATCGTATCGGAGTCGTAAAAAAAGCAATTTGAAGCTCTAGTTTTCGTCTCTAGTTTTAAGACCTGAACCATATGAACCGGATAACTTGTTCATTCAGCTTCAATTCGTTTTTTTGTAGACGTTGATTCGGCCACTTCTCGCTGAGATATCGGACTTTGAATGGAAAAGGATCGTTTTGTCTTTGATCATCGATATCTTAGCAACCAATGATCGCATAGAAATTTAAAAGTGGGTTTTGAGAACTTGAATAAATTCTCTACAAGGATTGTCTATTATTTCTTCGAAAACAAATTTTTTCCCCTCTTTACATGAATTTGTAAAAGTTAGAAAAAAAGGGTTTGTTGAGCACCCACTAATGTTGAGTGTGCCTTTTACAGATCAATGTATCCACAAAAACCCTACAGAGTTTCAATTTAATCCAGCCAGCCGTTTTTTTTGGTTTTATTTTATTGAATTTTTGAAAAAATTACAGGATTATGTTTTTTGCCTTTAAAAGCTCATAATCATTAACAAAATTTAAAAAAATCCGATTTTTTCACATTTTTATTGCCAATAGCGTTTAAATTTATAAAAAAAAATTTGATTTGAAAAAATAATTTTTTTTTGAATGACTACAGGAAATTTAAGAAAACAACGTCGAATCATTTCTGACGCGATTCCGTTGCTGAATCCCGTGATTCTGCTGATCACTTTTCAATAAAATAAAATAAAAAGTTGATACCTCCAACTGAATTTCGACCTTGATGCACACGCTTTTCAGAGATTGTTTTTCTTTGCTTTTCGTGAACTCTTAACAAAACGCTTCATAAAACAGTTTTTTTTTTCAAAACTTCTCCCTTTGCAGTGAAAAAAAAAAATTGAGATTTTTTTTTTCGTAGAAATTGAGAATTGTTTTTAATTTCTAATCATTGTAAGACGGCATTTATCGGAGTCGGAAGTTGCTGGTTTAGTGACTCTTACCGAAGAGGGTTACAGTCGATCGCAAAAATTTAACAGCTAGGCGCTATATTGATCAAATTTTAAGACCTATTGTTCTGCGCAGACGACAATATCTGTCCTGTATACGTAACGGTTTTTCAAAGTCTCCCTGTGCCGTCGTGCAAATACGATGCAATAGGCTAGTAGGAAAGAGTGACTGTGGGAGGCACACTCGGAGGTCTCACACGTATGGATAACAGTGCGGTAGCATTTTAGGTTAGTAGTTGAAGGGTTGGAATTGTAACGGCTTGGAAGGGCACACGAAGGAATATCGGGAAAAAAACAATACACGAACTAAATTGTAGACTGATAAATATAAACGTGCACGTACATACTAATAACTTTTCCACGGTCAAAGCACACTATAACGTGACAGGCCAACATGACGAGCGTGCAAACAAAGATTTCCGTTTTTATGTTACTCATGGGATATGACTTCTGCCTTCGCTGGAAGGGTAACTCTCTTGATCACGTATTTTACAAAACTGTTCATCGTCTTGAGCAAACTTCAGCTTTTATTTATTCGTACCTTACTCCTTATATCAATTTAACAGTCGCTTCGTAATATTAAAAAATTATCAGGCAAAGAGAATTCCCGCTATTGACTAAACGAGTGATAGCACTTCATGGAGTTTTTATCGTTTCTTGCATTTTTAGTAATACAGATTTGAGCTCATACTTCCTTCGTAAAAACTAAAATCTACCATTTTTTTAGGAGCGTTAAAATTAATAACGTAGAATAATCCATCTTTATTTATTGAAAGATCAAATTTCGTTCTCGCATCGAATCTTCGATAATTTTTTACGCAAGTAGCCGTTATAAAAATCGATTCGGAAGTGATGAGATTTATGAAATAGCCGGGAATCAGAATTGATATTAGATCTTGATTTTGTAATTTGGGAAACTGTTATAGCTCTAAAATAGTTACAGTTCCAATTCGATACATAACATGAAAACTTGATTTCTCCAATGTCGTCAAAATCTTGAAAATTAACTCGGTATTTCTTGGGTCACTACTGCGATGCAACATCTTATTATGGATCTTTAAATACGGTACTGTTAATAATATTGAAATTCAGAAATCGTAGTCTCAAAGTATATAATGACGTCGCACAATTGATGATGTTTGCAATGTTTTTAAAGTACATATTGCTTCTCATTCAATATGATGTTTTATTTCGTCTTAGCATGATATTTTTATAGTTTTGTTTATTGCAAGGAGAAACCAAATCGTCAACAGGTATTGTGGCACAAGATGGTCATTAGAAAATAAATATTTCAACAAAAAACTCACAGTTACAATTTTACAATTTTTCTTCGTTTCGCCACTAATGAAAGTTCGTTCGCCGTTTTCGCCAAATTATATTACATATGAGGAATTTGCGGAAAAAAAGTAGTACATTCTCATTCGGCTGCGGGTCTCATTTAACCTTTCTCAGGACAGGGGGACGGGCGTAACATAAAAAATATCCCTAAAAAGAAAAAATTCACTTTAGAATTTATCTTTTGGTCCTTTTAATATTTATTATAATTCAGTATTTGCCGGTGCTATAATAATGCACAAAGGAATTTACTCAAATAACAAAAGCAAACTTTTGTGCCGAAATATCATTATTTTCGTTGAATTGAAACATTTGTCGGACGAATCGTTTGGGTAAGAAGTCGTCATCATTGGTTATTTTTACGCTTTAGTCGCATGTCTCTTTTGCACAACAATTAGGGTAAACTCCAGACTGATCCGATTCGCCGTGTCCAATCGATTTTCTATTTGCACAAACGGTCAGTGGGCATCTGGAAAAAAGTACAAATAAAGGTGTTACAGACTAGGTTGCTGTTCAGATTTTCGGAGTTTGGGTCTTTCGGGTGAAATTCATTCGGAGTTTTGATCTTTCGGGGTAATATTCTTTCGTAGTTTTGAGCGTTCTGATCATCCGAAATTCGGAATTTCAACCCGGTCCCACAATACAATAGTATTTCTCAAATATAATTCAATATAATTCGAAGATGATAAAAACTTCAAATATGTATTATAATTTAGAGATGATGTGAGCAAATCTCGCAGGAACGATTTTTTTTGTATTCTCCCTTAAAAAGTATTCGATTATTTATGTTTAAAAAGCTCTTCCATATAAGCTTTGCCCATACCATTGCTGATCTCAGCAAAAAGGTTGCCCATCCCGAGTAGAAATTTCTTAGGGTTAGCCTGACCAGGATCAGGCCCCGATCGGGGTGTGATAGGGTTAACACCTATTGCGGGCATCCTGATCCGGCCCCGATCGGGCCGGAAGTATTTAGGCCCTACATCAGGCTATACTAAAATGGCCCTACTAAGGCCGTCCCTGATAAGCTCCTACTAAGGCTTTCCCCGATAGGGCCCTACCAAGGCTTGCCCTGATAGGCCCTACTAAGGCTTTCCATGATAGGGCCTTACTAAGGCTGTCCCTAATGTGGCCCTACTAAGGCTTTCCCCGATAGGGCCCTACCAAGGCTTGCCCTGATAGGCCCTACACTCAGAAAAAAGATTTATTAAGGACAAAGAATTTTGTCTCCCGGCGAATAAGTTTTCTTATTCGTATGTCGGCCTACTACGATTGTATTAACAGCTAAGAACATTTTTTATTTAACTTTATGTTTAAGATTTACTAAGAATTTTTCTTAACATCTAATACGATATATAAGTTAGAAGAAATAGGTCTTTTATGTCCGACAAATAGAGTTTTTCTTAACATCTAATAGGATTCTTCATAATCCCCCAGCTGGTTTTCTTCGAGGAATTGTGTCATTTCGTCCGTCATTATTTTTTCACTTGATCGTTTTTTTCTCACTTAATATTCTTACTTACACTCAAATCATTCCTCACTGTCGAGTTTCTCACTTCCGAAACGCAACACTGACACTTGTGCCAAAAGCATTGGCATAGGAAGAAGCTACATGGTAAGCGTATGCGTGAGCTACATCTGACGAGCGGCCTGCTGTCGGGCCCGTCGCGTTGAAAGGCAAAGTGCGCATGCGCGCATTAGTATCATAGTCGCGAAATAAGAGGTTTTCGTGATTGGAAAGTAGTATTTATTTGATTTGAGGAAATATTTATTCAAATTTTCTATTTTAAATATGGCTTTTAATTGATGCGAAAAATCGGCACGTAAAGAGACATATTTAGTGACGCCGAATAAATTCTGTAGTTACAATCACATAAAAACTGTCTCCATACGAGTAAACGTTTATTAATTTCTAAGAAATTATGTTCTAATGTGCCAATTTATTGAAACATAATAAATCTTTTTTCTGAGTGTACTATGGCTTTCCCTGATAAAGCCATAAATAGGCTTGCCCTATGCCTGTCTCAGCAGTCGCTAGATGCACATAACCTCTCATTTTTCACATGGAAACTTCGATTTTACAGCATCGTAGCTTCGGAGTTTCGATGTATTCCTGAATTATATTTTAAAAAAGGTGCTATAGACTGTCACGACAAAAAACGTTATGCAACTCGGATGCGTGTTAGAAGATTTCGGCAGCTTTGTAAGGCGAAGAGAGAGAGAGAGAGAGAGAGGAACTATGTATATACATATATATATATTTTTAAATTATTTTTATTATATATATAAAATATATATATATAAGGTTAAGTTTCAAAAATCTATAGCATGTTATTCGATAAACCTCTTTAATTGTCACAATGATATTAACTAATTGATATACTTTATGTAATACAACAAACAATTATAGGAATTCATTTGGTCTGTTATGCCATATCTGGGACCAAGATGTTACAAGCACTCGGTAGCATAGGGGCAGCGTGCCTAGCTTTGGGTAGGAAGGTACGAGGTTCGATTCCCATATAGGCGAAATATTTTCTTCGAACAAAAACGTTTCAGCAGGTCAGGGAATGACGAATTACGATACAAAATCATTGTAGTGGAACTCTAAATTAAGTGGTTAATTCCATTTTGGATTTTTGAAATATTATATGCATTTCTTTCTGATCAGGCAACCTAATAGGGACCTGATCAGGCAACCAGGTCAGGCCCATATGTGACACGACGTTACATTTCCTAATAGGGCCCTTTCAGGCTGCCTTATTAGTGCCCTACCAGGGCAGTCAGGCAACCTGATCGGGCCCTGATCTGGGCCCCATCGAAATTTCTACGCGGGATCTCTTTCGCAAAACTTTGAATATAATTTTACAGTAAAGTCCTCATCTATGGCAGTTTGACTCACAGTGTTATTGTATATGATATTTCTCCAGTTGCCGCCTTGTCACACTTGATGTTCGTGCACGTATAAAGGTCCCTGCGAGGAATATCCTCCTTCTCGCAGTTACCTTAAGCGACAACAGTAAATGGTTAAATAAACAGATATCACAAAATGAACAAAGAATCTGCAAGTCAGAAAACTAATGTATGTATACATGTATCCATTGATTATCGATATAACTGCATTTTCTCACATTAATTTTATGGTACCACTAATAGAAAAGTTGGTTATATATTTCTTAGTTAGTTGGTTATAAATTTGATTGTTTTAAGAACAATGCTTCAAAAAAATCGTTTAATATTGTATAATCCACAGCTACTAATTAAAACCAGTTACTGAAAGTTAAGAAGTTGAAAGCCTCGAGAGTACATTTTTTTGAGGATGAATGCAAAACTTGTATGCTTACCTTCCACGAGGGCTGGATAAACCATTGGATAGTGACGTTTTGTGTGGCTCACACCTTCGTGAACGGCCAGCACAACAAGGATACAAACGAAAATTCCGAATTTCATGTTGAAAAGGTTAATTGAGAATTCGTCGGAATAGAGCGTGCCTCGGTCTTCAAAAAACTATTGCCGTCTCGCAACAGCTTCCGCCTTATATACTGCCCAATAACCCGTTCCACTCCCAAAACTCGCCGACTAGTTTCATAATTGATGAGCTGTCGTTTTTCCATTCTTGAACAAACTATTATACAACACGAGCCGATGCTGATTTCGTTATCCAATTTCCAATCAATGTCAACAACTCGATTTATCATCTAATAGAAGTATAATAAGAATCCCGTCTTTTTGCGGATGTTTCCGCGATGTGCTCATCAGAAAACTACTATTATGTCATACGAATTGGAGAAGTAACACGAGAATATTTCGGCTACGGAAATTACATACACCGAATAATGTTTTGAGCCTAGCGTGATAAATGAATGATGATGATGTTGTATATGGAATAAATTTCAAAAGATAAAAACGTACTTTGATTCCTTAAAATATTGTTCGTTTTATCGGATCGATGCACTTATAACGATGCTGTACAATTAACAACGTACAAAAAAAATGAGTACAAGCAATGTGGTAATACTTCGGAATGACACCAGGGCCACTGGATCAGGGCCTGAAAAGGTATGATGATCAGTTACGTTACCGGCATCCGTGTCACGGCCGGATGCAAAAAAAAAGCGTTTCGTGCCCGGTAAAGCCCAGATCCGGCAGCCTGTACCGCACCGTGGTACGGAATACGGTGTGCTGGCTGCAGCCCCAGTCTGCCCCATAGCAACATTTCTAGTCGGGAAGTTGTGTCAATTAGAAAAGGAAATATCGTTTTCTGAACACCGGTACCTTCCTGCGTGTTCTGTCTAGCCGTCGTGTTTTAATTCTAATTATTATAGTTCACGTACGTAGATCTATCAAAAAAGAATCAAGTTTATTTCTTAATTGTTTTTCGCGTCTCTTCCTCAAGTTCAATTGTACAACCCCCATCCCCACTCAGGTGTTACCACAAACTGTTAAACCCCATCCAAATCATTTACTCCTTTTTCCCCTCCTTTGTCTTGCTTACGCTTGCATTCTTCTTCCTTGTGCGGGTGAAACCACACGTGTTTTTTCCCTTTAATTGTGCTTTTACTGATTAATCGCATAAATATGAATAGAAAATGTGGAAGGAGTGCATCTACAGATAGCGAAAATAAGGAAAATTCTCTCAACAAACGGATCAAGAGATTGGAAGGGTTACTTCTAGGAAAATAAATGAGAAAAAAACGAAAGAGGTAACGTAGTAAGTATCCGTTGAGAGTTTATTTAATTTTTTCCTTTTCTTCCTATGCACACGTCTTCAAACATCACAACGGAAAGGATTATTGTGTCGAAAAAAATCGGAATATTGGATACTATCCATAGGGATAATCGTCATGACAACATCGACGACCATCCGTATAGGTTCTAACCTACACGGAGAGTTATACTCAGGCGAAAACATTGCCCTGTTACTTGGAATATTGAAAACTGTATATAGAGATAGTCGTCATGACAATACCGGCGGCCATCCGTGTAGGCTGTAACTTACACGGAGAGTTATACTCAGGCCAGAACATTGCCCTGTCATTTGAAATATTGAAAATGGTCCATAGTCGCCATGACAATACCGACAGCTATCCTTGTAAACTCTAACCTACACGGAGAGTTATACATAGGCCAAAACTTTAACCTACTGCCAATAACGACACGTAGATCTGAAACTTGGTCTGTTTCACACTATGAAAATAAATGTCGGTTATTATCAATTGTTTATTAGGGCACCGTCACAGCTCGAGTCATTCTCAATGCTCTCCCAACTCCCTTCATTCCGACGAAGAGTGTCAGAGTCAGACGTCGATCCAATTAGTCAATAACGATGAACCTGGGGGAGAAGACAACCTCGAACACCCGGATGAAACACCAGCTAAGCAAACTATGGATAATGTAGGATAAACTGACTGTCCCGATCCTAATCAGATCTCTGAAACTTCAACACAGGGGATTAAGGTGACATTGTTCCGGATCCAAAAATTCTCGAGGTAAAGAGAAAACGATTCCTAGAAGATCGTTGTTTGGCTGCCGCCATCCCAAGAGAATAGAGCATTCGCTGGAAAGAAAATTTAAAGAGTGAAATGCCATCAGACGACGGAGTGGCTCTGATGAATAAATACCAACCTCCAAAAATTTGCCGCATATTAGATCCTCCACAGATCAATCCAGAGGTTCGAGCATCTCTATAAGAGTAAATAATTAAGAGAGATAGATGGATTGAGACTAAACAGGCAAAGATTGCGGCATGTTGAGCGGCAGTTGGGAAAACGTTCTCAAACACTTTGGAGAAGTCCAACAATCGCGACATCCTGATCATTTTTGAACAGCTTAGCGATTTTGAAAGGCTGTTGGCAGATCTGCAATACGACGAATCGAACATCAGAAAAAGCCTAATATTGACAAACTTGAGCGCGCCCTTCAGGGACGTGTTAAGTGAAACTACTCCCGACGAATTATTCTTTGGAAAACAGCTCGAAGATAAATTAAAAAATGGAAAATCCTTGGAAAACTGCAATCAAGACTTACGACCAGCGACCAAGCCACAAAATAATAAAGCTCCAAAAAAAGTCGAAATTCCCTCCCGTCGATCACAAGGGAACCAATAACAAGCCTCCTCAACGCTAAGCGAGAAAAAAAAGCAGAATTCGAAGATTCGAAGAAACATGTCTTCGAAGATTCGAAGACATGTTTCGACCCATCGACGAGGCAATCAGAGATATGCGAGCAACCGGAAACCCAACCAGGGACACGACAACCATCGCCAGAGACGATATCAGATTCTGCCAGTGTCATTGCTGGCAAACACGGTTTTCTTTTATTTCAAGATGGAAAGAAATAACTTCCGATCCGTATATTCTGTTATGGATACAGGGGTATACAATACCATTCGACCCTTACCCAACTCAAATTAATCTACCAAGTGAGCGTGCCCTCAGTTCAAAGGAACTTCTGGAAATGTCGAAACTAATTTCGAAGCTCTTAAATAACGGTGCTATAAAAACATACCGGGAAAGTCAAGGTCAATTTATATCCCCTATTTTCTTGATTCCACAATTAAATAGCACCATTCGCTTTATTCTTAACCTCAAGTATTTGAATGAGTTTGTTCGCGCAGAACATTTTAAGCTGGGAGACCGCAAGGCAGTCATAAATCTGATGAGCGAAAATTGCTTTATGGCAACAGTAGAAGTGAAGCACGCGTATTATGTAGTTTCGATAGCTGAATCTAAACGGAAATTTCTACGATTTCATTTTAACGATCAACTTTTCGAATTTACTTGTTTACCGTTTGGTCTCTCGGCAACCCCATATGCCTTTATAAAGATCCTAAAACCAGTAATGGTAAAATTAAGTCAAAAAGGCTTGACATCGATAATTTATCTTGACGACATCCCATTCTTCGGCAGATCCTACGACAAATGCCAAGAAAATATCCGATCTACTTTCTCGCTTTTAGAACAACTCGGTTTCGTGATTAACAAAGACAAATCTCAACTAATACCGTAAAAAAGTGCAAATTTCTTGGTTTTTGGTTTAACTCTGAAAAAATGACCATTGAACTCACCCAAGAAAAAAGAGATCGAGTCAAGAGCAACAAGACCATTTGAATTTTGTCGTGAGATTTTCACAGATGCTTCATTGTCAGAATGCGGCGTCGCTTGTGGAAAAGCAAAATCATATGGTTTTTGGGATGAAAAGGAACGTAAAACCCATATAAACATATTAGAACTAACCACCGAATTTTTCGGCCTTCGGTGTTTCGCGAAAGACCTGAAAAACTGTGACATCCTATTAAGATTACATAATACCACAGCCATATCGTATATTAATTGAATGGGAGGAGTTGGGCACGTACGCTTGAGTAATCTGGCCAGGCAAATTTGGGGCTGGTGTGAAAAAAGCAGGAAATTCGAATTTTCGTATCGTTCATCAGCTCGAGAGATAACTTTAAAGCAGATTTTGAGTCGCGTAGACTGGAACCGGAAACGGAATACGAATTATCACAAACGGCATTTGACAGAATAGTCTGCACTTTTGGGAAATCTGAAATCGATTTATTTGCCACTCGCATAAATGCAATGGGTAAGACATACATCTCGTGGCTTCAAGATCTGAACAGCATAGCAGTCCATGCATTTACGGTGGCGTGGAAAGATTTACATTTTTACGCTTTTCCACCTTTTATAATCATTTTTCGGGTATTACGAAAAATAAGAGATTAAGGGTCGCGGGGTATTCTGGTAGTCCCCGAGTGGCCGGCACAACCGTGGTATGCACTAATCCGCGCTCTCCTTATTGCAGACCCCGTATACTTCAAGCCCAACATGCATTTGCTATCTTCCTCGAACAGGGAACCACATGCTCTGTGGAGAAAAACTACCCTGGTTGCCGGACTCTTATCAGGAGATTTTTCGAGATGAAAGGTATCCCGGAGGAATCAATGGATATAATGATCGCTTCCCTTCGAGAGTCATCCCTTAAGCAATACAACAGCGCATTAAAAAAATTGTGCGATTTTTGTATTAAAAACAATACCAGTCCCTTCCAAACTTCTATCGAGAATGTCATATTATTACTTACCAGAGAGTACAATAATGGAGCTTCACGAGGCTTTCTGAACTGCTTACGATCGACTATAGCTATCATTATAGGTCCTGAAATAGGCCACGATTTCAGAATAAGATGCTTATTTAAAGGTGTGTCTGAGTTACGTCCTCCCAAACCAAAGTATGACCAGAGATCGGACCCTTAGATTGTCCTAAATTACATAAGTTCTCTTGGTTCAAACGAGAATATGTCTCTCGAAATAGTCTCTTTAAAACTTATCACTCTCCTCTCGCTCGTAACCGGACTTCGAATGCAAACGTTCTTGTTAATCAAAGTTCAAAATATTGAAAGACACACAACATCTATACAGATCAAAATCCCGGATAAAATCAAGACTTCCGCAATCAATAGGAAACAACCTCTGCTAGTTTTACCCTTTCATGATAAAGATAAAACTATTTGTGCCGCAGTTACATTGGAGTCTTATTTATCTAAAGCCAAAGCCCTGCGTGGCTCTACAGAGCCGTTATTCGTCGCCTTTAAGAAACCACATAGATCAGTTTCTTGTCAGACCCTACGTCGATGGACAAATAATATGCTGTCAAAGAGTGGGCTGAACACCCACATTTTTTCAGCGCACAGCACGCGACATGCATCGACATCAACTGCTAAAATCAAGGGCATAAATATTGATAGTATCAGGCCAACTGCAGGGTAGAAAAACAACTCACAAACTCTCTCTCAGTTGTATAACTTGCCCATCGTTAATGATAAGGAAGCATTTGTTCGAGCAATATTGCAATAATCATTCGTAATGTATTATATAATTTGCTTTAGTGTATGCACTGTACGAGAAGGAAAACCACACAATACATGTTGCCGTAAACGACTTTAAACATCTACAATTGATCTTGAGGAAGAGACGCGAAATACAATTAAATGATTAAACGAACTTACCTGAGTGAAGTTCTATCATAATTGTATGTAGCGTCTCTTCCGAAAGATCAGTGCCGCCCTTCATTTATATTGTGCAACTATAAAAAGTCCCATATCTATTGTGAGCAATATATATATGCCCAAATGTACACAGCAACGCTTTTAATAAATGAGATGACGTGTTACCAGCGAGTAAACAAGACAAAGAAACGGAAAAAGGAATAAATCATCTGGACGAGCTTTAAAAATTTGTGGTGACACCTGAGTGGGGATGGACGTACTACAATTGACTACAAAATTACCACAATGGTCACCACTGTAACTGCCCATTGTCCACCGTTTTCTTTGGATTCGTTTTTATAGTAAGGATGAAAATACATCGTCTAGAGAACTTTTAGGTTTTATAGGGCATATATTGAGGTATGTAAAAAAATTGATTTGTCAAAAGAACACAAAAGGCGACGCACGAGTCGCTATGGCACTACTGCTTCTTATCCAAACCACTCCGTAGCACGCAGTAGAACTGTCGTAAATTTGATCCTGGGACTAAGAGTGAAATATTTTCGTTACTTATATTAGTTTTAGCAGTCAAGTACAGGAGGGGATTAAAAAATAATAAAACAAATTGAGACGATTTTGAAAAAAGTTCGCTGTTCCGACAATAATTTTCATATCAAAAGTGATATATTTTTTACAATTTTAAATTAATCGGAAAACGCGCTCGTACCTGACTCTTGAAGCAGTCTAAGAAGCTACAGTTAAAATTTCAAATCGATTGGACGAACATGGTTCGAGTTCTGCTGCCTGCCAATTTAAAAAAACATGGTTCTGAGAAATCCATTTATTTTTATTTTCGTGTACATTTTTTTAAATAAAAATTTCCACGAACTAGGTTGAATACGTGCTTAAAGACATAGGAAGCATCCAACGCGAGCACCCAGCCTAAATCGGGCATCCTCCATACGACCCCTGTCCCGCCCGACCTGCCGCAGTCGTGAAACTCAACTGCGGCCGAACGCGCGGGTCGCGTCGCAAAAAAAAAACAAAAGTCCTCGGATTTCGAAAAAAAGCAAAGTATGTACATCGTGTTTTTTCTATCTGTGAGTAAAATAGATCAATACTAAAATGTGACTATTGTTTTATGCCTATTTCACTGTGTTTCATTCATATTTGCTTAAATCTATTTCAATCATTTTTTGGTCAGGTTTGACGAAAACCTCAAGTGGCGCAAAAAGGTAAAGCGAACAGGGCATAGCGAGCACGTGCCCGCTATGCCCAGTATAAAAGATGGCTATGTGAAATGAAGTTGATACTTTATTTAAATAATTTTCCCATTTATTTACCTTTATTGTAGGAAATCGAGCACGTGCCCGCTATACTCTAATGACAGATAACTATGTGGAATTAAGATGTTAATAGAAGATAGAAGATGGCGACCCGACTTTATTTATCATTTTCCCATTTATTTATCTATGTGGAACTCACCAAAACGCTATTATTTATTGCAACTATATTTTTTGCTTCTTTGAAAGTGGTATTGTTACCTTCTTATAATGATACCCACTATTATTTTCAGATGGTAAATAAATATAAAAGAAAGACACAACAAGCTTCGTGGGATGAGAGCCTCAAGAAGAATTTAAAAACTAAGGAAACGCCAAAAAGGTAAAAAAAACAAACTTCAGACAAGGAAGATTACGTGTGCATTATATGAAACGAACCATACGTAGGTCCTCCCACCGAAGACTGGATTCAATGCAATGACTGTCAAATGTGGGCTCATGATGCATGCACTGCTTACCCTGGTGTTGGATCATTTAACTGTGATAATTGCCAAAAAAAATAAAGTTCACTGACTGTTAAGAAGACACGTTGAGTTTTTGTTCTTTTATGATAATAATAATTATTTGTCTGCAATAAAATATGTAGGTACATTCATAGTTTTTTTCCCTCTATGATTCCCTATTTTCGTTTTATTTATGCCTAATCTCAGAAAAAAATACAGTGTTCTCGCTTTACCTTCTACCCCGTTTACCCGCTATGCCCAGAAGCCGTGCTCGCTTTAGACTACCCCCCCTGGGCAAAGCGGGCATTTCTTAAAGTTTTTAAATTAGTTTCATTATTTGTAATGTGAAGATTTACTGGAAATGCGTCAATGAAATATTGAAATACGATAAATTTAGCACCCGATAGCAACAAAATCGTTTGAATATGATATTGTATAACTGTCTTTTTGATACCGACAGAGATAGGCGCGCGGTCGGTGTGCGGGCTCGGCGGTCGCTGAAGTTAAGCAACATTGGAGGCTGCCAATACTTGGAGCGGTGACCGCTTGCCCATGCACTGGTTTGCGCGTCAACCTCTGAGTGGGCGGCAGTTTGTCTGAGTTTCTCATGGTAATACAACTGAAACTCAGCCAATATAGCCGCCTGTATCGGCCCAGGTTTTCCACAGTTTCCCTGGGCCCTCGTGCAAATGCGATACAGTAGTGCATTAGGAAAGAGGGGCTGCGGTCAACACTCTGGGGGCAACTCTGGAAGGATTGTTAATGTCGGAAGGAATGGAAGGAATAAAGAAGGGGATGGTAAAAGGGGAAGGACCCGTACCTCTGAGGAATACAACTGTCTTTTTAATTTACCCTAGAGTGCCCACTTTGGACCCCCCTCCCCTACCTTTTTTCCAAATCCCGAATAAATAATCCAGTAGACAAAAAAAATCGGTAGAACCCACCTTTTTTCGGTCAGTCAGAATGGTGTCCTCCCTTAATTAAGATGACAATTTGATTGTAAAAAATCGTTGTTTTTTATTTAATTCCATGTATGATGCATAAAATATTACATTTTTTATCAAAATCATGTCGAAGTAACCGTTAATCTTTGACATAAGTTGCATTTCAATGCCCTGTCAAAGAAACCCCGAACTCGGGGTTACTTTGACACCTTAACAAATATATATATAAAATTGTGGGGGCGGTGGGGCTTGACTTCCTTATAAATTTGATAGCCAAAGGCCAATGGAAACCTGTTCAAAGTAGCCTCGTTTTACGGTATACGTTGGAACTCGGGGAATATATATTTAAATCCAATAGACGTTTATTCACACTCATAAAGATATTTTCATTAAAAAACATCTCACATACGTTTAAAGAATGTGCTTAAATCTAATCTTTATTTATTTCATTTAAATACATTTCATATTCAACAAGAATAGCTGGAACAAATGAAAAATATGTTTGAAACAAATACGATCGTAGTAGGCCGTGAGATAAGGAAGAAAACCTATTTAGTTTAAGGCGTTACCCCCACTTGTAGCGCAAAAAAAGGCCTTTTTCATGAATTTTTTTAGAGAAAACTACAAAACTTTTTTAATTGATCAATATACCATCTTAAAGAATACATCTTGAAGAACTTTCAGTAATTTTTTTATTGAAAAATATTACATTGTTTAGTGGCAAATGGCCGTCAATGAAATAATGTTTTTATATACACGGTTTGCGGTGACCAACATTGCGGCGAAGTGGATCATCTGAAAAAAAAATGCGGCTGGATTTAGTCAAATATAAGTATAAACTAGTCTTTAATCGAAGGATTTTAAAAAATATTCATTTTTCACAAAATGGCGGACAGTCAAAGTTAATGGTTCGATTTTAACGAAAAAAACGGCCGTTTTTGGCTATAGAACGGCCATTTTTTTCGAAAAAAAAATCGTACGATTAAAGACTACATTTTTGTGTATTAAATAAGCCTGCAAAATTTCAAGAAGATCGGTTCATTAGTGTTCGAGTAATCTTGGTCACCGACTTCAGAAATGCCATTTTGAGAAAAACGCGTTTAAAGTTTCAATTTCAGTTTACACGAAGAAAATATTTTTTTTTGTAAACTTACAGAGAGTCATCTATTCCGCGCATCAAAAAAAACTGCACTTCAAATTGCACTTCAAAAAATGCAATAAAAAAAATCGATTTTTTCAAAATCGCAAGTGGGGGTAACCCCTTAAATAGATCCTATTTAAATAAAATATTTTTTATCAAAGTACTGAATCATTGTAAAACCACACATTTCAAAGAAGGTTAACTGCGTCTATTGGTTCATTCACGGACAACTCAAGATACTGGACATGCTGCCGAAATTAGTAAACCTTTCTTTTATGGCAGAGCGACCAATCAATTTGGCTTTCAAATTGTTGTGCGATACGGTACGGATCTACATATAGGAAAACCTCGGATGTTTGTCTACCATATTCATCGCAAACCTGTTCATTTAGTTTTTATCGATCCACATTGTCGCTGGAAAGATTTCTCGAAAATCACGGGATTATCAAAGAAGCTGCGGCGTTGAATCTGCGCGTTGGTTGTAAAGTTGTTTCGTAATAGTCGCCCAAGTACTACCTGGAGTCGGAAGGTTAACTGCATGTATCTGAGCTCAAACTTAAGGTCGTCGACGTTTTTGTTGTGCATACCTCATTCAGAGTGTTACTACACGTGTCGAGTGTAACTACGTCTTTTTAGTTTTAGTTTGCTGGCAAGTATTTTTTTCTCATCGGAGAAAAACACATACACATACGAATAAAAATATTTAAATTGAATCGGATCTATTAAAATCAAATAGGGTTTCCCTTGTCTTACGACCTACTACAATCCTATTTCTTTAAAATGTAGTTTTTAATTTGTTCCAGTTATCCTTGTTAAATATTAGATATATTCAAAATGAATAAGTAAAGATTCGATTCAAGCACATTCTTTCTTTAACCGTATAGGAGATATTTTTAAGTGTACAGAATATTTTATAAATAAAGAATAAAATTAATTACTTAAGGGGTCTTTGCATTTTAGACGCCAAAAAGGCCACTTTGAATGAATGAACTTTGAATGAATGAATTTTTTGATAGGTTTATATTATAGATATTTATATAAAAGTTGTTACACTTTCGAAAGACATTTAAGCGATTAAAATCTTATTTATTTAAATCGCTATTTATAGACGAAAATGGTAGTTAAAAGAATGTCCTTTAAAAATTGGAGGTCTGCGTTGTTGATGAAATCTCGGAGATGGATCATCCGAAACAAAAAGTCGAACGGTTTTTAATTCAGTATATTAATGGCCTTAGCGCATATCAAACGATTTTTTATATATACAAAAATAACAAAATGGCGGACATTTTTCGAAAACAAACCTGTTTTTTCACCGTTTTTGGCAAAAAATGAGTAAATATGGTTTTTTTTTAATCCTTGATATGCGCTATAGCTATAGTTGTCAAAAATATGTGGTTAAAATTTTATAAGGACCGGTTTAGTAGTTTCGAAGATTTTATCAATTAGCCTTCGAAAAACGTTGTTTCGAGAAAAACGCGTTAAAAGTTTGTTTGGGTTACATAAATACATTTTTTTATAATTTTGATGTATTTCGAAAGTGTATTTATTAAGTGTGACAACTTTTATATCAATATCTATAATATAAACCTATCCAAAAAAATCATGAAAATAGCCTTTTTTAGCGTCTAAAGTGAGAAGATCCCTTATTTTAGAGTTCTACCATAATGATTTTGTATCATAATTTGTCATTCCCTGACCTCCTGAAATGATATTACCGAAGAATATACAGGGTGTCTCAAAATAACCTGACATTTGCATTTATTAATAAAACGTTTTATTTATTTGAAAAGCAAGAACGTTTTTATTTCGATATCAGGTACAAACATGGAGGTTCAGTGTGGGACACAATATCCAATAAAAGACCGCCTCGTTACGTTTTTTGTAAACGTTCACTCTTTTGACGAAATTTTCAATAACATTTTGGCATAATTGTGGACTAATTTAATTAATGGTGCGTTCAATTGCTTCCTGGAGCTCCGAAATGGTCTGTGGATAATTGGCATCCACTTTTTCTTTCAGAAAACCTCAAAGAAATAAGTCCAATGGCGTTAAATCGCACGATCTTGCCGGCAAATTTACATCGCGAGATGTAAATTTACATTTACGGCGTGAGATAACACGATCATGAAACTTCGTCTGCAATAACACTGCAGTAACAATATGGAAAATAACAATTTCTATGCGTTACTCGATCGTGTAATTCTCCATGACTGAACCTCAATACATCCTGATGCCAGTTGTTTAGTATTAGTTGATTAATACTCTACGTTCGCCTAAAAAAAATGGCGCAATTTAAAATTTCAGATCATTTTGAGACACCCTTTATTTTGCCTACACCTGGAAGCGAACCTACAATCTACCGATCTATATTTCGCACGCTGCCCCTACGCTGCCAAATGTTCGTCGCATCTTGGAGATATGGTATAAAAGATCATATTAATTCATATAATTATTTGTTGTGTAACATAGACTATGTCAATTACTTGATGTCATTTTGATAATTAGAGAGTTTTATCAAATATCCTGCTAAGATTTTTTAAACATAACCTATATATATATATATATATACACAATTCCTTTCTCTTCCCCTCTTTACCCTCGCCCCTCCGATGTACACACACACACACACAAACACGAACACACACACACACACACACACACACACACACACACACACACACACACACACACACACACACACACACACACACACACACACACACACACACACACACACACACACACACACACACACACACACACACACACACACACACACACACACACACACACACACACACACACATACATCGAAGGGTTTTTACGTAAAATGCCGAGGGGTCGAGAGAGGGATCGCTAGAGAGGAATTAAATACTACACATATACAGGGTGTCCCAGAACTCAAGACGTTCCCTGCAATAGGGGGTTGGGGTGAAATTCTCAGTCGATTGATAAAAGCATGTGTGGGTCTCACATGAATGAATTTATGAAAATCATAAATTTTATTTAAAAAAAAGATGATTTGATCTCCTTACATACTACATCTACTGCTAATTTGATGTTTTGATCTACTTATATACTAGATCTATGTATATAAGTAGATCTAGTACGTAAGTAAATAAAATCATCTTTTATTTAAATCAAATTTATGATTTTTACACAAAATCCACACACAGACTCAAAAGACCAAACCATCTGTTTCAGACTTAGAATATAAGTATAGATCAAACCATCAAATGATCTACTTATATACCAAGCATCTACTTACCCCAATAGTACGCTCCTTATCATAATGTACGTATCCTCATCCAGTACAAAATACAGGAACCCACGTGCAGTGGTGCCTGTAGGTGCGGTGCTCGCGCCAGGCACCACACGAGCGCGTATCGCTCACTGACGTACGCTGGCTCATCGGGCGCACCTGATTGGCCCACATTTAGAAATTAATAATAATTCAGGAATTGATCTGAGACCCGCACATGCTTAAATCAATCGACTCAGAATTTCATCTCAAACCCCCCATTTCAGGAAACGCATTCAGTTCTGGGACACTCTGTATATATGTAGATTATGTTTGGTATTTCACAATTTACATATGAATTTGAAGATACTCATTTCGGATCCACTGTTGGCATAAATACGCATAAAATTTGTTCAAGGTTACCGTGATATACATTAATACATTGTGTAAGACACATTTGATATTTAAACGTGTAAATATTTGCAATAACATGTGTTGCCTGTTTTGAATAACACATCGATAATATGTTAAAATTTAATGCGGTTCAAGTGTTTAACAATAAACATCAAGAGTGTTTGAATTTTTTGTAACACACACATCGGTGTTGTTTTAAGTGGTGTTTGGAATTTAGACGTGTTAATTCGTAAAATTTCACGCCTGATTACGTATAACAAATAACGCACATGAATTTGCAGTGTACGTGTCTTTCATTCAAATAAAGTTTCACTTCGAACGCATGAGAAATATATTTAAATCGTCGATATTTCGATTTTCATACAGCAAATGTATATTTACTTCAAATCGATTTTTGCGGCCATTATATAAAGTGTGACGTGATTTTTTGAGCCACGTCACAAAAATGCTACCGATGATCAAGATATGCTCTCGATGCCCGGGTTGCGACCCATCCGTTAGTGTTAAGGGTCTTTTCTCTAGAGTGTTTGTCTTGTTACGTTTGAGGTTTTGGGTTGTGTTTCCGTTTTGGTTAGGTTGGCGTGCGGAACTCGGTCGAGCGGCGTGTGGCTCAACGTACTGAGCAATCTCGACCGAGGGATGCACCCAGTGAGGCCTCTCGGGGAATCGGTGCACGCCCGGCTGAAACGCCGGCGCCCCACCGTAGTGGTGCATCGTGCTGGAGAGCGGGTCGTTTGGGTTACGGGCGGAGGCTGGAGATCTCCGCGCCGCGCTTCTGGACAGAAGCTTTGCCCGCTTTCGCACGGTGACCCGGGGATGCGATCTCCGAGAGCCTCCATGTTACCGATGAGAAAAGGACCCGATTTGTTACCGTTCCGTTTTCGGGGTAACTCGGGCAGAAAATATAGATTCCGAAAGGAATATTCTAACAGAATATTCCAGCTCCCGAAATAATATTTCAGCTCTCGATATCATAAGATAAAGTTCTCGCTTGAACCGGCGATTTCGCACGGTACGATCCCGCGAGCGTGTTGACATTTTTTTGGTCTACGCGCTCTCGCATAATCCCTCGCACGCCGGCCTTGGTCGCGCGAGGTAGAGTTGCTACCGAATCTTCGCGTGAGACGGTTGTCTCCCAAAATCGCGATCGCTCCCGATTTTTGAGGTATCGTGAGAGAGTTGTCGATCAGACGCCGCGATGGAGAGACGTGTCGTGTCTCTCTCGCGCTCGTGACGTCGCGCTGTCGTTCCCACCGTAGAGGCACGTCGTCGTGCTCTCTCGCTCCCGTGCGTACGACGCACAGTGGTTCCAAACGCCGAAAAGCTGGCCAAAAATCGAAATCATCGAAAAAACGGATGGTGGTGGGTATATATAGGTTTTGGGGGTCGCTGAATCCGAATCTGATGTTAGTTTTTCGAAAAAAAATGAGTCAAAAAGTCAAAAAAAAAGATGGCGGACCAAAAAAATTTTATATCAACTTTAAACAATAAAAAATGATGTTATAACGAGTTTTTGAGGTCGCTAAATCGAAATTTGACATCAGTTTCATAAAAAAATGCAAAACAAAGTCAAAAACAAGATGGCGGACCAAAAAAAATGATTATAATTGTAAATGATAAAACCTGTTGATTAAGGGGTTTTCGACGTCGCTGAATCAGAATTTGACATCAGTTTTTCAAAAAAATGGCAATGAAAGTGGAAAACAAGATGGCGGATCAGTTGTGTGTAATAAAAAATGAAACGACATGTCAATGAGAGATGAAATTTTTTATTAATGGTGTACAAACTTCTTATAAGTTAATCTTATTTAGTACTCATCATCATCGGAATGAAATGATTCATCAGAGCTACTATCACACACTACCCCACTAAAGGGTTGAGGATCAACGTGCTCAGAAACAATCAATTCTCTCGCTTCAAGATCCAGTGATCTTAAAGGTTTACATGGTAGTTTGCGGACACTCGATATCAACGGATCTGAAGCAACCAAAAGTCGTAAAAAAACATCTTGCATGTTTTCGGTGCAACTGGTTTTTCGAGAGAAATTCATGCGGTATTGTTTTATAAATTTGTTGCACGACTCTTGAGCTTCTTCAGACATTTGTCCGATTGGCAGCAACGATGACTGAATTATTTTGGCACCGTGAATTAACAATTTGTGCACAGTTGTTGGCATGTAAAACCAAGGATATAACTCTACGAACAAACGAGCTGTTCCCAGCGCATACTCTTCAAACTTTGGAATGTTAATTTTGAATCCAGAACCCAGTGCTTGCAAAATTACGTGAAACCGTTTTAACAAATTTTCGTTGATACCCGTGATCGCGGCACTGACTTTTGCATTTTCAAAGAAACGACGAGCTGTGTTTCCATCATTTGAACTTCTAAATCCCTGTTTTGGTTGATCTATCAATAGTCCTAACTGTTGACGAAACCCTTTCTGAATGTTTTCTTTTCGTTTCTCAAGAGCTTCTTTTTCTTCTTCAGAACCGCGTTTTGTCCATTTTTTTCTGTCTAACTTATACGAAATGTGCAGAAGACATTCAAAAAAACAGATTTTTGCATGCAAAACAGAGATTCCAAACTTCAAATGATCATCGTTGATCGGCTTGCTCAAAACGAGATCTAAATCGTTAAACGGTTTCGAAGTACAATTGCAAAGATAGCACCTCATGGCTGATGTTGTGTTTATCAGTGAGTTACATACTTTTCCATCGATCATAGTCATTGACAATTTAAAAGATACACTGACTTCCTTACCGTCAACAATAGTTTCATAAGAATCTAGATTTTTCTCCTGCTCCTCTATTTTGGCAACTTCAGCTTTAGTTGATTCAACAGTTTCGCGCATGAATGCAACTTTGATTGGCCGACAAAATCGAGAAGAAGAAGGGCGAGGATTTTTCCAGATAATTGTTTCTTTTTCAACTGAATCATTGACGGAAATCAGGCGAAGCGGAACAAGTGAAATAAAAAAAATATTTGAGTCTGTCATAACACCGTCATTGTCATTATCGAATCTTTGTTTAAAAGTACTCTGACCGGAAGTTCCGTCACATCCCCATTTACAAATTAATTGCATGTTACTAACATCATCAGCACTCAGGTTTTGAATCACTTCATTTTGAACTGCTAGTATTCGCTTTACAGTGAGATCTAATAACGCTTGCAATTTGATCTCACTGTAAGTTTCAGTGATTGTGTATTCGGTTGTAGGAGGATAACATTCTTTTTTTGCTACAAGGATTTGTTTATAAGACGGATACAATTTACAATTTTTCCGTTTACTTGAAACCCTAAGATTGTTGTATGCAGCTTTGGCAATTTTGTTTTCAATGAGAAGTGATAAAGCTTCTTCTTTCGTGTAAGGTGTTTCACGTACTTCTGCAAGAGACGATCTGTACTTTGAAGCAGTTGCCGGCTCACCTATGTCCTTGAAGATTTTGGCCGCATCTATTTGACCGCTAGCTCGGAGACTCATTTGCGTGGCATACGCTAGTTCATTAGGAGTAAACTGGTCTCGTAACGCTTGTGTTCGTCTCCGCTTAGTCCGGTAGCTCGATTCTTCAAACGATGGCGAAGGGCGCCCTCGTACTTGTGAACTCGTTGATGGAAACGCGTCTTTTGATGGGTCAGAGGACGGTACCGGCGCAGGCTCAGCAGGCGCAGGGGCAGAAGGTGCGGGCTCAGCAGGTAATGCCTCGGTGAATTGGAAGTTTTCGTCTAACCAAGATTGATTCTCTTCCATGAATCTGTCGAGTGTCCTGTTGCAAGCTTCCCATTTTGTTCTCATTTTATAAAATAATTTTCTCAACGACGCTTTACATTCGTTAGAAAATAAAAACGTCCGTTCGTTTTGACTAGTCAAATGTTCTTCTAAAAGATGTATAAGAATATTGTTGTCCTTTTTGAGATGTCCTTTTAAGAGATCGAAAATGTTTTTCTTTGTAAAAGACATTTTTTGGGTTGTCTGAAAAAAAAACAAAAAAAAATTTTCTTAAAAATCATATTAACAATTGATTTGTAATCAAAAATAATATAAACAATATCGTTTTTATTGATACAGAAACATTTAATCAACTTGGAAAAAAATTTTAATTAAGTTTTTTGAAAAAAATAATTTATTGTTTATAACAAATTCATTGTTTATAATGTCAAAATCATTGGTAGTATGTATACTCAACATTAAATAACAAATAAATTTTTTTTTACGATATTGGGCTTCATATAACGTAAAAATCATATTTTTAGCCATTTTTTTAAGTAAATTTTCAAATTGCATTTTCTCAATTTCGGGCAAATTCGGGCAAAAGTTATTGGCGTCATAATTTAGTGCTATGATGCCCTTACCATATGCAATTAATTTCAGCCCGGGATCTAGCGGGACTTTCGAGAAAATGAGAAAGTAAAAGTGGCATAAAAATGACGAAATTTTGTGATTTACAAACAATAATATATAAACAATGTACAGGCACTTAAAATTTCAAACAAAACGTATTTTACTAACCTCATATATCCCTCTCTTCGAAACAATTCACTTCACCATGAATAATTAACACTAACTTGTCTAAATTAAATGTTCAAGTCAGAAAACACGTGACATTCACGAAATTTAACCTTAACTTCACGACGCCACGCTGCGAACAAGTGTGTATTATTGGCATTGGTAATGCTGCGTTCTTCAAGTACAGGTACCAACCTAACATATGGCACACAAAAAAGTCCTATATTTAGTAACGCGATTTTCCCTATTTTTGGCCAGCTTTTCGGCGTTTGGAACCACTGTGCGACGTTTTCGTCCGCGTTTTCGCGTTCGCGATCAAGTTCGTCTACGTGTAAGGTTCTCGGGTGGATGATCCACCGGCTCCCGCACTATAAAATACAACCTTATTTTATTTTATAGTGACATTTCCGGTGTCGCGAAAGTGACAGATCCCGCGCTCGCTCACACTACTCCCCGGTGAATCCCGACCCTTCTACCATATCCCACAGCCTGAGCGGCCGTGCTTTATCGCAACCGTTCTTTCCCGTGTAAGTGCATCCTGTTTAGTCCGGTTAAACGATTCCGGCGATCAAAAATCGAGGAGAGCTCCAGTCTCCGAACCCGGTTAGGATTCCGGGGGACAACAAAAATCAAGGAGAGCTCCAGTCTCCGCCTGGCGGGTCGGGTTTGATCACCCCGACCCCAGTTTATTCCGGTTGAGACGACCGGAGAAACAAAGTCTCTGACGCCCCGGGTTGCCGATGCACGCGCACGGGAGGAACGGCCGAAGGTGACGGATTTCTCGCACCGGATCCCGGTTTTGAGTTCTCGTTCAGTTCCCGTTTCCGTGGTTAGAGAAAAAATTATCGTCCGTCACAAAAGGTGTATGTGTATCAATATATTTTTTATTTTATATTTTTGTATAGCATGCATACATGTATAGTCCGTATGGTAACAGTATGAAAACAAATAAATATATTTGTAGGATCCAATAAAAAATTTCATGACCAAACTTTGATCAATAGCTCGATTCACATAAGCAAGTATTTCTTGCAATAAAGACAGATCATTAATTCAATCAAATAGAAAAATGTTTGAATTCTATTTAATTTAAGGTTAAAAAAATTCAATAGCTACATTCAGTCGATTCAACTAAATTGTTTTTTCTAATAGGTGAAACCGAATCACAGATTTATTAGGAATTAATAAAATATTTAGTTATTAGACAATATTAAATAGATATTGATTCAAGTAAATTAATGTATTGAAAATAAATACTTCCAATAATGTAATGCAATAGGAAAATTTGATTTCACGAATAAATCTAGTTAATTCAAATAAGGAAAACTCGAATAGACGCATTTTCTGCGTGAAACGTTCAGAAATGTTTGAAAAAGTCAACGTTTGAAACTAAGTTTAATGCCGGTTCGAAAATCAAGGGCGATACATTATTGTTTTAACTAGGTGATAATGATATTATCACCTCATTGACTTTTATCGGATTTTCAATCAGCACTAGCACCTAGGTAAATCCAGTACAGACTACAGTTTTCCCATTCCCGGGTATACGGATTTTGGGTTGAAATCAACACATACAGTACTCAGACAAATAGTGGTATAAATTACATATTTATTAACCAAAAGAGGTCATTGATTACGTCCATAAAAATTGGGGTACATTTTTCCTTCGTTATTTACGTGCATATTATACGATGACAGCAATCAGGATACGTCGCTTCAGGGTTTTGTACGTATGTGAAATTTTTTCCACAACCGTGAGCCTCGTAAACACAACTGAAACACACGCCAACCAAACAGGTAGATACAAGCATTTATCACAGTCAAGAAGTTCTAATAAATATCTCGTTACTACTTATCTTCATTTTCAAAGATAATTATTTTGCTAAACATCAAACATAGAGAGCTAGATATATTTTATTCATTCACGTATAATTTATAGCGTTATGGAATATTTATCGTTTTCAGTTTACGGTGAAAAAAAGAAAAGTTTCTTTCAATTCCATATACAAATATGCATATACACGTAAAAAACTTACTCTCCTTGCAGGAATTCTATTTTTTCACTGTCATCTGCGAAACACCATATCTGCTTGCATGTGTTACGTAATGACGACGGAAGATCATCCACTGAATCACATAGACCTAAGCATAAAGACAAACAACATGCGATCAACTTATTGGATACAACAAAAAAAAATACGATGCCGTTTGGTGCCACGTTGTGCAGTCATTTACGTACCTCCTAGTAGCGGTACACCTCGCACTAGCGGTTCATCATTGCAGAGCGTTTCTTGATATAGTAGCACGGTAAAGAGGCAAATGAAAATTCCCGTTTTCATATCGACAGCGATTCTATATTTTTCTAGCGTACTGAATTCTCGAATTTATGCTGGCGAACTGATAAAATTGCCGGCGACCGCGATCATTTTATATACCCTCGCGGATCTAGTATCTCTGGTACTTATTTTCTATATATCTATATGTCAATATCCGCGTCGCAGACAATATCTTTGGCGCTGTGTATATAATCAGTGGCGTCGAAAACGTTAGTGACGTCGACAGTTTCCTTTTTTTATTACTTCACCTGTAACGCTGCCGCGTTTTTTAAATCCGGACTAGCTTTAATTCATAACCACGTGAATCGCAAATAGTAAACGTATATTTTTTTATACTTTTCTCGTAGTTCAAATCTTTTGAATCAACATTTTAAATATTAACAAGTGTATTTTGTGTCTCTCAACAAAGCAAAGGTGATATCATAAACGCGTAAAGACGCATTATATGATACAAAGGCCTGCATGGTGAAAATACTATAAGTGAAATCATGGGTTGAAAAAACGGATAAATATGAGGAATAGGGTGGCACAATTTTGAGCTCTATTTTTTTCCACCTTTTTCTCACCATCTAAATATCTTCTTTAAAGAAAAGCAAAATTAATTTTTTGGGAGACTTTCGCGATCTCTAATATTTTTCGACGGCTCGCAGCTTTTGCGACCATTTTTTTTAAACTCAATTGGATGGTGACGAAAGGGAAAAAAATAGTGCTTATAATTGTGCCACCCTAATGAGGAACCATTGTAGATTAATTAACTGTTCGATTAGTCTTTATTGTGAAATACTCATTGTCACATGGAAACAGATTAATACATTTTTTTGTTGTCATTTTACAACGGATATGTTTACAACAGTAAACGGAAAATTGATTGATCTAATTTCTGCCGAGGCATGACAAATATGCCAAAATGTATATTGAAATAAATGGATGCATGTGCGCATGCACAAAGATTGTATTCCACATTATGGAGTTCAATAACATTATTAACGGCAATTAACAGCGCTGCGCGAAAATAATGATACTACAGTTATATAATTGAAGGGTGATTTAATGTACGCCATTTCACGTCTTCCTATCATCATAAAGTTCCCTGTTATCGATAGTAGTAGTAACAATCATTTTTTCGTTTACTTGGCTTTATTAGGTGAAAAATGGATTACACCACACTCCACGGCTCGAGATTCATGAATTATATGTGTCTGAGAATGTTTGATTTTTCACGCACGTTCGGTGTCTTTTATCACATCATAGTTAATTTAGGAAAAATACTCGTGACAATACGTAGATAATGATTAGCCTAATGTACATACATACATTGCTGGGACGCACAATCTAACGTTATGATAAAATTCTTTTGCAAATATAACCGTGAAAATAGGCATCGTAAAAAAGGCGCCTGACGGATTTTGCTTAGATATGTATGTTGAATTAGTGATCCAATAAAAAGTTGTTATAAATAAGATGTTATCGTCCTACGAAAAACTAGCAAGGAATTTCATTATTTCCGTAAAATCAAGGTTATGCGCATTCATCAACAATTTGGAGACTTATGAACAATTGTTTCTCATAGTCTTTCATTAATGTACGGGGATAAAAGGCAGCTGTGGGAGTTATTTCAATATTCCAAAATTTAACCACGCATTTTTTTATTCATTAATAGTGATACAAAATATCGATGCTAGATATGTAAATATTTCAAAAGCTTTTTATAAAACAATTCCTTCTCATAGTTTTTAATTCTCACAATTTCCGCCGCTATACTTGACAATACAATCGAAAGTTTGAATTTACTTTCCAATATCCAAATAATCTGATATACTTACTAGTACTAGTATTAGTCTTAATCAGAAGATCACAGCGCCTAGTCGTTTTTATGTGCATTTCGTGTTCTCGTAGTCGAAGCTAGCCTTGAAGGGCTTAAGGATTTTTATTTTAGTAAAATACTAGAACACGGTGCTATGCCTTTATCGGCCGAATTTTTGAAAAAAACTTATTTGCACACCATCACATCTTACTAAACAGCGTTGCACATAGACAAAAACCTTTGTGTATACGACCGAGTATAGTAGAAATTACCCGGAAATGAAAGATGTATAGCGTCGAGCACAGTCATCGAATATGATTTCACTGAGAAGTGAGCGGTGGAATAAAATGAAACTATACTCAGGTCGCAATTAAAAGAAGTTCATAGCCAGGTAACGATTCAAAAACTTCCGAATGAGGTTTATTTTATCATTTTGGTATAGTACAAACATTTAATTTCGGCGTGCTCTCATCCTAATCACTCGTGGAATTATATTCAATAGTTATCCGCACGTTAGTTTCGGGAAGCAATTCGGATAGGTCTTGGTCAAGTCAGCGGTTTCCCATTTGGTTTTTTCCCTGGTTGGCATAGGCTCAGTCCGCACCTAAAAATTCACAAATGACACCTGTGGCAGATGAACACCGTTCTTGCCCTTTGGAATTTTCGTTCAATGAGTATGATCGAATGAATACTGAAAATAAGACTTTTGGTGTTGTATGAAATTGTAGAAGTCTCGTTTTGCATCAGTATAGTTTTGCGTTATTCTAGCGTAAATACATTTTGTCCTAATATTTTCTAAAAATTCAGCTAATGTGATTCCAAAAATGGATCACATGATGAATGGCCGATATCTTACACCAAATTGTTACTTCCTGAATACTTTTATTTGATTTAATTCCCGAATAATATTCCCCAATACATAAATAATAATTATTATTATTATATAGTAATATTCCCTAATAAGTTAAATCCCAAATATAAGTGTCCAATAATTGAATGCGAAGTCACCTTTCCCATTCGTCCTACGCGATAGTGAATGAATGCGGCTTTTTTCCCCAGGGGGGAACGAACCGCATTTACTTATTGGGGACCATGTTACCAGAATCTTGAAATACACATTTTGCAGTTCCATTCAACCTGGAAATCAATTGATCGATTCGCTCCTTATCGCATTTCGATTTAACGTCAAAACTCAAACAAATATTAGGCCTCTTAAGGTGGGATCTACAACGATCAAAAACTCGATTTCCTCCTTTCTTTCCCAAAGTTTCAAAGCGAAATTCAAAAAACTTCAAACGGTACAACCCGTCAACGCTGTGCCTCGCCGCTCGGATTCGGAGCGCGCGCCGCAGGTAGAAGCGAGAGCGCAGAGGCGCAGGTAGAGATGGGCGAAAAGTAATTGAATTAACAACTAACAATTACAATTACTACTGTCATTGATCATTTAATTACTTTGTAACAGATTACTTAAGTAATTAGTTACCACGAGCACCTAGTGCAATTTAATTCAAATTCTATGTAAACTTTAAACGCGTTTTTCCTCAAAACTGCATTTTCAAAATTGGCGTGCAGGATTAGTCAAACATTGTTATGCTGATTGATTTGAAACTTGGTAGAAATATTGATAATCTTGCTACCTTCTACTTGAGGAGAATTGTTGTTGAGAAATGAGAAAAAAAACTATTTTTTAGTAGAAATTTTACAGAATTTTTGCGTGAAATGTTGATTTTTTTCTCAGTGTCTGCCATTCTCTTAAATTTGCATTTTATTTATTTTAATTACCGTCAAATAGAAACTATACATATTCTAACGGAAATAAAATTAATTTTTTTTTGCAAATCAAAGTCTACGGAAGCTAGACTGCACGCTGATTTGCGACACTCCCGACAACCTTGCTGCAACACTCTGCCACAGCTCCGTCATTTTGATGACAAATTACATTTAAAAAATTGTTCCGTATACTCAAATATACTATTAGAGTATAGTATATTTGACTGAGTATATTTATCAGTTTCAAAAAACCCTCAAAATCCCTTAATTTTGTCTCGTCTAAATGTATATCCCGCCTTCTCACTTTAGACGCTAAAAAGATGCTATTTTCATTATTTTTTGATAGGTTTATATTATAGATATTGATATAAAAGTTGTTACACTTAATAAATACACTTTCGAAATACATAACAATTTTTTTTAAATTTATTTAAGTCACTATTTATAGACAAAAATTGTAGTTAATAAAATGTCCTAAAAAAATTGTAGGTCTGCGTTGTTGATGAAATCTCGGAGATGGACCATCAGAAACAAAAAAAATCGAACGATTTTAAATTCAGTATGTTAATGCCTATAGCGCATATCATACGATTTTTGATATATGCAAAAATAACAAAATAGTGGACATTTTTCGAAAAAAAACGTGTTTTTCACCGTTTTTGGCCAAAAAATAGTTAAAATCAAAATTTAAAAAATTCTTTGTATGCGCTATAGCTATGGTTGTAAAGAATATGTGGTTCAAAATTCATAAGGATCCCCGAGTCGAAATTTTCGAGCCGCGTTCAACCCACAAAATGAAGGCGAGCAGAAATCGGCGTGAGCGGGTTATTGGGTATCTAAAGGAGGGTACAATGTTTGAAAGTACCATGCGTTAGAGCCTCTGATGAACCTCCGGCATGGCAGAAAGTAGACTTTTTGACTCAAAGGAGGTCAGGGAGGGTCACAATTGAACCTACGGAACCTCAGGTGGGCCTACTTCGAGCGCTCCCGCAGAACCTACTGCCCCCCCCCCCTTTCGGCCTACTGTACACGGCTAAACAAAAAAATTAATTTATATAGAATCTATTTAAATAAAATAGGTTTTTTTCCTTGTCTCCCAGCCTACTACGATCGTATTTCTTTCAAATATATTTATATATGTTAATAAAGATGAGATTCAAATTAATCTTCATTTGCTTACAATGTACACTATAAAGCTTAGTGTACTATATGCAAAAAATAATTCATAAATCGAAAATAAAATGAACGCATTATTTGAGAGCTTTACTACAAGGATTTTTCATCGTAATTCATCATTCCCTGGCCTTTGGAAATGATTTTTTTCGAAGAAAATATTTGCTCATAACTACGCGCGAAAATATTTACTCATAACTACGCGCCGCTGCCCCTATGCTACCGAGTGCTTATAACATTTTGGTCGCTGATATGGCATAAGAGACCAAATGAATACCTCCAACTATTTGTTGTATCACATAAGCTATAGATTTTTCAAACACACAGACACACACACACACACACACGCGCGCGCGCGCGCGCGCGCGTGTGTGTATGTATATGTTTATTTATAGAAAATCAATCTATTTAATATCGTCCAATAACTACATATTTTATTTGATTCTAATAAATCTGTGATTCGGTTTCATCAGTTTAACATTTTCATCTGTTCAAAAAAACAATTTAGTCAAGTTCACTGAATGGATCTAGTTATTTTTTTTTAATTTACCTTAAATAAAATATTTGTAGAGTTAAGCATTTTTCTATTTGATTGAACTAATGGTCCATCTTTATTGTAACACTCATATCAAAGGGGCGGGGGGTAGTGAAGGTGGAGAGAGAGGAATTATATATATATATATATATATATATATAAAAATTAGGCGGGGGGTTGTGAATTCCTCTCTCTCCACCTTCACTACTATTTTATTTAGGATCAAATAAAATATGTAGTTATTGGACGGTATTAAATAGATTGATTTTCTATAAATAAACATTTTTAAAATCAATCATTTTAATAATGGAATGCAATAGGAAAAATTTGGTTCTATGAAAAATCTAGTTAATACAAATTTAAAAAAAATCAAATAAACGCGGTTAGTTAATATCATAATATTTAGCGGGAAAAAACAAAAATATGCTTCATACATACACGTGGAAATATTTTTTTAATTTTCGACGTGCTAAAAATGAAAACAAGGAAAAATCAAACATCTTATTTGAAATCGACGGTAATCGGCCGTCGCCATTTATCAACTCATTATTGAATAAACAAAAAAAAAACAAAACGAACAAAAACAAAAAGAAAAAATCGAATGAGGTTGAATTCTAAACCGACAATTTCAATCCTTCAGAACATGAAATAGACTATAATTAACACCCTATCGTTCCATATAGAAATCAACATTATATGTTATTTAGATATACACTGCCAGCTAAAAGTTTTCGGACACTCCACATAATCGCAAAACTTTTGAGCGCTGGATAATTGCCAAATAATGTTAGAGTAATATAATTCATTTCATTTATTATTTCACGAAGATACTATAAAGATCTATATGATTAAGTAATTTCACAGAGCTTTATAGTATCTTCGAAAAATAATTATTATTCTACCATAAGTTTGCAATGATCCAAAGTGATATTAAGTTTTGCAGTTATCTGAAGTGTCCGAATACTTTTGACTGGTATATTCGAATATATTAACGCAACCACATATTTCGAGTATTATATATATATATATATATATATATATATATATATATATATATATATAAAGTATTATATAATATATACCATCGCTTAAATGTTTGGATACACCAGTCGATATTTCTTGCTGCACTAAAAGTCACATCGCTTCGTAAAAAAAAGATAACCAAATTTACCGAACGCCGTTTTGACGGGAATAAATTCAGCTGTATGTTGCTTTTCTGAAATATTTTTTTATCATTTTCTTTTCGACCCGGTACGCACTTTTATACGTGACTGATTTTCGGCTTTTTTTCGACCATCAAGAATTGAACGCATGACTTGTGGAAAAAAAATTGTTACGTTTATCCATGATGAACTTAAACGGGGTAGCAGGAACTTCATTTGCGTTTTTTATAAAGTTTTGTACGATTTTTTTCGCAATGTTATTTCATTTTTTGCTAAAAAGACTAATTCTAGATAATGCAATGTAACTCAAGAACTAGAGGGCTTAAGAAGAAATGTCAAGAACGAAAAACGTCGCGTAAGCTTATACTGGATAGACTGGCATTTTTTAAAGAATTTTCCTGTGAGATTTTTTATCACAGGAAAATGCCTATTAATCCGATAGAATTGGAGTAAGACTGTATACACAAGCATTCTTTTATCAATTGCCTATAAAATAATAATAAATCGATATTGAGCAAATTTGATTGTTTTCGCATATTAATATTGGACTATTAATTTGATAAGGGGACGATGTATTTTTATTAATTTCGTATTATTTTCGTCATCGAACGGGTTACCGATCAGGTCACAATGGAATGATGATGGAGGAGATATCGAATTTGGGCCGAAAGCAGGTTAGGTGGGGTCGAGGCAACAGTTTGAGATTGAAAGCAGGTTAAGGAGGCCTGTGCTCTGCACGTTTCACTGAAACTGGGGGTCGAGAGAAGGTTTGGGAGGTCTAGCAGAGGCTACCCTGGGCCAAGAGGAGGTCTCTTCATGGCACTGAACTCGACAAATGAGGTTTCGTAGGTTCAACGGAGGCTAGCGGCTTATGTATTACAAAAGAAATGGGTCCTGCGAGGGTTCAGAGGAGGCTAAAAATCGACTCGGCACGGTTCTGTAGTTTCGATGATTTTATAAACAAGCCGTCGAAAAACGTTGTTTCGAGAAAAACGCGTTTAACGTTTGTGTAGGTCACATAAATACATAAAATATTTTTTTAAAATGTATTTCGAAAGTGTGTTTATTAAGTGTAACAACTTAATATGTCTTATTGATATGTCAATATCTATAATATAAACCCATCAAAAAATTCATGAAAATAACCTTTTTTAGCGTTTAAAGTGAGAAGACCCCTTAATAAGCCACATTGAATACGTGTTACTTTTGAAGGTTCTCGAGCAAAGACCAACCGCGTGATCGAAACCTGACTTGGTCGGGTCGAAAACTTTTCAACGCAGCCTCACAAGAAATGAACACCTTTCGAATCGCACTGTGCCATTAATAAAGATGAACTTAGGTAATCTTTGTCAATAAAAAATGTGCATGTAGGCATTCGGATCTCATGGTATCGCCGTCATAACCTTGTTTCCGTCAGCGTGTTTACGGCACGTTATTTTGTTACAACTCGCCCGCACATTTTCTGGAATGTCTTCCGCTGTACAGTTGCCTATGGATGAAATGAGAGCAGGCGCGACGTGAATAGTTCCGCATTAAATTGGTATAATTCCGCGGGAATATTTCATGTCCGCTTCGTATAATTTACATGCATTTACAAGTGTACTTGATGTACCTATGATTAAAATGGGGCTGGTGCTCAGAGCTTCGTGATAGGCCAGTACGAGCAAGCAAAAAAACAAACCGTTTTGCATTTTTCCAACAACAAAAATGATGCTTCGCTTTCTTACGGTTTCTCTACAATGGTGCGTTTGTTCAACTTATTGCGACACCTTGTGCCACTCCATCTTATATATCCTCACGTTCTCACCCACGATTGCATTTTTCGCTGATCGTCTTGTATAAGCTCGCTGTCGAGAGGCTATCATTATAACAGAACGATCTACATGACGCATACGTCGTGTGCCCAAAGGTACATTCGCAGTTGACCGCGTGGATCGAATTGTTGCACAGACTCGTCCCAGCCAACGCGCTGTGGAGTAATCAAATGATAAGCTGCGAATTGTCGTGTCCCATTCCGTCAACCATTGTTCTGCTCGGTTCTTTTATCTCGCTCGCATTTAGAACTCACACTCCGAAAGCTCACATTTGCGAAGTGGAGTCGTGCCGTGAAATGAAAGTTTGTCGCCCGGATTTGTCTCGTCTGGCTTATCAGAACAGGTCGGCTGGTGAATTTGCGGTTCTGAATTCTTTTGCGCGTCTCTTCATTATCGTCATTTCGGACACGTGGCAAACCTGATTTGGAATACGTGGAAAATCTGGAATAGGAGGATCGAACGTACAAAAAATTGTTGCGTGAACTTAATTTGTGTTTACGGATCTTCAAGAAATTACAGATTCTAGATGACATATTTTTTTTCAGCCTAGAACTTACGGCGATGGTAAGAAGTTTATTTCGTGCCTATTTATCAATAGTGATAAATCTAAAAAGGAATAATGAGAAGGTTTCGTTTTTGCGTTTCATAAGCCTAGTCACTAGCAAAAGAGTATAGGATGATGGACTTCAGTATGCAAGGATGTTTAAGTTTTCAGAATTTTATTGTCGTACATTTAGCGGTGAAGAATTGCCGCGTCTCTCTCTCTCTCTCTCTCTCTCTCTCTCTCTCTCTCTCTCCCTCTCTCTCTCTCTCTCTCTCTCTCTCTCTCTCTCTCTCTCTCTCTCTCTCTCTCTCTCTCACTCACTCACTCACTCACTCACTCACTCACTCACTCACTCACTCACTCACTCACTCACTCACTCACTCACTCACTCACTCACTCACTCACTCACTCACTCACTCACTCACTCACTCACTCACTCACTCACTCACTCACTCACTCACTCACTCACTCACTCACTCACTCACTCACTCACTCACTCACTCACTCACTCACTCACTCACTCACTCACTCACTCACTCACTCACTCACTCACTCACTCACTCACTCACTCACTCACTCACTCACTCACTCACTCACTCACTCACTCACTCACTCACTCACTCACTCACTCACTCACTCACTCACTCACTCACTCACTCACTCACTCACTCACTCACTCACTCACTCACTCACTCACTCACTCACTCACTCACTCACTCACTCACTCACTCACTCACTCACTCACTCACTCACTCACTCACTCACTCACTCACTCACTCACTCACTCACTCACTCACTCACTCACTCACTCACTCACTCACTCACTCACTCACTCACTCACTCACTCACTCACTCACTCACTCACTCACTCACTCACTCACTCACTCACTCACTCACTCACTCACTCACTCACTCACTCACTCACTCACTCACTCACTCACTCACTCACTCACTCACTCACTCACTCACTCACTCACTCACTCACTCACTCACTCACTCATGTAATATACAGGGTGTCCCTCTTATCTCTGCCACGCGAAATAACTCGGCAATTATCGACGTCTCATAAAAATGTTCCAGCCGAAACTTGTCCGGTGTGAAGGGGGCCATCAAATGCGACCATTTTTTTATTTCGGTTGAGGCGCTGACGCACAGTGACGGTCACCTCCATTTTTTTAAATGGAGTGGTACATTTTGAACCATCTCGTGGAGCATCTCAAGCCGCATAAAGAACATTCGGGGGTCAAAGTCGTTCAAGGTCATTCAAGGTCAGTATCGATAATACAGATCTAAATATCTTGGATCACTACCAAATAGTTGGTAGATATTTAGATTTTTATTTTATTTTGATAGGTGACCTTGAATGACCTTGCACGACTTTGACCCCCTAATGTTTTTTATGCGGCTTGAGGTGCTCTACAAGATCGTTGAAAAAAATGTACCATTCTATTTTTAAAAAAGTGGACGTGGCCTTTACTGTGCGTCAGCGCCTCCACCAAAATAAAAAAAAGTGTTTGGATTTGATGGCCCCCTTCACACCGTACAACTATTGCCTGGAACCCTTTTTTGTGACCTCCATAATTACCGCGTTATTTCGGGTGGCCGAGATAAGAGGGACACCCTGTATATATGCGTAATATACTCTATCATCAATGAGCAAGTTTGTATGGTACGCTGAACACTTCCAATACAGAATATACATATAAAATTTAGGGCATTGATTTCAAGTAAGATCTCATCTCAAACACACATTGCGTATTCGTAAATCACGTCTACGCGTTAAAATGAAATATAAACAGTAGAAGTTATCGCAACCGTTATCACTTTTCTGCTGAACATAAAAATGGTTACACAATACGGGCAGTATATGTTGGATGTTTATGATATTCAATTTGACACTACATATGTGTATGTATATATATATATATAAAGTCTGTATGTATATTTATTTGTTACTCAATCACGCCGAAACGGCTCGATAGATTTAAATCGAATTTAACATGTAGATACCTTATGACCTGGATTAACGCATAGGATACTTTTCATTCTAACATCAAATATTTGTCTCATTATAATATTATACTCAAATCTATTGTAATGATGAAATTCAAATTGTTATAGAATACAAACGAAATAAATATAATCCATATAGAACAGAATATAATTTCAAATATTTTACTAATCTAACATTTAATATTTTTGTAATTATAATTACAATATTAGAGTTATTCGAATTTGATGATGGAATTTGGCATGAATTTTGGCACTTAAATGTATAGTTTCGAAATGTTCATTTTAGAACATCAAATAGCCGCTATAAGGATACATTCATAGCTGTTATTTCATGCCATAATTCCCTCTACTCTCTATTCCATGGCGTGAGTTCTCTTGACAGATGACGAAACATACAAAATCGATACATGAAAGTAGCTGCGTAGCTACTTTCATGGTTCGATTTTTGACGTTTCCTCTCCTGACAAGAGATTTGGCATAAAACACAGTTCCGAAGAAATAAATAAACGAAAGAGCATTTTAACCAACAAACGAAACCATAGTTGTCTGATTTATTGAAAAACAAGGGGATATCTTTTGGATTTGACGGACAATTAAAAAAAAGGCTTGACGAAGGATTCAACGAAGTAACGATTTATTGGAAAAGGTCGTTCGATTCGATTTGATTTAAGCGTTTGTATTCCCTTTTAATGCGTAGTTTAAGATTACATTTGTAGTTTGAGATTACAAGCATCCTACGGTGGATAAAGTATTTTTCCCCATCATAGAAAAAAAATTCTCGAAAACTGAGAACGACGTGTGTTTAGTGTTTTTTTTTTGAAAATTCATTTGTTATTTATTGTTACGTTCCTATTGTTTTCTAAAATCCCTGGAACACGAAAGTCAAACCTTTCCGACAGTTGGAGTAAATCTCGAGCTATGAAGGTTGCTAGACAGGAGGAAACATCTTCTCAGGCGGAATTGCGACGATGTGTGCAAGCTGACATGAGCGTCAAGCGGGCCTTAGGGCTGCTGAGACTCCTGAGCAAACGCAATGCTTTGCTTGCAATGTTTACTACTAAAGCGATTTTAATACATCTTTGACAGAAACACCACCTTAAGTGTTTATAGAATTTTTACTATTGAGCATCACGCTATGTAGTTTATTACAAGTACAATAAGCAAGCATACAAACAAATAAAGGTATACACTTACGGTAACAAGAAACGAGTCAATCCAAATAAACATACGAACAAAGAAACGGACAATAAAATCTACCCTAACATAAAAGAAGGTATGAATAATCAAGCATTCTAGGATCATTTCTATAATGTGTATATAAAAATACTAATAATCTCTATATAAGATGTAACATATATGTCTCAAGGTCGATAAAACTCTAAGAGATGTATTGATGCCAATTTTATATTTTCACAAAGTTTCTTTAAATATCGTTCACACTAATGAACAAAGTTGAAGAACATATTTTGAAAAAATCGGCCGTCTGTCTATACGTTTGCACGTTTATTACTCGATAACTACTGACTCTATTTCGCTGAATCTTCCACAGCAACGTAGCTTGGAATATCATTTCGGCAAAAGCATGATGTATTTAATTGCAATTTCAAGAAACGAGCACATAAAAGTTACGTTCATATTAATTAAACAAACAAGCAGGTGAACAAATAAACAAATAAGAACAGTCATTTAGGAATAACCAAGGGTTGTGGGTAATTTTCGTATTGTCTACAATCGTCTTTACAGATAATTATTTTCAGGTACAGAGAGACAGAGGGAGGAAGAATAAAAGAAAGAGGGAGAAGGTTAGAGAGAGCAGTTTAGGTGGGTAAAAATCCTACCCACTGAGGGAGTGAAAAAAAAAAGAAAACTATAAACGTCAAAAGCAAAAGTACAAATAACCAAAAATTCACAGATAGAGACATGCTTATTAATGGTTGGAGGAGAGAGAGAGAGAATTTAAAATATGTATATATAGATGACGGGGTTGCTAACGATAAAATAAATAATAAAATACGAATATATACATAATCAATATAAATAATAATAAAGCAATTATTTTTACTATTAAAAAATTATTTTTAATGTTAATATTATTCATATTCAATAAAATTTAATAATAAATTACATAAATAGAAAAAAAAGAATTAATCGAAATAAAAATAATATTAAAAATTAAAGAATTTTAATAATATTTTTAATAAAATAATTAAAATTTTCTACCGATGGGATTTTGACGCGCGCCACGCGGAGGCCACAGCGTGTATCTGAATCTGCGAATCTGACTGTCAAATTGGTACCGTCCTCCGTTAAACTACAAAATCAAAACATGGATCTCAACTGAAAAATTCTGGCAAAGAGGTATTGTAAAACAATTAAATATTTTTTAACATTCACACGGAGTGCATCACAGTCAACTGATTTATAATCGGACCGCAATTGACCAATTGGATATCTGCGAGTAGCTGAAATTTGCACCATCTCGTTTATACGATCTACGCAACGACCAACTAGAGCAACGCTGTGAGACGTACGTGATCGTAGTGAAGGTTACAGAAGTCTGCGCAGCAGTGCTACATCGGAAATCGTGTATATACTCACACATACATACGTGTGGATGTCTCAAAGTGATAAGGTCGTATCAGCCGTGGGTACAAGGATAGACTTGATACTGTTCTGGGGCTAAGTAGAAATGAATATCCAGCTCACTTCCATACTTATTCGAGGCAAAGTACGTGTAAGTATAGTATACCTTATAGATCGTCAGCGTGCGATGCTGCATGCACCATATGAAAGGCAGAGGGACAGACGGCGAAAGAGGCAGTGAAGGCGAGAGGGAGGTATGAAGGAACAGAGAAAGAAGAAAGGATGCAAGGCATACTCTCTGTCTCTCTCTCTCTCTCTCTCTCTCTCTCTCTCTCTCTCTCTCTCTCTCTCTCTCTCTCTCTCTCTCTCTCTCTCTCTCTCTCTCTCTCTCTCTCTCTCTCTCTCTCTCTCTCTCTCTCTCTCTCTCTCTCGTTCTCTCTCGAGAGGAGCAAACCGGCGCTATACACCCTGTTATTTTCTGTGGGGTAAATTATCTGTGGGTGCACGCTGCTCTCGATGCACTTGCCGCTCAACGGCGCGTTGCAATGCATTTGCCAGACAGCATCAGCAGGAGCTTAACTGCGACCAGCCACGGTGGGGCTTCTCTCTCTCTCTCTCTCTCTCTCTCTCTCTCTCTGTCTCTCTCGCTCTCTCTCTCTCAATGTGTATTATACACCCATAGTTGCTCGGAAAAAGGTAGCATCTTCGCGCACGTCTCTCATGCCACCACGCCGCATCAAGGCACGTCCTACTGGATTGCGGCTCTTTCGAATCTTCCTTTCCTGCGCTACCAGAACGGAATACCCGGGCGACCTATGGAGAAGCTCATGTCAGTGATACGCTGTTCCCCTGTACGGCGTCTGCATAAAGTACATTGCAAGCACATTACAATATTGCGAAGACGCCAGATTACATGGACCCTTGCATTCTTGGATGAACAAATTGAGTATTCCACAGTCTCATGCGTGTTAACGTGGGCGGAAGGGTAGAGTCAGAGCTCACGTTCCCATGTTAAAAAGGACGAATTACTTTTTACCTGAAAGCCCGAAAAAAATCGTCAAATTCGGATGTTTTTCTGGTAAACGATTGGGTAAAAAGAAAAGGACTTTTTTAACACTAAGGTACATAAATCTATTGAGCGTATAAAAAAAATTACCGAAAAATACAAAAAAACAGAAAAAAAATCATGGCCGTCGATAGATGAGAAAATTTTTTCGCGACGTTTGGCGGTGGACACTTTTCTGCTTAAACGGTCCATCTGAAATCGCAAGACCAAACGGGTTATTCAAGCTAACAATAAATATGAATCGTTGACGATCGTCAATTTTCAAAATCATCTTTTTAAACAACATGGCAATGAATTGAAGCTCGAGCATACAAAATCTATGGAAAAGGTCGTCATTTTTACGTAACTGTTGAAAAATGAAGAACGATTTAAAAAAAAGCGAGATCGTCAACGTCCTTTAAATGGTTCTGATTGAATGTCCTGTAAATTGGGAAACAATACATCAAGTGGTGCTCGAGATGTCATGTCCACGGACTTTAAAAACAGTGTTTCGAGAAAAACGCTTTTAAAGTTTGAAGTGTGGTGCTGCTACCGCTCGCCCCGGCCGACTGTTAGAAGCTATAGCTCATTTGATTTTAGAAATATTTCAATGAAATTTTCAGGGAATATACCTAGAAGGTGATTCTATCGAATAAAAATATTTTTGGAAACGCCATTTTTTTACCCACCTAGAGTAGATGTCGCTCGTTAATCCATTTTCTTGTCAGCCGTTTTGGGTGCCCGGACGCAGACTAGTCACAATCATTCAACGGGCTGACCGAATTAATTTGTAGTTACGACAAGATATAATCGCAATTGTCGTTTAACCTTACGTTGCCGCACTGGATCATTTTAACCCGGATGAATTTTGAATAAAATTCTCACTTTTCCAAAATTGACAGTTTTTAATAGTTCCTTAAAACAATCTAATTTTATATTGCCGAATTTTAATTATGCCGAAATATTAAGGAATGTTTAAATTATATCTCTCATTTTTTTCAATAAAAATCCACCGATGGGATGTCAGTGGTAGGTGGATGAAATAGTATCCGCGTCAAATTGATGGAGTGTGTCAAAATCGTGGGCAAATATAAGTAAGTGTGTCAACAAAGGGTGAAATTACGTCGGTTTAATTAACGTCGTTGAAGACAAATTGAGAGTAGGAAATTTACAATTTTCGGGAAGTTTTGTCGTTGTCGGACCGTAATAAAAAAAATGACGGCAAGCGAAGAACCAACTGACAACAGTAGACACACTGGCAATGCGCAGCTACGGCGATTGCCTATATCAAGCAGTATTGACTTGGACCAATCCTCTTAAGCTTGACCGGTAAGGTGCTTATCTTTTAGTGAATTCTCAAAACATAACATGTCAAAAATGTTCTTCGAAAATTTTAAGTCGCTTCACTCTAAATTAAGGGAGTTATGGGGAGGTATAGGCGTTTATTATAGGTAGGTTGCGCGAACCAGCGAACCACGAACCGGCGAACTTTAAACACGCTTTTTCTCAAAATAACTTTTTTCAACATCAGTGACCACGATATCTCAAAAACTCACCGTACCGATCAACTTCAAATGTTACAAGCTTCTTTTACATATCATTAGGAAGTGCTTCAACAAACGAGTTTTTGTTATCAATGCAAATAGATGGTTTTTTCGCCGACAATCGATACTCTCACTTTGGGCTTCGGTCATTTTTATAAAATCAATGTTTTTATTAATCCTTCGTCCAAGCACGAGATAATTTTATCCAAAAACTAAATACGTTCGATTTTTTTTCCGATCAACAGTGGTCACCGCGAAGAAAGTTTTCGAAACCGCGTTCTGGACAAATCATTCTCCCTACTACACTTATAAAAAAAATCAATACAAAAATTGTGAAAGATACTATGTAATTAAATGAACATTTAACTTTAAGATAATTTACGAAATTAATCAAACTCCTATCAGATCAACCTTAAAATTGCTATGTTTTTTTAAACACGATTGGCTATCTCTCCCGGAGTATCCGGGTGTGATGGCCATAGGAGTAGAGGTGAGATGGTCAGTTATCCAGTATTATGCTCTCGGTTTTCTCTTTGGTTTTATGTTTCGATTCTTAATTTTTCTTCCTTTTGGCCACATCTAGAACACATATCACCGAAATCAGTACAACTATTGTGTACCCAAAGTTGGCACAGTATCCACTGAAGCCAGTCTTCGATGAGACGAGTTTCATAATAATTTTCTCCGCAAAATTTTTTGTCATTGTTCTCATATCGCCTTTCTAAGGTCTTCCTAGGTATTTCGTAGGTCTAAGCACCCCCACGAACCGACAATTCATCATGTTTTACAGCACCAATAGCTGCTTTCAATGGTTTTTGAGTTTAGGTCCCTTGCTTTTCTCTTGTACTTATAAGGTATCTAAAACAAATGTAGAAAAATGAATTACTTGAACACATTACAACTAATACTATGGCCATCATACACCGAATGTACGTAGTCATCTCTCCTAATCTCCCGGGAGAGATGGCCACATCTAAAATGTAAACAAGTAGAAAAATACATACGAAATCTTGAGTTTATAACAAAGCCCTGTTCGTGAACTATCAATAAATACATAAGTAACCATTACTTTTACAAAATAACATCACCGCAATGCAAAACATGAAATCTTAAAAAAAATTAGCAGTATACAGAATAATTAAAAAGGATTTTACTTGCTTAACATTTTTTTGCCAAACTTTTGCTCGTACACTTACACCTGCACCCGACGCGAAGCGAATTAAGTGGTAACGGGTGAAATCTAGTGCGCGGTGCTATGAAACATTTCTATTGGCCATCTCTCCCTTATGGCTAACTCCCCCGGAATTACTCTTCAACGCATACAACAAAAATTGAAAATCACAAAATCACACGGAAAAAAATCACAAAAAATACTCTTCTTTCCGGCCGCGAGTTATAAGTGTGCCCATAAACCGGGAACTGCCTTGCGTGCCGATCTCTCAGCAGAAATCACTTGTACTACGCTCCCGATGGTAATAGAACTGAAGCTGAGTAAAATATAGCCGCCTGTATCGGCACAAGTGTTTCCAGTTTTTCGGTGTCCTCGTGCGAATGAGATGCCGTAGTGTATTGGGTAAGAGTGGCTATGGCGAACACTCCACTGGTTCCTCTCAGAAACTTGAAGTGGCGAAGCGACAAGTGCGACGTAAAAATTGAAAGGATAGCATCTGAAAATCCCCAAAGGACATACGAAGGACTATCGAAAAAAAACAAGAGCAAAGGACCACGTTTCCGAATACGATTCCGAAGATTGAAACCGCGATAGCCGATGATACGAGGAAGCTGCACGGCAATCATGAACCCATCCAATACTCGCAATACATGCGGTCGAAATTCATTACAATCGTCCCTGGAGCGAATACCGCGGTGTTTCTTCTTACATTGTGAAAATTGCACGATTTCAAGGGACACACGTCCTTGGAATCGATGCGGCTGTATTGCGGCTTGAGACGTAGCGAGCAAAACGGCAAGTTAAATGAAAGATCACGAGCTGAGAGATCGGCAGAAATCTCATTCGACTTCTGTAAGATAATCCCGGTGGACCGTGGGACACACGCGATGGAATATGACGATGACTACCGTGCAAGTCTCAAAGCTTCCACCACGATAGAAGTGATACACGTGCGTACTTTGATTACTATAAACGTATACGTGTGCGAGCGGGCAGAAGGCGCTCAATGAATCCATCCGCGGCTCACATAACTTGATCGCACGGGGAGAAAAGCAAAAATTAATTAGTGGGCTGGGGGAATTCCCTCTCCTTCTCTTTCTCTCTCTCTCTCTCTCTCTCTGTCTCTCTTTCGGTACAGAGAGTGCAATATGTGTGCACTCTCGTTCCAGACTGCGCGCCTTCATCGTCATCCTCGTACTCTGGTGCTCACCGTGCGCAGAGTTATTCTCATTAGAGACGTCAGAAGGCTCGATGGGATAGCTGAAGACGGGGATTGGAGGTTGTATTAGCGAGAGACGGGGAGAAATGGCTAAGGCAAGCGTGGGATAATATGATTTTGTGATTAAAACGTCGGGGTGGATGTGAGGATAGACCGGGAAAATATAGAGACGTCGATTAATCCGTTCTGCCTGGAGAGACCTGTGATTACAGTAAAGACGACGAGACTTCTGCAATAAATACAAATGTTGACGACCTGTAAACTACTTTTTGTTTGTGGCGAAGTACGATTAGATCAAAAGTTCTCAAATGACATCGCTGCTTTTTGTATACATCCATATTAATCGCATATAGGGTGAGTGACAATAAGCAGAACAGCTGAATTCAAATGTTTTCGAGGGACACGTATTTCCGTCATAATAACATTTTCTTCGATGTGGTTTTGTTTTGGTGGTTTCACCTCCGCTGTCTTTTTCGAATGACATTGCAACTTTTTTCCCGACCATATTGTTGCCGACTTCTAAGCACGCTGTAGCCAACATGTTGGTGACATTGAAACATCGAGAAAATGAAATCGAAAAGCGTGATGCTATGATGGAAATGAGCGCCCTTCGAAAACACTTAGGTTCTGATGTAGCTACATTGCGTATCTTCTAACCCTGCTTATGCTTCCAGCTACTCACCCTGCATTCACATACATGTAATATATATTATATAGGTGCATCTTACGTTTACCTCAATACGAAGTTAATCGCGCCATTGCTGTGGGTATTTGTGGTTAGTAGGGGAGAAGCACCATGTATCGAATAGTTTCTTAATTTCGGATGGTGGACTATCTCGAGTTTTTCTATAGCGGAATCTGTTTTTGATTTTATACACTAATAACTAGTCTTAAGATGTCGCTACTGCAAAAGTGTTGGGTGCCTAGCAACAAAAATGGCACAGCGGTGAACCGATGTTACTTTTCGCCGTCGTGAAAAGTATTTTTTGTGTTGAAACGTTTTCATTTAGGTAAGTTCAATTTATATGTTTTTTTGTTATTTTTTAATGAACTATAGCATTTATTTTATTCGATAAATATATAATGTTCGCGAATATAAGAATATGTTCAAAAATATTGCTGCTCATATTCGGCCATGTCAAATTTTAATATCAGATACTCAATCGAGCCTGATATTGGATATCCGTTTGTGGCAAAATGTTCCTACCTAATCGACGATTAATTCATAAAGACTGATTGTTTGATAATAATCACAAAGTTAAAACATTAAAGATTTTTTTATTTTATATAAAAATAGTCCCCTAACATTAGGTATAAGAAAAATGGAGTTTCGGCCCGCATATCGGATATCCCATTATGGGCAACGTTTTGAAAACCATGACTTCCGTCATTTTTTGTAAAACCTCATATAATTCAGAATATTCAAATGTAATGTGTAAAATACAATAATTATTAGCATCTTGTTGTATATGACACGTAGACCATAAAACCTTAAAATTTGAAGGGCTTAGCATTTGCTTAGTTTTTTTTTTAATCTCAAACAAACGTATCCCGATATATGATCCCTCTCCCCTGACAACAAAGGCTTCGATTGGTGACAAAAACGATAGTTGCCGGTCCTCGAAATGTCATTACTATAAACATTTTGGAAAAAGGAAGTTGTGACACATGCCTGAAACACTGTGTATTCATAATCCAGTCGATGTTTTGTTCAGCAATTATTAATATATTTCTGTTTTCCTTTACTGCCTCGAAGCACCGATGATTGGCGTTTGATGTTGACATCTTTGTCCTACTGGATATTTTCATCTTTTCGCTTCTCAAGACCACATAAAAAAAGATGGAGGGCTAGAAAGGCAGGAGGGAGAGAAAGGCAGAATCCCAATCATTTGGGGCAACCAGCCACGAGGTCGTAGGACATCGTCTGAATGGCTTTAGGCTGTTGTACAGATCCACGCATATGTCTATGAAATAAATGTGATTGACGAGCTTTGCTCTCTTGCAATCCTGTAGTTACATCCTCGTAGATCTATAAGTATAGTAAAATCCTTATATAGTATATCCTTACTGTTATGCCAACTGCCTGTTATGCCAACTGTTATGTACTGCCAACAGTATATCCTTACTGTTTGGCACTGCGTCACGTAAAAACTACCGAACGAATTCGAATTGAGTTTTCATGTACAGCGGAGAGTTCCAAAAAAGAACTGAGGTGTATATGATCTCAATGCATCAGGTTGCCGAGCGATGTTGGTGAAAGTGGTTGCCTGCTATCATTTCGCATGTATTGCCACGAGCAATTGAGGATAACGAGGTGACTGACATGACGTAGCGACTGCTCGCTTGTCATGAGACGAGACATTTTTTTAACACTTTAAGAGGTTGGCCCGAAAATCAGCCTTATTTTAAAAAAATAATTTTGAAATGATAAGTGAGATAATTGAGGAATCGTTTGGACATTCATTTATCCAATTATGTACATTAACAAAGTTGTGCATCAATGAAATTAACATTATGTACATTTTTATCGCCATTAACAAAGTTGTGCACCAAATTTCATTTTTAAATATTAATAAATAAAGAAATTATAAACAATTTCGTGAAGGACCTTTGAAGGTGAGAGGATAAATAGTGTACTTAATTTCGACCATCCGATGGATCCGAAAAAAAAACGGTTTGTTTCTTCTTTTTTCTTATCGTGTTTTAACCATAAAAAAATTGTATTTTTTTGGTCGTTTTTTTAGAAACAATGACATCACTGTTGTTAACAACTAATGGAAAAAACATTGGTCAAGACCAAACTACTATTACACTAAATAAGTGTATCAAATTTCAAGTCAATCCGTTCATTAGATGTCGAGAAATCGTGTATACCGTTTTGAAAAACATCGTTTCGAGAAAACGCGTTTAAAGCCTTATATACATTTGAAATTGTTCTTCTTTAAATTGGCTTAAATAATGTATAAATATCCTAAGAATTATATGGTTCATATATATAAATATTTTGTTACAGCCGTTCATGTGAATCTCCAACGAGTCAACCCGAGAAGGTCCTCAAAAAGGCGTTCTCTTCCTACCGGCCACTGGGTCGCCATTTTGTATTTTTGGATAATAAACAATTGATTTGCGTACCATCAGATACGTAAAATAAACATTCCAAACCGCATTTTGATTACTTTATTAGTATTTCTTAAAGATACTAAAAATATTTTGTTTTCCGACCATCTAAAGGTATGTGAGGCCTTCAAGTTTAGGTAGCAGTTCGATCGTTCTAATTGTAGGTTTACCTTGGTTATAATTGACATTGACATCGAGAGTATCCTACCTACTCATCAAGCGCTGAAGGATTGAATGTTGCACCTGAGAAAATGTTTATTATTACATTTGGCGCAGCCAATGCTTCAATAAATGATGAATTGCATTTCAATCACAATTGTAGATTGTGAAATTTGTCTGTTTATAGGAATTCGGCACGGACGAAATAGCCGGCAAACCCTGATTGCAACTAAAGTCTAAATGGAAGAAGCGTGCCATTAAGGACGTTTATACGTTAGCCACAATCCAAGATAAAAAAAGATGTATGTTATTGTCTAGACTATACTTATTCTTCACGATTTTTAAATTAAATTTTCACTACCAAACATCGGTGATAAAAAACAGTTTAATGTATGTAATTTCACGTGCGTTTGAATGGGCAAGACGTTCACACTACGGCTGATGTAATTTTTTTGGCATATTTAGAAAAAACCTATCTTGCCTATCGTAAACCACATACACGGTGTTCCAGAACCGAATACGTTCCCTGAAATGGGGGGTTGGGGGTGAAATTCTGAGGCGTTTGATATAAGCATGTGTGGGTCTCAGATCAAACACTGAATTATTATTACTTTTTAAAGGCGGGCCAATCAGGTGTGCCCGATGAGCCAGCGTACATCGGTGAGGGATATACGCTCATGGTATCCCTCACCGACGTACGCTGGCTCATCGGGCGCACCTGATTAGCCTGCCTTTAAAAATTAATAATAATTCAGGCGTTGATCTGACACCCACACATGCTTATATCAATCGACTCAGAATTTCACCCCCAAACCCCCATTTCAGGAACGCATTCCGTTCTGGGACACCCCGTATATTTAACATTGAACCATCAAGGTTTGATAGCAGATTATGAATCTTGGCTGTCGAATGAAGAGCATTGCTGCCAACCTCAATGTCCGTAAAGTTGCCGTCTACCGGCAACACTCAATATTAATTAATGGTAATAATAAATCATCTCTTGAAATAAATATAAATACGCATAATTATAAATGACTCAAAGTTTCATTCTGAGCTGTATAAAACATTCACTGCTGCAGTATTTTCACAATAATATCGATAATATTATACTTTTTCAAGTTGGTACTAACACAAAAGTTCTTATTTACGTAATCAAAATATAAAAATGCCTAGCTTTGTTCTTTATTCATATGTATTATGAAGAATTAGCATCTGCAGAATAAATCTATATCTGGTATGCATTTTTTCGGCGTTCATTGAAAAATAAAATCATAAACTGTCATTTGACTCAACCGGACCGCTCCAACATCCTTAACACTCGCAACAACACTTATAGAGTTCTAGGCTTCGTGACGTTTACTCGCATTACGAGTACGTATCCGTAGCCTAACGACAGAACATCCGGTCCAACTTTACACACTCGATACGCCCTTTTGACCTCGATCCGAGATATCGATTGACGGGCAACCAAAGGGCGTAACCTACTGTACTTTGGGCCTTGAGTCGATCATCTTACGCTCTTTTTTGCCTCTCTGACGATAAATGTGTATACAGGCACGCGTGCTCGGTACTTCGGATATTTCTGGTGCGACCACGTGCGACAGAGTTCGGAAGGCACCACTCTGGCGTTATCGCGACTTACGAGGCTCGTGAGCGCTGCGAGTGCTCTCTCTCTCTCTCTCTCTCTCTCTCTCTCTTTCTCTTTCTCTTTCTCTCTGTTTCTCTCTTCCTTGCGTCCGTGTCGCGCTCTCAGGTTTGTAAGCGCCTGACGTCACGAAAACGACGCGATCGGACACTCTCGACATCCAATGTGCTTTCGGCTTCTGGGCTTTTTACGCACTACATTCTCGATATAGGAACCCTATCCGGCCTATACCACTCTTATCTCTTTGCCTCGTTCTATCTCGCGATTTTCGTTTTCGATGGCTAAAAAACGCTAATGACCCTGATTTTTTTATGTCAAATCAAAGCACTCATGAAGAACAGAAAATAATTTTTAAACATTTATTTTATTTTTTTTACATTTTTTAACGGTTAAAAATGTCTTCTGTAAATATTATTCGAAACAAAATTTGTAAAAAAATTGTTGATCAGTATAAAAGCCGCTTTCTTGCTATGGAGGTTCTTTTAAATAAAAAGTGACAAAATAGCGGATGTTAGGAAAAAAAGTATCGAATTTTGCCAATTTTTTTAGAGTTTTTCCACTTTTTGCTTCCATAGCAAGATAAAGATTGGCGTGACGAATCTTGTGTCAAAATTTGAGACCGATAGCTTGGAAACTCTTTCTTTGAAAGTGAACACCGTTTAAAAAAACGACATTTCGAGAAAAACGCGTTGAAAGTTTCGAGTGCGAAATTTTCATATAAATTGTCTACTTACGATCAATCGGCTTTTCAAATTTTAATTTTACTCTGCGAAGATTCCTTAGGTTAGAAAAGACTTGATGCTCTATGTTCAGGATGCTTTTGGCGGCCATCGGATCTACGATACACGCACAGTGGTAATGGAATTTCATATTTTTTTGCAGTCGTACATTTTAGCATTGTGTTGGTCTTATGATTGGTCAACTTTTCGTTGACCTCATAACTGTCCCATTTTAAGATAATTGAAAAAGTAATTTGAAGGGTTAGAATAAGGAATTTTTCTTAGAAAATTCTACAGAAATTGGGTTAAATCTTTGGTAGGGGCCATATTGAAATTCCGTATCTTTATTCAGGCCCCGGTTTAAAAGGATCGTATGGACCATCACACTTTTCAACAAAGTGGCCTCAAAGCTTCTATAAGTAAGCCATATTACTAAACTATTAAACTATATTAAAAATTGCATTTTCCAAAATAATTTTTATTTGATAGTATCACCTTTTAGCTACATTCCCTGAAAATTTCGTTGAAATATTCCAAAAAGGAGCTACAGCTTCTAACTGTCGGCCGGGCGAGCGATAGCAGCCGCATACTTCAAACTTTGAACGCGTTTTTCTCCAAACACGGTTTTCAAAGTCAATGGACATGCTATCTCGAAAACCACTTGATGGATTATTTGCAAATTTACTGGAGATACAATGAGAAAATTTTTAGTCTTTGACGATCTCACTCATTCAAAACCCATCTTAATTTTTTAGCCGCAAGTTTTTTCTACTTCAGCGCCAAAGTTTTTTTTCTTTGGAATTTTGTTGCATGTTGCCATCTGATTTTTGACACAACAATTATTGGCATGGATTTTGCAATAGTTATAGTATGTTCATGATTTTTTTTCATGGTTATCCGACTGATAGGCTTGTCACACAGGGTCAAGCTGACCCATCCAGTGTGTCAAGCATGTTTCTCCAGGTATCTGTGACAACGAAGGGTTAAGGTAGAACGAGTGTGCGCTCTTGATTTCTATACATTTTGTTCAAATTTTAACCAGACATTGTTCATATCATTATGCATGTTTAAGTGAAATTTCTGAACATTCG